>CM076581.1:1368929481-1369364657 GCA_034641835.2 Pinus albicaulis
GTAAACCGTTGAAAGACATTTCGCCTCCGGCACCAAGAAAACAAACTGCTGCAAAATTCGAATTCCAAGCTCAAAACTCAACTGCTTCTCGATCTAAAACCCGTGAGAACAAAGTATTTCTAGCACAGAGATCGACTATAGGGGCATTTACTGGATATATCACCTTTCAAGGAAAGGATGGATCCAGAGGCTACCTGGCCCGATTACAGACTCTGTCTACCGAAATAAATTGTAATCACTGTAATAGATTCGATGATCAATTGTCGCTCCGATACCATGTAGAAATGTGAACAATTTGCTGAATTATTCACCGAGATTATCTTGATCACACACTATTTAAGCTTCATGCATAATACATAACCTCTTCTACAATTTATCATCAATATACGGAAATAGAAACAGTCGCATGCGCACATAAACACAATAATTCAAGCACACATTTAACACAGGATGTACTAGGGAAAGAAATAGCTAAAAACCCCCAACTATCTGTATAATATAATGATAGAGAACATGTAACAATACATAGCACAAAGCTATCATAGCTCTCAGCACTATCTCTCATGATACACACAAAACTAGCATGGAAGCTGAACAAGTCTCAGGTTCAAATCTCCTCCACAAGTCTGCCTGCCTCTACTGCGCAATCCAAGATGAATAATGGTGGGATCCAAGTTCGAATCCACCTGGCTTCAACTGCGCAATCCTCATTGGCAATCTCAATCCATGTGTGCACAAATATCATGCACAGTTATGGTCACACTCACCCTTTCACCCACCTCTAACACTGGTCTCCACTGAACTGTCCATGCATTGTAGTTAACTGATGTATTCTTTAGTTGATTTATGAGTTAATAATTAGTGAATTAATTAATAATTAATTCACACCACTCATCACTAGAGTATTTTTCAGTTAGACTAAATACAACTAGTTCAACTAAGTTAAACCGAACACAACTCCACCAACTGTCTCATCAACTCCACCAAACTCTGCCACATGAGTTCTAACTGAAGTCAACCATGCAATAGCTCAACTAACCCTTAGGAAAAGCGTATTTCCTTCCGTCAGCTGCATGTGCCACATCCAAGCATCAAACTGAAGTGCTCCAAGAGGAAAAGATAATGTTTATAGTCTAAATATTATTAAGGGTTAATAATATTTGACTGTTCTATTTTCAGCTCGACAGTCTAAAAATAGAAACCACCCAATGTCTAAAAATAGAGGTCCATCTATTTTTACCAACTCGACCAATCATCCATAAATAGCATCCTGCAACTCATAGACCATGATCCATATGTCTAAAAATAGACATAGTCTAAAAATAGACTTTGCGCCAAAAAATAGCTTGCGGGCCCACTTAGTGAAGGCGACTTCATTTCACTAAGCTCCATCATCTTGTTGCATTTTCAACAAAAAGAAAATTAACTACAGATGCTGCAGTAGCAGAAAGTAATGGCTTGGCCTCTACCCATTTGGTAACATAATCAGTGAAAACTAATATATATTTCTTTTGTCTTGATGGAGGACTAATAGGTCCTACAAAATCTAAAGCCCATTTCTCAAAAGGTTCAATATGTACCTGAGGCTGCAATGGCATCTCACCTGAAGGAGAAGGTTTCCCTACCCTTTGGCAACTGTCACACCTTTTGACATACTCTTTAGCATCTTTAAAAGGGATGGCCAATAATATCCTAAATGAAGGATCTTATAAGCTGTTCTTTTATCAGCAAAGTGTCCGCCACAAGGTTCATCATGACATGCCTTGAGGATCTCAGGCATCTCATCTTCCCGAACACATCTCCTAATGATAAAATCTGGACCTGTTTTGTATAACTCATTAGCAACCCATGAATATTTTTCACTGTCATAAATGATCTTTCTTTTGTCTCTTACATTCATTATTGAAGGAAATTTCCCTGAAACTAAATAATTAGCAATGTCAGCAAACCAAGGAGTTTGAGTAGAAATTGTAAAAAGATATTCATCAGGAAATTGATCTTCAACTGGAGTGTCATCTTTGATGTTTTGGAGTCTAGATAGGAAATCAGCTACTGTGTTTTGTTTTCCAGGCCTATCTAGAATGGTAATGTTGAATTTTTGTAAAAGCAATAACCATCTTATGACTCTGCCATTAGTAATTGATTTGTTCATTAAGTATCTAATTGCAGAATGATCTGTGTGAACAAAAGTTTCATAGCCTG
The DNA here is from genome assembly GCA_034641835.2 of Pinus albicaulis. Taxonomy (NCBI): domain Eukaryota; kingdom Viridiplantae; phylum Streptophyta; class Pinopsida; order Pinales; family Pinaceae; genus Pinus; species Pinus albicaulis. Next base: position 1,368,931,684 of record CM076581.1, read on the forward strand.
TTATATAGTGTCTGAATTTGTTTATGGCATGAACAAAAGCTAAAAACTCTTTTTCAGTTACAGTATAGTTTAACTCTGCAGGAGTCAAATTTTTACTAGTATAATAGATGGCATAAGGAATCAAATCTTTTTGTCCCAATACTGCTCCTAGAGCTGTATCGGAGGCATCTGTGGAGATATGAAAAGGTAACTTCCAGTTAGGTCCCCTTAATATAGGTGCTTCAGAAATTTTTGTTTTTAGGGTCTCAAAGGCTAACTGGCAATCAGAAGTCCATTTGAATTCACAATCTTTGGTAAGTAATTTGAAGAGTGGAGATGCTATCTTGGTGAAGTTTTCTATAAACCTCCGATAATATCCTGTAAATCCTAGAAAACTCCTAACATCTTTTTGACAACTTGGAATATATAAGTTAGAGATGACTTCAACTTTTGACTCATCAACTCTAATCCCATCCCCTGAAATGTGATGTCCTAAAAAAATTCCTTCAGTAAACATCATAAAACACTTCTCATGACTAAGTGAAAGATTTGCTTCTTTACATATTTTTAAAACTTTTTCCAAGTTTGCTAAGGCTTCTTCAAATGTGTTTCCATAAACTGTGAAATCATCCATATATACCTCTACACAATCATGTATTAGATCTGAAAAGATTCCTAGTACTTCCCTTTGAAATGTTGCAGGTGCATTGCATAATCCAAATGGCAATACTCGGTAAGCATAGGTACCCCAAGGACAGGTAAATGTGGTTTTGTCTTGATCTTCAAGTGCTACTTGAATTTGGTTATAACCACTAAACCCATCTAGAAATGAAAAGTACTTTTTGCCAGCTAATGTATCTAACACCCGATCTATGAAAGGTAAGGGAAAATGATCTTTAAGAGTAGCTTTGTTTAATTCCTAGTAGTCAATACATACCCTCCATTTACCATTTTTCTTTGGCACAATTACCAAAGGAGAAACCCACTGACTATCTGAAATGGGATAGATAAAGTTGACATTTAACAATTTCTGCAATTCTTCTTTAACAATCTCCCTAAGATTTGGATTCATTCGTCTCTGAGGTTGTCTGATTGGTTTACAATTTTCCTCTATGTAGATGTGATGAGTGCAAGTCTTAGGGCTTATCCCTTTCATATCAGTGTACTCCCATGCATAAGCAGAAGAATGTCTCTGTAATATCTTGACTAGCTTTTCTTGTTGAGATTTCTCTAGGTTCTTGTTTATGTTTAAAGTTTTACCTGGAAATATCTCAATTGCAGAGCTGCCAAATTTATCCATGGAATAAAGAGACATCTGTCTTGATGATAAAAACTCAATGTTGGATTCTTCTTGAAATTTTTCATGTTTGTATTCCGAAGAGGATTCAAAATTTTCTAAGGTATTTAGAATTTGGCTATCTTCACTAATTTCTGAAATTGTGAAGAGAGGTTGTATGTCTTCTTCATCTTCAATCCATTGAGTATCATCTAATTCTGTAATTATCTTTGCTGGAGGATACAAGGTAAATTTCTTGGTTGAACTACCATCAGAGATGTACATATCACCGGATCTACAACTAATGAAAGCATCAGCTGTAGCTAACCAAGGTCTTCCTAATATAATAGGATGCCCTCCTAGATTATTCTTAAGAGTTAGGATCATAAAATCCACAGGATACTCCCAAGAATCTAGGGACACTGGAATGTCTTCTATTACCCCATCAGGTTTAATCACAGATCTGTCTGCTAATTGCAATAATGTGGGTGTAAAAAGAAGATTAGGAAGTTTCAGTTTATCCATGATTTGTCTACTCATGATATTGATTGCTGCTCCTAAATCAATAAGTGTGTTTTGGATTTCAGTTCCATTGATGTGTATTTTAACAACTGGATTTCCTGGGTCTAGATACTTTGGAATAGCAATCTTAGCCATCATGACATCTGCTATTTTTCCCGCCAGTTGAATTTTCTTTGTCTCTCTTATTCTTTTTCCTGTTTTCTTCATACTTAAATCCTTTATTGTCTTTGCTAAGATTGGAATTTCCTTGATAGCTTGCAATAATGGAATCTTAATACAAACATTCCTCAGCTCATCTAGGAAATCATAATTAGGCATCATAATTTGTTTTTCTACACCCCTATCAATTTGTAATCTTTCTGGAAAGGGAGGTGTAGAAGTGGATGTTGATGGCTGCTCTAATATAGGAGTTGAAATTATTGGTTCTTTTTGTTTTGATTTTTCAATATTTGGGTCTTGAAAATATGTGTCTTCTTCAAGACTTTTATTTACCCGTAGAGAATCTTCCTCAGAGTTGTTTTGCTCTTGTATGATAACAGAAGGTTTCCTCTTTTCAAGTATTCTTCCAGACCTAAGTTGAACATCACTAAGGTCTAAAGGAGTGATCAAATAAGTTGGAAACTGTTGGCCTTCTATCATGTATGTGTTTTGAGGATTTTTATTGTTGGGGTTTGGTATGGGTTGGGCAGGCAACTGATTTGTTTTCTGAGGAAATGGTAATGGAAGTGGTTGATTTTGATGTTGTGGATTTTGAGGATTTTGTTGAAAATTTTGTTGAGGAGGGAAATGTGGATATGGTGGATACTGATAGTACTGAGAGTATCTTCCATAGGTATTTTGTGCTCCTTGTGCCCAAATTTGAGATTTATTTTGAAATTGGGGCCAAGGTTGCTGCCAAGAATTATAATTTGGTGGGGGTTGATTATACAGTTGATCATGGAATCCTTGTGTTTGAGGTCCTTGCCAAGGCCTCCTAGAGACAAAATTGAGAGATTCTGTGGAATTTGTAGGAGTTTCTTCTTGAAAGACAACTTTAAGACCAGGAAGTGAAGGACAACTCTTGGTCTCATGTTTTTCTGAACAAATTACACAGGTCTCTACTACTTTTGCATCCAAAGGGCACTCTCTTAAGGCATGCTTCTTTCTACATTTGGGACAAAAGATTGCTAGGGCATCAGATTTAGCTTTTTGCTTGTTTTGTAACTTAAGGGTGTCTATTTGTTCACTAAGACTCCCTAAAATATCAGATTTGAATTCATCAAGCATATGTCCTATTTCTGCCCTACTTACTGTCCTAAAAGCAGACTTACTTGCCCTTGCAAGAGCAGGGTCTCTTGGTCCTTTTACAGTTTTAGATTTCCCTCTTGAAAGGTTGATACATAATTAAGCTATTTCAGATAATGTGAGCTGAGATATATCCCCTTTTCCCATCATGTTAAGGATATCTAACCATTCATCCCTAATTGTCTTCAATAAGAGAGCTTTCAAAGTGTCTTGGTCTAAGTTTTCCATTTTTGCCCTCTTGATGTTATAGTTAAACCTCTCCAACAAATCTTCCAAATTTTCATCCTCTTTTTGTAACATTTTAAACACTTCCTCCTTATGGTTGACTAGCATACAGTAATCCAAATACCTCTCTAGAAATGCTTGTTTCATGTCTTCCCATGTCCTAATAGAACTGTTGATCAAACTCATAAACCACTTCAATGCTTCTCCTTTCAATGTTGAAGGAAATAATTTAAGTTTTTGAGCATCTTGTAAGTAGTCATAGGTTCTACATAGGACTTCAAATTCAAATAGGAAGGTTTCAGGGTCTTCAGTTTTAAGTCCATAAAATTTTGGAAGGACAGAGGGTGAAATGTTTTTCATAGTTGTATTGGTTTCTTCATCTACTATAGGAAACCCAAAAGAGCTTCCAATTTCTCTTCTTCCTCTTCCTCTGCCTCCTTCTGCATCTCTACCTCCTTCTCCTCTACCTCTACCTCTACCCCCTCCAAATAGTGTGTGTTCTCCATTAAAAACTCCTCCTCCCCCTTCTTCTACCATAGTTGATTCTTCTGTGGAAGTTGAAAAGTTTATGTCCCTAACAGGTGTTCCTGAATCTTCTTCTAAGACAGGTTCAGTGGGTAAAGTGGAAGGTCTTTCTAATGGAATATCTGATCTTAAGTCCTCCGGAAGTCTAGGATCAGTAAAGGATGGAATGTGGGTTTGATTTGGAGGTGTGCTGCCTCTTGGTCTTGGTGGAACAAGTGGTGTTCTAGGAATCAGGCTTCTGCTTCTTATGAATCTACCCCTTGAATCTCTTTCTCTATGCATATCATTGTTTTTGGGAGGTAAGAAACAAGGCTACCTAGTTACACTTCCCCGGCAATGGCGCCAAAATGTCTGCTCAACTTAGTGTTCCTAAATTGATGTCATAAATTGTCAACCAGGGCTAGTAAACTATTGAAGTGAAGTGCACCATATGTGCCTAGGTATCTGTTTCTCACTACGTTGTGTTTAGTGTTTTTTCAATGTTTTTGGTTTTGTGTTTTTATTCTAAGAGGAAAAGAACTAAGTGTTGGTAAAGAGAAGTTGTTGGTCACACTAAAACAGAGCAAAACCTATTCTAAACTATGTATGGCACTTGAGAACAGAAAATGCAATACTTTAACAAGAAAAATAACTCATAGCATGAACTCAATAACTCATAGCATGAACTCAATAACTCATAACATGAACTTAGTCCAATTCATTCATTAGAAATATGTTGGAATAACTTGAGAAAATGATAAGTTTAATGCAATGAGGTTCTTCTAAGTAAACAACAATCTACAATATCACAGAGGAAATCTCATCCATGGCTAGAAATTTGTTGGAACACATTTGGAAAAGATAGTCTGCAACATAGTGAGGAACTCTACTCTAAATTAACCTATGACACTGAAATTAATCCATTCTACAACTCAAAATATCACGATTATACCTCATTTAAGAGTTAGAAATATTTTGGAATAGCTTTGGAAAAAAAAAGAGGCAGTTTGTGAAATTATGAGAAATTGCAGAACAGTCAAGACTTCAAAATGACATTACCAATTCTTGTTCCTATGATGATGATGTATTAGTAGAAATTAAGAACAAGAGTGGTTTGTAAATAATGAAGGCCGTTAATTCTAATTTTAACAAAACTAGAATACAACTAACTAATAAAACTAGAAATACAATGTATAGAACTGAACTAGAATGCAATCATTCAAACTTGAAATACAATGAACATAATTGAACTAGAGTGCCATTATCCTCCGGAGTTTTACAACTAAACTAAAATGCAACTAATCACTGAAATACTATAGCTCTGTCTCATTTGGTGTTAGTGATATTTTGGAACAATTCATAAGAATCAGACTGGCTGTAACATTTGATGTCAGTGAGCATAAAAATATAAAGTTCAGAAAAAATGCAACTAAGCTCTAAAACAACATAGCTATGTCTCATTCAGTGTTAGTGATATTTTGGAATAATTCTTAAGAACAAGACTGGCTGTAACATTTGATGTAAGTGAGCATAAAAATATAAAGTTCAGAAAAAATGCAACTAAGCTCTAAAACAACACAGCTATGTCTCATTCAGTGTTAGTGATATTTTGGAATAATTCGTAAGAACAAGACTAGCTGTAACATTTGATGTCAGTGAGCATAAAAATACGAAGTTCAGAAAAAATGCAACTAGGCTCTAAAACAACATAGCTATGTCTCATTCAGTGTTAGTGATATTTTGGAATAATTCGTAAGAACAAGACTGGCTGTAACAATTGATGTAAATGAGCATAAAACGTAAAGTTCAGAAAACTATTTAAATTGAGAATGAAACAAGGCTAGAGTCACTTATTTAAAGAATATGCACAGAGCTTCTTAGGCAGTAGGGGCCCTCTACCACTGGATTAGAACAAAAATCTACTCAAGATTGCTTCAGATCTTGTATTAAAGTTGCTCTTCTTTCATTAAAGGAAAACGCTTCCAAAAACAGAGTATTACGGTCTTTTGATATCTAACAACAAAACATCAATCTAGCTAGCTGTCTCTCGGTCTCCCGAGTCATTCTTATAAAAGAAATACATAACTACCCTTGAGAAGAAACAAGAACAAGTGTCTTTTTCAATCAAAATCAAATTAGAACTCTTGTGGAGGCCTCGTACTTTGCTGGAGACATCTGTAGAGTCCCTGTCCTGGTAGGAATCTGCTTCTTAGCTTTGATCTTTTCCATGTGCATAACCACCTGTAGATTCTTGCTCAGACTTCGTAGAGAGCAATAAATGATGTGGGAGTGTTGTGGAATTCAACCATATGCGTTTTTCCTTGAAGTGACACCTGTAACCTGTGAGAACATGAAGATAGCTGCGGAATAGGCGACTAGCTACAGAATGGCTGCATTCTGTAGCTGAGTCTAGTAAAAAATTACTACAACAACAAAACCATGAAAATATAGCAAGTCAGTCATTGTATACATTCCTAAAGTGAATTTAATCAATCCTATTGATCATTTAAGCCTATAATTGATAAGGGACAAAGGAAATGAAGTAAAATTTGGTGAAAGAAAAGGACATATTTGGGGCTCAACACGACTTTAAGTTCTTCAATAACTTGTTGTTGATTATATTGAACTCTATATTTATACTCTTGTTGGCATTAAGAGAATTTAAATAATGAAATTGCAAGATTTTTATGAGCTCTTGTTGGAATTACTGAAAGTAAAATAAATAATAGAAAGGCAACAGAGAGATACATCTATGTTTGAATTCTAATTATGTTATTGGATAAAATACTTACAAGAAATCTCATAATACAATCCAAAAATCTACAACACTTATTCAACAAGTGATCTGCTATCACGAGAGTATTAGTATTGTTACTACTAAAAGTATCCCTTAGGTGCAAAGTCATCATCAAGTGAAATCCACGTGGAACATAGAAGAGTCACCACTATCACCTGAGCAACATCTTCCCTCACTTTAGGATTGCAAATTTATGAGACAAAATCTCATGTCTGATGTTACAAGTATTATTCAACCAATTTTATAGGCTTAGGAGCATATATAAGTATAGAATAAAAGTTGTAATTTTCAAGATCTCCCGTGCTGAAATAAAAGAGGATTTATGGGCTTATATAAATATTTGTTCTAAGAGTTTTTTTATGATTGGAAAAAGAAGATTTTGTTCTTAGAAATTTCAGTTTAGATTAAGATGCAACAATTGTAGATTTTCTAGATTATTTTGGATAGAGCTAGAGTGTGATGGATAACAGTTTCAACAATATCATTTAGAAGATCCGTATTGAAAACTATGGCTCTGCAAGCTTTTCACTACATGGAGATAAGTAAGAAAAACTTAAAGACACCACTCTTTGGATGCGTTTTACATTATTTTGTCACACTCCACTTTGTGTCGTCATGCCACCAGTGTCGCAAAATATGTTCTTCATCAAACATGCCTAAAACATACCTGAAGATATGAAAAAATACTTGATTTAAATTTTTTTTGAAAAGCTTGTCTAAAGCCCTGTTTTACAAGCCCAACACGCTTTGCACCACTATTGACCCACGCTTTTCACCATTTGCAAAACATGTGTCTAGCACTGGTAGGGCTACCTTTGACAAGAAAATCTGTGCTGGTCCTCTTCAAGAAGTTTTTCCAAAAATGGAGGAGAAGCTTCCCTTAATATAAGCCTCGAGAATGATGACATGGTTTTAGGTTGTTGATGATAGGAGTGAGACATCCCTTTCATGGCCATGTATCCTCTTTCCATGGATATTTCCCTTAAGATGTGTAACTCCTCCCACCTTTTATGGATCCTCAACTTCCTTTCCTTCCTTATAAATGAAACCTCTACCATCCACTAAAGGTTATTTAGCATCATATGAGATAAAGAATACCCAATCGCTGCCCATATGTGAAGGAGGAAGTTGTTTGAAGAGTTGAAGCTAGGAATTAGAGTCTCACCTGAAGAAGGCTTCCAACATCAAGGCTTTTGGTTGTATTTCTCCCTTTACCATTCTATTAATAATAAATTATGTGTTTCCTTTCCATAAATATGTCTATTATTTAATGTTTATTGTAGTGCTACTTGATCTGCTACATAGCTTATACTAGATATTGTTATGCTTTGTATCCATTTGTTGTCCCCACTTGTTCTTCCTTTCAGGCATTTTTCTTTGCAAAAAAAGAGGACATCATGAGCATGGAAGTGAAAGAAGCAAGACTGACACCAAAGGCAAGCATTAACATCAGAAATAGGTAGGACATCTATCCTCCTTCATGTTTTTCTAGCATAAGTTAAGAAAAGTTTCATATATTTGTCTCATTTGTTGCTAGATCCTCCCATTAGGACTAGAGGGATCATTTCTGTCTGCAAAAAAGATTTCCTGCACAACAAAATGACAACTCTTTTTCTTGTGTCAAGCTCCTTAAAAAATGAAACAAGGTCTTCGGAGCATATTTCCTTGTCTTGTGTCAAGCTCGTTAAAAAATGGATCAAGGTTTTCAAAGCAAAGTTCCTTGTCTTGTGTCAAGCTCCTTAAAAAAGGAAACAAGGTCTCCAGAGCATAGTTCCTTGTCTTGTGTCAAGCTTGTTAAAAGATGAAACAAAGTGTCGGAGCATAGTTCCTTTTCTTGTGTCAAGCTCCTTAAAAAATGAAGCAAGGTCTCTAGAGCATAGTTCCTTGTCTTGTGTCAAGCTCCCTAAAAAATGAAACAAGGTTTCCAAAGCATAGTTCCTTGTCTTGTATCAAGCTCCTTAAAAAATGAAACAAGGTTTCTTGGAGAAGAGTTCCTTGTCTTGTGTCAAGCTCCTTAAAAAATGAAACAAGGAGTCCAAATAAGAGTTCCTTTTCTTGTGTCAAGCTCGTTAAAAAATGAAACAAGGTTTCATGAGGATAGTTCTTTTACTTTGTCAACCTCATTAACAAAATGAAATAGGTTCCTATGAGGATAGTTCTTTTACTATGTCAATCTTGTTAAAAAATGAAATAGATCCCTATTAGCATAGTTCTTTTATTGTGTCAAGCTCGTTAAAAAATGAAACAAATCCCCTTCTAATTCAAGTTCTTGATTAGATCTCGTAAATTCCCATTTGAATATTTCACTTGACCTCGTAAATGAACCTTCATTCCATCCACTTGTTAGTAACTAGTAGTCTACTTAGGTGAATGAAATGAAGCTTGGCGGACATGTATCCTGAGTTGAGTCATTATGTTGGGTGCATGTAAACTTATTCCAAGCATAGTTTGTCTTCGTTTCAAGCTTGTGTAAAAGTGAAACCACTCTCAAGCATAGTTTCTCATGTTTCGAGATTGTGAAAAAATGAAACCAATTTCAAGCATAGTTTTCTCCATTTCAAGCTTGTTTAAAAATGAAACCATATTCAAGGGTTCTCAAGCATAGTTTTCTCTATTTCAAGCTTGTGTAAAAATGAAACCATACCCATTTTACCTCTTGTGATTTCCATTTTATTAGCTTGTTTTTTCCAGGTGAGACTTGGTTTTCTCATTCCATTGTCACCATCTGCTTAGCCGATCATATGCTTTCACTTGGTTGTTTTACCCTTTCCCGAGGAACCGTTGTGATGAGTGGTCTTATTAGCTAACGTCTTATTAGCCAACCTCTTGACATTTACGTGTTTTGAGCATTTCCATCATCATTGAAACCAATTGCTACCTTTTATACCACTTGATCCTCCAGGAGGAGTCCTCTTTTAGCTCTTTTAGACTCCCAAAATATGAAAAGATTGCTGAGCACTTGTCCTTTCGAGCTTGTAAAAGTAAATGAATTGACATATACTAAATACAATTTTAACCCTTTTCCATACTGAGATAGACTAATTACGAAAAAAAGGAATACCTTAGTCAGACATGAATAAAAGTTTCTCTTGGATATTGTTTTCTACCTTTCCAGATTCAAGAGACTAATTTCGAAAAGGTACATTTTGAATTTTCTTGTCTTCTTCTTTTTCAAACTCCCTAAACATGAAAAATATGTCGAATTACCCCTCTGTCAGACTTGTAAAACTAAAACGACGAAGGACTTGTCAAACATGACGAGACCAAGTTACTCCTTCCTATGGCTCATTAAACTTACTAAGATGGATTCATCCGAAGGGTGAACTTATAATCTAAGCATATGGTATCCTCTTCAAGTTTGCAATAAAAAATAAAGAGGTACTCACTAGAAATAGTGGAGGAAAATGGAAGGAAACACATATCCTGTATTTCGTTTGAAAGGCAGCATGTCGCTCTTGAACATGGCACTTATCTGCATCTTGTGTCAGTTTTGGGATATCCTCGCTTCGTCACTTTCCTTCCTGGGTTTTGGAAATCCATTTGTCTCTCATTCGATTATATCTTATTTTCATCATGACTTCTAATCCTATTTTGAGTCAAATGATGCCAAATTATGGAGTCGTGTCACCGATATGTTCAAGATAAGTCCCCGTCTGCAAATTCAAACCACTTATACCCTATTTTACTACCTCTGCATCAATCCTAAATCACTCTTATCAACTCTGTAAATCCTATGGTTCACGTTGATGATGTGGGAAACATTATGGCACTCCTTTGACGAATCACTTCTTGTCAACCCTAACTTATTATCTAGGAATATGATCTAGAAACCCCCTTTCAGTACCTTGGAGCTTGCATGCCTTAATGTCAGGTTCCTTACATTCGACGATAGGTTCGCATCATTGGCCTTTGATTGAGTAATTCTGTGAGTGTTTGACTTCAGATCCATTATTCATAGTCATATATTGTGTTGTCGTACCTTGAGAGACATCGTCATCATTGGTGGTTTCTCTTGTGCCTCGTAATGGTTTATATCATTGACTAGTAATCAGGTAGTTTCTACCATGTTCGAATTCAACACATTTATTGACGTGGTCAAATTCGTACTTTAGATGAGTCGAGATAGAGATGAATACCCTTGGTTTCCTTTGATAAATCCAGGTTGCGTGGAGTTATTCATGATTATACACATGATTCTTTCAAGTCGGATGTTTGCGCCCATGGCGTGGATTAATGTCTTCATATATTCATGATCCTTTTCAGTCGGATGGCTGTGTCCATGTCGTGGATCCATGTATTATTAGTTGCACGCTCAGAGATGTAGTGCTAGGAATACTTACATCATAGATGTCATATATATTGTATCATGTTTGACTTGTAGGTCTCCTGACGGTGGTTCGCTAAAGTCCTTGCCTTTACTTGTAAAGCACTTCATCCATCACTTCCCATTCTGACTTCATGCTTTAGGGGGTATATGTTATGTAGTATTTTGTCACACTCCACTTTGTGTTGTCATGCCACCAGTGTCACAGAATATGTTCTCCATCAAACATGCCTAAAACATACCAGAAGATATGAAAGAAGACTTGATTTAAAAATATTCTGGAAAGCTTGTCTAAAACCCTGTTTTACAATCCCAGCACGCTCTGCACCACTATTGACCCGCACTTGTCACCTTTTTGAAAACATGTGTCTAGCATTGGCAGCGCGACCTTTGACAAGAAAATCCATGTTGGTCCTCTTCAGGCAGTTTTCACAAAAATGGAGGAGAATCTTCCCTTAATAGAAGCCTCAAGAATGATGATGTGGTTTCAAGTTGTTGATGATAGGAATGAGACCTCCCTTTCATGTCCATGGATATTTCCCTTAAGATGTGGAACTCCTCCCAGCTTTTATGGATCCTCAACTCCATCTCCTTCCATATAAATGAAACCCCTACCACCCACTAATGGTTGGTTTCCATACTATGAGTTGAAGCATGCCCAATTGCTGCCCATCTGTGAAGGAGGAGTTGTTTGAAGAGTTGAGGCTAGGACGTGGAGTCTCACTTGAAGGAGATGTCCAACATCAAGGCTTATGGTTGTATTTCTCCCTTTATCATTCTATTAATAACACATTATGTATTTCCTTTCCATAAATGTGCCTATTATTGCATGTTTATTGTAGTGCTCCTTGATCTTCTACATAGCTTATATTAGATATCATTATGCTTTGTATCCATTTGTTGTCCCCAATTATTCTTCCTTTTAGGCATTTGTCTTCGCTAACGGAGATGAGATCGTGAGTGTGGAAGCAAAAGCAGCAAGGCTGACACAAAAGGCAAGCATTATCATCGAAAAGAGGTAGGACATCTATCCTCCTTCATGTTTTTCTGGCATAAGTTAGGAAAGGTTGCATATATTTGTCTCGTTTTTTTCTAGATCCTTCCATTAGGACTAGAGGGATCGATTCTGTCCGCAGAAAGGATTGCATGCACAACAATATGATAATCATTACGTATAGATTTATTTCGTATGAAAATTTTCCAAATATAAGTTGCCTTGTTTATTAGGGAAAAGTGTCATTCTAATGTGCTTAGGGCCAACAAATAAGAAGGATTTGTAAGTATTTAAGGAAACCGTTGTGTAGACCAAAAAAGGAAATAATATCATCTCTTCCAAGAAATTTGTAATGAATTGTCTCCTTATTTAGATTCATAGAGAAATAGGTATTGCAAAAAATAATGAACAAGATGATTGTGTTACATTTTGAGTAAATAAAATTTTACCCCATTCTCATAATGACACACTAAGTCTTTGGTTAGCATAATGACCACCTCTGATTAGGTAAGTGGGGTGTGTTGCACAAGTCTACCATGGGAGCATACACAATAAGTAGAGATCATTTTGTGTTCATAAGACAACCATATCTCAACTTACCTTAAGATCATCAAATGAAATGGAGGAAAGAAGAGAAAAAATACTATGTTATGGTTTGTTTAAAAAAATGGTCAAAAGTGCATACATGTCAAGAAACAAAATTGTTCACCTTGTAAAATAATGATGAAAAGGAAATTGATGTATCTACATAAAGAAATTGGGAATAATTTTTCAACTTAGAAGAGTAAGAAATAAAGGCAGGAATTGTGTACAATATTGATTAAGATAGGTGTGACATATATGTTTCTGCATTAGAAGTGTTTTCATCACCTCAAACCATGACTATATTGGTTATATCAAGAAGAAAAGAGCCACAACTCATATTGACTCATGTAGTACCCAATCTTCATTAGAAAAATATTAGTAGAGCGCCTCAACTATTTTGTGTATCCAGTGATAAATTTTCAAGTTTTAGTTAGTAGTGGAGGGGGTATTGATTGTGTGGGTGTTGAGGAGGTAAATCCCCTCTGCGGACAGAGGCGATCCCTACTAGCCCAGCAGGGGTCTAGCAACAAACAAACAATGCTATGACGCAAGCTCCTAATTACGAATGAAAGACTTGGGATAGAAGCCTACCTGGATTCCAACGCTATGATCTGAAAGAAGAAGATGTCCCCGTCCTTCAGCCCTGGCAGATCACAATCCTTCCGCGATCTCCGCGGATGAACACCTGCACACAGAAGAAACGAACAGATACATGCATAGGAACCAGCATAAGTAACTAAACATCGGTCAGAAAAGATATTACTCGCATTAACATGATGGAAAAAGGAGTGGAACCATAATCATAGTCATCTATTAAAATGATAAACGAATAGAAGTTACAACCAAGTTCTGACGTCGCAGCTTCCTTCGAACGGGTCTCCGGTCGTCCACGTCTCGCAAAGCTCGCCAAGGAAAGGAAAACCTCTCCAGAGTCTCGTAACAATGGTCTCCTCGCTTGAATGGGCCTTAAGGGAAAGAAGGGATTATTTACAGCACAAAGGCACTTGGGAATAGGGAGATGCAAAGCTTCAGCACTTCAAGACTAGCTTGCCATGGATCTGAGCAGGCTTTTATAGATGGGGAAGGAGGGAGTTGGGATCCCTATTATTATGGGATTGGCTCTATCAACAAGGAAGGTTCCATGGAAGGTGGCAAAACCACTTCCCTTCCATAGAACTCCCGCAGCCAAACCTCCCAACTCAAGATAGGCAATGGTTTGTGAGTTTGTTTGAACTCAACTTCCGCTATCCATATTTAAAAAACAGTCCCTAAAATGGGTGGTGCGATTGCTGCTCTATGACAGAGCGCCAAGTGGCGCGACCTCTTTACAGGATTTCCCTTATTGGCGCGAGCACTGAACTGTCTACCCGCGCCAATGCAAAAAGAGCTGTTTTTCATGAGTTTTGCAAGGAGATGTCTCAAGGGAAAATGAAGCTCATACTCAGAGGGATGCATTGATGATGTTTTCAAGGCATGACAGTGTTCACAGGTCACATAATGGGTCCTCCATTGTGCGGGATGGGGAATGGTAGGGACGGTGACAAATTACTGTGTAACAGATGCCCCCCAAAGCATGAGGCCCGAGAGAGAGAGGGGTGAAATGCTTTACGAGAACATGTCCAACTGAAGGCCCGCCGTCGGAAAACCTGCACAGACAGATACAACTGATATCTCAAGTACACGATGTATATATATGGTATGGACGCAGCCATCCGAACAGAGTATGCTATAATCCGGATCCAGGGTATGGGCGCAGCCATCCAACTAAGATCAAACAAATAGACCCAGGTATGGTCGCAGCCATCCAATCATTGAGTCATGTACATAATGACAATAATCCACAATCGCAGCCTGGATTACAACAGACACAATCCAGGGTCTTGCGCTCCATCTCGACCCAAACAAGTACAAGTCCGAGCATGTGAATATGTGAGCTGATGTCGAACATGCAAGAACATCGTCTGATTACCAGCCAATGATGAAAGCTGTTAACAGACGCGAGAGAAACCACCAATAATGACAATGGTCCTCAAGGTACTACGGGTACAATCTACGGCGTGTGAATAAATGAGTTGACGCTTTTTCAATGACCATAATCATCTTGGATCGTGAAGTCAAATGATAAACTTCTTCATCGCTTCATCGCGACACCGCCATCGAGGTGTAATGCAGGCTCCAAGGTACCATCAGGAGTCTCTAGACCAACTTCCTGGATAATGAGTTGAAGTCGACAGAAGTGACCTTGATCGAAGTTGGGCCATAATGATTCCCACATCATCGACACGAGACAGAGGAACATGATGTTTTTGTTGTGAATCAGGATCGTATGAGAAACAGAGGAAGGTTGATATTTGCAGAGGCCAACTTCTCTTGAACACATGAACGGCACGACAATGGACTTGGCAGTATTTGACATCAGCGGATCAGAGGTCATAGCGACGAGGCAGTGAACAAATGAGAGGTCAAAAAAGATTACCCAAACCCATGGAAGCAAAGTGAAGCAACGAGATGAGATGTCCCCAACCCGACACGAATGCAGACAAGTGCCATGTTCAAGAGCGACATACTGCCGACGACAACGACGATGGTTCCATTTTTTCCCCACCATTTCATGTACTCTGTAATTATTTTTTTGATAACAAGTTGAAGGGGACACATATGTTGTGATATGTCCGCTTCTTCCGTTAATCCATCCTAGTGCATTTAACGGTCCTAGGAAGGAGAACTGGCAACGCTATTTTCATTTAAACAAATGTTTACTGTGGTTTAATTTGTCTCACAAAGGAAGAACCTGCCTTTTCGTTTAGAGTTTGAAAAGACACAGAAAAGAAAACTCACAGGTTCCTTCTTTTTCAGAAACAGGTTCTCGCATCCTCGGTGTTGTGTAGAAAACAATATCCGGGAAAACCTCCTAGTCGCGATAGGCTAGGGTATTCCTTTTTCGTAATCAATCCATCCCGGCCCGAAAAAGGGTTAAACTTATACCGGGTGAATGTCGATTCGTGTCCATTTTAACGAGATCGAAACGACAAGGGCCTCGGCGATCTTTTCATATTTAGAGAGTCAGAAAAGAGCTGAAAGATGACTCCAGAGTGAATTTTTCGTGTATTTACCGAGTCCGAAAAAGTATAAAATATAACTCGTTTCCACCTTTTAAGTCGCAAAAACTTGCTGCTGCACATACCAAGCAAACGTAAAATCCATTTTCGACATAATACATGCAAATATTTGACAAAAATAACTTTTAAAGCTCATTTAACGTGAAAAAGTTATAAATATGTCTAATTGGTAAAAAAAATGAAATTACTTTTTACTATTTACCTTGTGGAAAGCAACAGTGGTCCATTTGGAGCAGAATCTTCTGACGGTGATTGCGACCAATCCAGGCAACCATTCAGCGTCTCGTCTGTCACAGGTAAGAGGCGCTCCTTTTCTCTTCATTTCCATACATTTTTTAATGATTTCCCTTCATAAATCAGTTCTGTAAGGGCACTTTTAAAATTTTAGGGCCGGGCCCAGTGGCGCGGGTATCGGGCACGGACCCGCGCCACTGAGCTCTTTTTACCAAAAGGCTCGCGCCACCTGGCGCGACTGTTAGCAAAACAGTCGCGCCAGCGGCGGAACCCAAAATTTCGCCTAAAATTCCGATATTTACACCAAATTCCTTGAAATTTGAAGCTCACCAAAGATCTAATCAGGGGCTTTTGACCATGTGAATGCAGATAAACACTAAAAATGGCAATTGAATGGAAGGAACGAGAACACGGAGATGAGGATGAAGAGGCCATGCAAAGCCAGGCTTGCATGAACGCTCTGAGAGACTGCGGATTGAAAAAGTTCTTCCTCACGCCATGTTTACGAGCTCAGCCCGAGCTTCTCCAATATCTAATCAACATCTGGGATGAAAATGACCAAGTATTCAGATTACGAGACCAGGTGCTGGAATTGGAGGTCACTGACATTTATTTCATTACTGGATTGTCCCGCAGAGGTCCAATCCCTGTACTGACTGGGAGCAGACCATCAGGGGAAAAGATGGAAGAGGTAATGGCGCGGGTGTGCCGAGGGGCACAAACAGGATCAGGAAGTAAGAAAGTATACATCTTCACCATCCCTGATCTAGCACTGAGAGTAGTTCTCCACACCATTACGCGGGCTGCTGGGTCGCAGGCTCCGCACGAGGCCACGAAGACTCAACTCCTATTAGCCTCAGAATGCATGGGTCCCCGACTGTATGATTGGGCAACAGCTGTGACCATCAATATGAAAAGGCAGCTCACAAAGTGCAAACAGGGGAAACTGAAGCAATTTGGGTATGGTTCCATCTTGGTATCGTTCATTCTGGAACGCATACAAACCTTCCAGGGCCAAGAGGCCCATGTGGCGAGTCCGATACCACGAGAGCCGAGAATGGCTCGCTGGGCAGCACTGATGCCCAGATCTGGAGGTGGCCAACAGATGTCCTGGAAGCCAGAGTTCTTTAGGTGGCTATGGCGCTAACTGATCGTTGTGGAAGATTGGCCCTATTCGGGAACTGACTTTACAGGAGACCCAGATCTCCCACTGCCAGAAGGGGATGACTGGGACGAGGAGCTGGGTAAGACCTCAAATTTTTGATTTCATGTTTATACGTTTTTTTGTTAATACACACTTGTCTTAACACAATTATATATGCATGCAGATGTAGGACCTGAGAGACCAGCCGGGATGTCTCCTATCTCCCGGAGGACACAACTCGCCCCTGAGATCCAGGGGGAAGGCACAGGAGGAGAGGCACTGGTCCAGAACCTCGAGGGGATTGCCCATGGGATCCCAGACTATGCTCGACTGTCAGATGTACCGATGGAGTACCAGCGCCATACGGTGGGAGTTCCAAACCGGCTCCACTGAATCCTGAGGCGGCTAGTGCGTGCAGTGACGTGCTATCATGAGCACCATGCGGATTAGTCTCTAGGATTTAGCTACACCTATTTTTGAGAGACAGAGTGTCTCAGGATGTATTAAGACAATTATGTATATTTTTTGAGTTTTGTGATGCACACTGCGCAAACATTTCGACACACATATATATATATACATATGACTATTTGGATGGATCTTTCTTTACATGTGATGATGTTTTTATATGTCATGCGAATGTCTAATACAAATGTAATCTAATGTATCAGTTACATAACAAACGACCCAATGCGAAATGTATTCACACAATGTATCTAATCACACATTTCATTTTTACGCAAGCTTAAAAGCACACATGAACACACACATGCAAACTATGCTTGAAATAAGGAAGACGGGCATGCCCCCCAGCATGGTGTCTCAATTCGAGGTGCATGCCCCCCAAGCTTCAGTCCATTGAAAATGGAGTGAAGGTTCAAAACAAAAAGTCGAATTGAACAAGCGTGTGTTTCATTATTTTAACGAGGTTGACACACTTAAAAGAACTATCCTCAGACAACTTGTTTCATTGTTTTAGGAGCTCGACACAAGTGGAGGAATTATGCTCCGACGATCTTGTTTCATTTTTTAAGGAGCTTGACACAAGACAACGAACTGTGCTCCGCCAACCTGGTTTCATTTTTTTAAAGAGCTTGACACAGGGGAACTGTGCTCTAACCGGCTTACATCAAAATGAACAAGAAGGCGGCGCTTCCAAGAGTTCCACTCCCGATGGAAGGAAAACATTCTGGAAGTCAGAACCCAATGCCCCCAGCACCTGATGCACGACGGCATCATCACTGGGCACAGGCACGGGGTAGGTAGACACATAGTTGACCTACAGTGGGGCAGAGACAACAGGTGGATAAAAACCAGGAGGGGGTGATGGCGGACCAGTTGCCACATTAGGACCAAAGAATGACAGCTGATCAATGGTCACGATCCTTCCTTCATGCGGAAAACAGGCCACACGAAAGAGGGAGGAGACGAGCGCTCCCATGGCATAGGTGTGATCGCGCCCCAAAAGCAGATTGAAATCCAAGGGGCCTGGAATGACCATCACGTCCATATGGACGGTTTTGCCTCCCAAAGTAACAGGTAACCTTGGAAGGATCGCCAACGGTTGAATCGTCCTTCTGTTAAAAGTGAGCAGATTCTGCGTAACAGGCGCAAGCGGCGGCGAACCGAAAGCTTGCCAGGTAGTTGAAGACAGAATACTAACAGAGGCACCTTCGTCTATAATGGTGCTGGGTACAACCAGACCAAGAGCCTGTACTGTGATCTCGAAAGGCACATAAGATGGAAGGCGAAATCCTGCAAATCGATTCCAGTCAAAGGAAGCGACCAAACTACTCGGAGGGGCTACCATCGAGATGCGAAGGTCTTCCCCTGATGTTACGGAAGCAGAAGCCTCCTCCATGACCTCCATCTCGAAGGCGGGAGGAATATCCTCTGGAGCCTCCATCATGGGAGGCGAAGGAGGGGCTTCATGAAGCACAGGGACAGGAGAATCTTTCTCCAAGTCTGAAGAATCTGAAGAAATCAGAAGGACATGGGGGGTGTGAGGTCCACTCTCGACAGAAAAGACCTGGTGCACCGTGGACGGGGCCAGTTCGACCGATCCGACGACCAATGGTTGGTCAGGGACGGACTCGTGAATTTGAATTTCCGGGGGAGTGGGATCGACCAAGGATGACTCTTGACCAATCGTAAGATCAGCTGGCGGAGGACTCACAGAAAGCCGATTATAACCAGGTGGAAGGCGTGGTGTAGAACCGGCTGAGTTGTCCAAGACTTGCTTGGCTTCATCCATATAAGGACAAAGGTGAATGGCATGGTGCCCTTCACACAACTTACAGGGATTGGTGATCTTACCCTGCTTCTTAGAGTTCTTATCAACAGCAGCTGAAGACGTGCCCCCAACTTGACTCCCGGAAGCCAAAGGCAACGGTGGGCGGCCGTTGGACCATACTTCGAGCACCTTGGGAATGCCAGGGCAGTCTCGAAGAAGATGGTCTCCCGTGCACAACAGGCAAGGGAACTTGACTTTCCGTGGAGGGTCGGAGGGCTTATCAAAATGAGATTCCTCATGGACAGTAGCCATACATTTAGCCTCTCGCTTATCAGACTTCTTCTTCTTTGTCTTCCTCTTCTTCTTTTTAGCCACCTGGTTACTCGAATCCAGGCTTTCACCAGGCAAAGTAGAAGATGAGGACGCAGAAACAGGCGAAGAAGGGGAGAGGTCCACCTTGGAATCAACATGAGGTTGTTCAGGTGGAGGAACTGATTGAACAGTAGTGGAGACATTCGGAACTACAGAGGTTGAGAACAAAACCAAACAGGCAACCCAACCGTTAATCCAGGAAGGGACAACGTCGCCATGTAAGGAGCACCAACATTTCCAAAGGGAGGAAAATGACCAGGATTCCCTTCTGAGGGGATTCCTTGGTTGGTGAACTCTGAAAAAGTTGCCATCAAAACTCAAAAGCACACACGGGCTGAAAACGAGTTAAGACACACGATCAAACGGTCAACAAGCAATATCTAAGCAGGCGTGTAATCGTGGGCAATTAATTTTACCACATTGGAAAGTAAGAAATTCTACCGTTTCATGTTTCAAGAGTCGAGAAACGATAAAAAGATGACTCTATCTCTTTCAGAGTTGACACAAGCGTGAAAGGACAAGCGCTTGACGGTCTTTTCAAGTTTAGGGAGTCAGAAAAGACCAAATGACTGCTCAGGGAAAAACTAGGCACAAAGGGTGCACCAAATATCCGTGAACTGCAATATACACCTTGGTTTTAATAATGAAACGAAAATCGACCAAGGACTTTCCGTACGTGCAGGTAGTCTCCCCGAATGCTGTGTTCGGTGTATCACGGGTATAGGGCGGCAGACTCGGCTTCCTGTGGATAAAGGATTGAAAACCTATAGGGGTCTCCTTTTATATACGCGACGGTACGGGGAGCGCAAGTCCGTACTAGCGCTGTCTAAAGCCAACAGGCGAACGACAGCTGCTAGGTTTAACGACGCCGGAACACGTCTCTAGCCTAGACCTTCTAAATATGTTTCGTTAAGTTCCAATGCTGCCTTAGGTTAATTGAAATAAATTTTACAATTGATCTTCAATTAAGTTTCAATTTCCAGGCCCTATCGTATGTAGTGTCTCGAAAGACTCCTAAATGCAAAGCTATATGAGAAAAGAAAAATTTTCAATTCGATGAATGCTATCTAGTTAAGGGAAGAGCTTCAAACAATGATGCAACAAACAGCAAAACTGAAAGCGAAACTTTTCAAAACTAGATGACTTTCACTATCCAAAAGTATTCTAAAACATTCAACGAAGCGAATTATGCAATGTAATCTATGCAAAATTCTTTTTCCGAAAACTATGCAATTGTAATCTATGCACAATTTCCTTTTTCTTTTCAAATGATAAGAATGCGTTCAAGGCATTTTTCGATAAAATGAGAATCTACTTAATGCATGCTTTTAACAAAAGAGAATGCACTCAAAGCGATTTTTAGTTTTCAATCACTAAACAATGTGATCTAAGTCCAATGATAAATCTCAAAAACACTTTTCGATGCAATGTGATCTAATGCATTTAAACGAAAAGCAAACTATGAGACGAAAACTAAAAGAATGAAAATCTTCTTAATGAAGGATGAAAGCAAAAGGGATGCAAACAAACACTAAGAATGCAATCGTTGTTTCAAAATACTTTGTGACAAAATCCCTCAAAAGTTGACAAGACATATGCGGTCAAAAACAAAAAGGACTTCCAAAGCAAGAGATCAAAACAAGGCATTCATTCGCTTTTACATCAAACAATCATAAACGAGACAAGGAAAACCAGACGTCTCCCCAGCGGAGTCGCCAATTTGTTGAGGAGGTAAATCCCCTCTGCGGACAGAGGCGATCCCTACTAGCCCAGCAGGGGTCTAGCAACAAACAAACAATGCTATGACGCAAGCTCCTAATTACGAATGAAAGACTTGGGATAGAAGCCTACCTGGATTCCAACGCTATGATCTGAAGAAGAAGTGTCCCCGTCCTTCAGCCCTGGCAGATCACAATCCTTCCACGATCTCCGCTGATGAACACCTGCACATAGAAGAAACGAACAGATACAAGCATAGGAACCAGCATACGTAACTAAACATCGGTCAGAAAAGATATTACTCGCATTAACATGATGGAAAACGAAGTGGAACCATAATCATAGTCATCTATTAAGTAATAAACGAATAGAAGTTACAACCAAGTTCTGACGTCGCAGCCTCCTTCGAACGGGTCTCCGGTCGTCCACGTCTCGCAAAGCTCGCCAAGGAAAGGGAAAACCTCTCCAGAGTCTCGTAACAATGGTCTCCTTACTTGAATGGGCCTTAAGGGAAAGAAGGGATTCTTTACAGCACAAAGGCACTTGGGAATAGGGAGATGCAAAGCTTTAGCACTTCAAGACTAGCTTGCCATGGATTTGAGCAGGCTTTTATAGATGGGGAAGGAGGGAGTTGGGATCCCTATTATTATGGGATTGGCCCTATCAACAAGGAAGGTTCCATGGAAGGTGGCAAAACCACTTCCCCTCCATAGAACTCCCGCAGCCAAACCTCCCAACTCAAGATAGGCAGTGGTTTGTGAGTTTGTTTGAACTCAACTTCCGCCATCCATATTTAAAAAACAGTCCCTAAAATGGGTGGCGCGATTGCTGCTCTATGACAGAGTGCCAAGTGGCGCGACCTCTTTACAGGATTTCCCTGATTGGCGCGAGAACTGAACTGTCTACCCGCGCCAATGCAAAAAGAGCTTTTTTTCATGAGTTTTGCAAGGAGATGTCTCAAGGGAAAATGAAGCTCATACTCAGAGGGATGCATTGATGATGTTTTCAAGGCATGATAGTGTTCACAGGTCACATAATGGGTCCTCCATTGTGCGGGACGGGGAATGGTAGGGACGGTGACAAATTACTGTGTAACAGTGGGAAAATGCCACAACACTAAAATGAGTATGGGAGCATCTAATTTGAAAATCCCAAAGAATATCAACCTCCTAGCGTTGAGGGAGACATAGGGGCTGATGGGAAATAACATTGAGGGAGAGTCAATGTGTACTAGAATGAGGCAAACCATGGTAGATTTGTTCTAAGAGTCATTGTAATGGATCTGGAACCTAGTACCATGGATAGTGTGAGGGCAATCCCTTGTGGACAAATATCCATGCCATATAACTTTGTTTTCGGTCAATACGGGGCGAGGAATAATTGGGCTAAGGGTCATTATACTAAAGGAGTTGAGATCATTAATTCAATGCTCAATATTGTCAGGAAAAAGGTTGAGAACTATGATTTCATGTAAGATATGAAAATCTATGGATATATTTCCACCTTTGGAGTTTAGGATTACATGCATTTTTCATATGTCCATGGACATATGTTTTTTAAAATTTTCTTTCGTTATAACTTCTCTTGGGGTTTAGATTGGTTGATTTAGATAAAACAAACTTATTTATAAAATGGAGGAAAGGTTATCAAAGGCTACGTGTATCAAATTCCAAAAATTAATATATGGGTGGTGTGAACTAGGGATATACATCCTCGAGTGTGGAGTGGATTGTTCCTATTAGATATGGGAACTAGCCACAAAGTCATCATCGAATGTGCACATATATAAGGTTGTAAAACTGAATATGCATTTTGAGATTGTAAAGTTCGAGGATGCACCTCTAGACTTCACATGATTTTATAAGGCCAATCAAATATGAAAACTTAAATTGATGATTCTAATTTCAAGGTTTCCAACTTTAAGGTGCATGTAGGCTGGTGTTAGATAGGCCTATGTTCATGATGATGGCATAGGAACTTCTAAGTAAGCTATTTGGAATGCTTTAGACATCACCAAAATTACATGTAGGGTGTTGTTCCACCCTTCCTGCTATTCAAGATTGGCAACTTAGAGGTGCATATCAAACCCTGGTGTGAAATAGGTCTTATTTAGTGATGGTGGATTATGATAGATTGGAGGTTTCTGTGTTGTAGATTTTCAGTTGCAAAACTTGGAATATCCACAGTCTTCATTTTTAGTCTATGTTTCGAGTCTAAATCAAGACTCACCTTCATGACAACCTGCTAAGAAGAGAATAGATTAGGGTAAATAAATAGTGGAAAGAAAGAGATGAAAGAGCCGACCAGTTCTTAATTTTTAGAAAATTTTAATTAATGAGTTATTTATTTTAGTTTTGTCCAAAATTTTAATTCTAATTCTAATAATGACACATTTAAAATTATTATTATTATTGTTTATTGATTTTTTTACTAGCTATTATGCCCTATTTGTTATTATTATTTTATTAAAATTAATTTAAATAAATTTTATTTATTAATACTAAATATTAGTGGCATTTATAAATATTTGAAATGTTTAGGTTATTTCATAGATATATTTTAAGATGGCTAACCAATATTATAATGGAAACTATAAATAATTCTAAATTATTGTAATAATGTGGAGATATTAGAAGGGGTTATTTATTATTATTTTATTAAAATTAATTATATTAATTTTTTTTTTAAATCTATTTTATTAATACTAAATATTAGAGGTATTAATAAATAAAGGCTTGATGTTATTAAAACTTAGGATCTATGTTTTGGTTATTTTAATAGATATATTTAAGATGGCAAATAAAAGGATGACCTATATTATAATGGGAAACTATAAATAATTCTAAATTTTTGTAATAATGTGGAGTTTATTATTATTAGTATTAGAAGGGGTTATTTATTAAGAAGTGTAGCTTTTTTATTTTGTTTGATTGTATTAAAAGAAAAGAAAGGTGGTTTAAGGTGTGATTTAGGTGTGTTTTAATATTTAAAAGAGGTTTAGAAAGGTAGTAGGTTAATGGGAGGAAAGGTGCAAGGAAATGATTTAAGAGAGAAAGAAATAGGAGGATAGAGGGTAGGGGGATGGTGTGAGGGGAGGAGCATCAATGAGAATGTGATACGATAGGAAAGCGTGCAAGGACAATGACGAGCGAGAGGATGGACATGGTGTCGACAAACAGTACATGGGGGTAAGTTTATTTGCTAGAAAGAACATGGATCCAATTCCTGCTAACTTCTAAGCCTCCATCTCTATTGAGGTTGTGAGGGTGCTTAATGATTTCTAGGGCTTCACACACTTTACGCTTAAAATTATGATTTTAATTGGTAATGACCACTGCCTCTTCAAGGCATCTGTGGTGAAATGTATTATTGGAGTGTTCTGCCAAAGCCGAGGTTTTGGTTCTTCCCAGTCTGATGTCCGCACCATGCTCTTTAAGCCTTATTTTGAAGGTCCTACCTGTTTCCCCAATATAGCATTCTCTGCATGAACAATTAATTTTGTAAACCCCTTTTTGTTGGAGGTGGTTAGGGTCATCTTTGACAGATTTCATCCTCTATTTGATGGTCATTAGAGGTTTTAAGGATGCTCTAATGTTCTTCTTGGCTAGAACTTTGGCCATCTTGTCTGTGACCCCTTGGATGTAAGGGAGATATGATTTTGCTATTGAGGAATTGTCAGTTGTAATTATTTTATTTCTGGATCTAGCTCTTTGAATAGCTCTGTTAATGTCTCTATTACTGTATCCCATGTTTATGAACGATCTTGTTGTGGAGGTAAATCCCCTCTGCGGACAGAGGCGATCCCTACTAGCCCAGACCAGGTCTAGCAACAATCGTTCACGCTGTAGTGAGGGTTCCTAATTGCAAATAAACCAACTAGTGATGAAGGCTTACCTGGAATCCAACGCTGTCGCTCGTAGAGAAAGTAGCGCTCCCGTTCCTTAGCTCTGGCAGATCACGATCCCCACGATCTCCGTGATAGGACACCTGCACATGCGAGAAACAAAACAAACGCAAGCGTAAAATCTAGTAGATGCAACTATATGTCAGTCAGAAAGGACATAACTCATCATCATAAACAACAACAAGAGTGGAACCATAACCAATAGTCGTTTATTATTAATCAATCAAAGGAAGAATACAACCATAGTTCTGACGCTGAATTCTCCTTCGGCGGGTCGTCAGCAGAACACGTCTCGAAAATCCTGTCAAGGATGGGACAAACCTCTCTCTTCGGATCTTGATGATAGTCTCCTTGCTTAGATTTGCCCTTAAGGGAATTATGGAGGCTCTTGCAGCATAAGGCTCTTGGGAATTTGGGAACCTAAAGACTAGCTTGCAATGGAGATGGGAAAGCTTTTATAGATGGAGGAAGGGGAGTTGGGATCCCTATAATCATGGGATTGGCCCTATCCTCAAGGAAGCTTCCATGAGAGGTGGCAAACCACTTCCTCTACATGGAAATCCGAAGCCAAACCTCCCAACTCAAGATAGATACCAGTTCATGAATTGGTTAGGACGAAACTTCCGCCATTTATTTTTAAAAAACACTCCTTAAATTGGCTGGCGCGAGTGCGACTCTGGGACAGAGCGCCAATTGGCGCGACCTCTTTGAAGGATTTTCCCCATTGGCGCGGGTACTGAACTGCCTGCTCGCGCCAATGCAAAAAGGGCCATTTTTAGGGTTTTTCACAAGGAGATGTCTTCAGGGCAATGAAAGCTCTTGTTCAGAGGGATGTCATGAAAGTGGTTTCAAGCCATGTCACTGCTCACAGGTCACGAAATGAGCCCTCCAATGTGTGGGATGGGGATTGCAGGGACGGTGACAAATTACTGTGTAACATATCTTCTTAGATATTCTATTTCTTATTCAACTGAGTATCGTCCGATATTCTGAAAGCTCGTGTAAAAAGAGTCAAAAGAACCCCCATCTTCTGGGCAGAGTAGTGGTGTGAATCAATATGTCGGTAATTGTCAGTGTGTGATTTCTTCCTGAACACTTTGTGTCCAAGGGATCCGTCTTCATTTCTTGAGAGGTGAATGTCAAGGAATGGGATGTGATTGTTTACATCACCTTCCATTGTAAATTGTATATCTTTGGAAATGCTATTAAGGTGGTCTAGGAAGCTTTTTAATTCCTCATCACCATGTGGCCAATTGACATTGGTGTCATCCACGAACTTGATCCAAAATTTATGTTTCAATGGGTAAGATGGTGGATTAGTTAGTCCACCCATGCAAGACAGGTGGAATGGTTTTTACAACACCATAATTATATTTTAGGTACCTGTAATATTCCATATTTAGCATGCAGCTAATTGGAATATTGATTTTTGCTATTTACCCTTAGGAGATGAATAAATGGGTAAAGAGGCCCATACATTTCAGAAACAGAAATAAAATCCCTCTTAATGTGAAAAGGGATCATAAAAATAACTAGATCTAGCACTCTCATGTGTGGAAAGGAGCATTTTCATGTGGGCAAAGTCAAGTTTGACCAAGTCAACACCATAAATGTAGGAGGAGTGGATCAGCAATAAAAATAGCTCAACATGAATGAGGTTCAGCCTAGACAACTATATGTGAGCTAAATTGAAGATCCTTAGGTGTAAAAAGGGCTTAAGCAGGTTGAAGAGGTCAACCTTGACCAAATCAAACAACGCAGTTTTAGAGGAGTGGCTTTAATGAAGGTGCAACACAATTTTGGAGGGAGATTGTTTGTGTGATGGTGGAAACCCTAATGAGTGGGACCCAAGGTGAGAAGGCTCACTTAGTTTATAAGGAAGAGGATGGAAGCCATTTGAGTTTAGCTTATGAATTATATTTTGATGTGTCTGCTTAGACTTTGCTCTCTTCAGCTATTTAGCTAAGATTGCTGGTGTTTTTTAGCACTAAGGTATTTTTGTTTAGGAATTCCATCTCTTCCCTTTAAGTATCTCTTGGGAGAGACCTGATCTATCATTCCACACATCCGACATTGGTGCCAATATTCAGTCTTTAGTTTTAGCGTAGTTTCTGCAGGAGGTTGTGTTGAGTTGCAGGGTGTTGCGGTGGAGGGTTGAGAAACCCACTTTCTAAGTTGGTTTTGCATAGGAGGAAGGGTTCCTTCTATTGGGAGATTATTTTGGAGGGTTACTGAGCATATTTTAGACCTTTGGCAACAGGCCAACATATTTTCATCACCTACAACGTTATTCAAGTCTGGGAATTTCGTTATTTTTGGAGGGCAGTTTCAACAGTGTCTTTTGTGGATCTTTTTGGTAGTTTTCCTGTGATTGGAGGGTTGATCCTTCCATGGGGGAAGACATTTGATCAGATGTACATAAGATCTATATTCTTACAACCTTCTATACTTCTATGCTTCAGTTTTAAGTGATTATTCAGTCTTATTACTGAAGATCACCATTTGTATTCGGATGTATGCCTAGAAACCCTTTTCAGGTTCTCTAGATTTTGTAATAAGGAGACTAGATCTCTATTCTTGAGCCATATTGTTTAATATAATCTCAGATCTATTTATGTGTACAAACCCTCAGTGGATTGCGCTGCCTCTTTATGCAGTAACTTCATGTTGCAGTATTTTTGGGGTTTTTGCCTTTTCTAACTATCCTAGGTGTGGGAGGTTTGTTTACCTCACTTAGTTTGATTTGTTTTTGATATACTCTTGGATTTAGGTTGTATATTGTCACATATAAGGGATACAAGTGTTGATTTCATTTTCTGTAGCACATAATTCTGAAAATGCATTTTTTATGCATGCCTTGCTGAGCAGTCCCATTTTGGGATATTACAGTACCCTTCAACCTTTCTCTATGTCCGACGTTGACAACTCAAAGGTGCACACATGAGATCCCGAGGTGAGATGGGTTTGTGCTAGTGAGGATTGACTAACTAGTTTGGCTATGAAAGGTAGATGTTATGCTTGCTACAACACATCCATATAAATTAAATGGATGATAAACACTAATAGAATCAAATTACTTGTCTTCTAATTGTCACGCTGAAAATTTGTAACTATAGTACAAGGGTGGAGGTATGAAAGGGAATTTTTTTTTGGAAATCCTTGATTTCATTAGTTGGATTGTGTATATGACTAAAAATATTTTCGTATTGTTAAATCTAAACCATCCATAATTTTTTTCTTTCAAAGAATGGAAATTTTTGAAGCCCTATTCCCAAATAGAACGTACATATAAACATAATTAAATGCAAGGATTGAATCTTCAATCATCGATTCCTGTGCCTTTTGGATTCAATTTTACATGAATGGTGTAGAACCGTCTAGGCTTATTTTAGTGATGGAGTGTGTTTGTTTATGTAATATTAAAGAATATGCATCCTACTATTAAAATCCCACATTATGTTGAAATTTTAGGTGGTTGTTTACATTCTGGTTGCTTAGAAGAAGGTTGTCATCTTTTTCCTTTGCTCATTATACATTAGAGCAATTGAAATCCCATGATTTCTGTTGTAAGAAGATTCGTCTACGTTTTAGAATCCAAACATCTAATCACAACCATGGAAACTTTCAATGATCCGTAAACTGTTGTGGATATTCCACTAGACAATTCGTCATAATAGTTCTGCCAATATTATTAAAAATTTGAAATCCTACACTATTGCAATTTTATTTTATTTATAGACCTATATATTTTACCGTGTTAGTGCATGCATGCGAATGAAAACTATGTAGAAAAGTAAAGAATGAAAAAATAATCTCTCACACACACATAGGACACAAAATATTCTTTGGGAAACCCTTTCGGGAGAAAACCCAACTGGAAGGTGAGGTCGCTTCACTCTCTTTCTCTCTCTGGAAAATAAGGCTGCAGGTACAAAGAAGTAATGTCTGTGGCATTTGGGTTGGTATAGTGCAAAAATACTCTGTGTGTGCTCTACTTCCTATCTCTCATGTCTATCTTTTCTCAACTATGGAACAAAATTCTCTTGAAAGAATGGAATGCCTCTTCCTCCTAGTGGCCCGGTTATAACACAACCTGACAGCCTGATAGTGGTAAAGTTTTACTACATAAAATATTAAATAGAGTTAAAAAATAGAATCTTCTAGATTATTTTACATTACAAACACATGTGTAACCCCTTTTCCATGAATAATGGGGGCTAACGCGACATCCTCCCGAACTATAGGTGTGAAAAAAGGAAGGTCACACTACAAGGAAAAGACCTTCTAGCGGAGGTTATAAAGGAGGTTTTAAGTGTTTTAAAATTGGCCAAAATTGTCGAAAAAATATTTGCTACAACATCTGTTTATGGTTACGGAGGTTTTGGCGGAGCTTTTAATGGAAAAAAACTGGGCGACCAAAGGTTATTACGGATGTTTTTTTCATTGGTGCGCTACTAAGGTTTCAACGCACTGGTGCGTGTCATCTAGAAGGTGGCTTGAGGCAGTCGAAGGTGCATGCACTGGACCGTCAAGGTATAAAACCGCACTGAATGCAGTGTTGGTGATACAACACATAGGGCTGTTCTAATTGGTCTTGGGATTTGTGCGGTGCCCATAGGTCGTCTCAACGCACCGGTACGTAAACTTGTATAAATGCACTAGTGTGTCGTATCAGGAAAGCACACTGAGATTTATAATTGGTATTGGTATTTTTGCGGTGCTCATAGGTCGTACAAATGCACCGGTGCGTAGTCTCACATAAATGCACTGGTGCGCATTATCGCACAAATGCACCAAGATTTTTAATTGGTTTTGGTATTTGTGTGGTGCCCATAGGTCATAGAAACACACTGGTGCACTGCAGCATACAAACGCATTGGTGTATAGTAACTGACACACACCAATGTTCATTTTGTATTTTTTAGAAACATCGACCTGTGACAGTGCAATTATTGTGATTTTTGAAAATTCATTATTCATATTAATTAAATTTTTATTAATGCATTTGAATGTGATGTTTGGATTAATTTGTTATATCATATCATAATTATTGTGATTTTTTAAAATTCATTATTCATCAAAAGTCGACACATATATATCTTATAACAATATTCATATGAATTGAATTTTTATTAGTGCATTTGAATGTAATGTTTGGATTAATTTGTTATATCATATCATCAAATTTCACATCTCTTCATTATAATATTTAATTATCCATAAATTTAATCAGTGGTGTTACATTTCACAGCGACAATGGAGAACACAATAGAATAAATTAAAACGCACACACACACACACACACACATATATATAAGACAGTCTTTGTCATACAAAATGGAACAATTATTGGTATCCTTTTGTCTTTCAATTGGGACACTATGTCCATTACATTAAACAAAATGTCTGATTTCATAGACAAATATTTCAAAAAATACAACTTCTTTGATATCCAAACATAGTGATCATCATTCTTCGCTTGAATTGCTGTCACTGTTAGAGCTACTTCCATGACTTGGGGTTATTTTTAGGAATGTTTTGTTCACGGTGTTGATTGTTTTCTTCTTCTTCACCTTCCATCTACAAACATAAAAATAAACTATAATGAGTGTATATACATTGCTGAGAATAATGAAAATTGCAATATTAAATAATACACGTCAATGTAAATTGAAAAGAAATGACGTACCATAACAACAATTGACTCATAAACTGTACACATTCTTTGAAAGCCATGTACCATGCCATCTTTCAAGATTTCATCTGTTGGTGTAGTTCCATACTTTGATTCCTGCAATTTTTATACCCCATAACAAATCATATATTTAATATAAAAGATTTTTTGTTCCATTAATTATAGACGGAGCTAAGTAAAACAAGATCGATAGATGCTTACAAATTCCACAATTAATTTCTAATATGCCAACATATACTCACAACCCATATTTAACCCAATTTCAATCAATTTGTTTGATGGTTCTTCTTTATATGTTAGCACCTGTTGGAAGACATTTAATGATGATTTTTGTAAAACAACTTAAAAAAAACAAAAAAAAAATCTAGTTAAGTTGTTATAAGGAAGTAATAATTACTCACAAACTTAGATATCAACCATTTTCTTCTTTGTCGTCTTGTTTTATGTGCTGAATGGGTTCCATTTTCTGCAAGAAAATACTTGAAAATTAATATTTAATGCTAAATTGTGTTGGGTATGTGTTATATTCTTTCCACGACTAGTCACGCGCCAGGGGGGGGGGGTGGTGGTGCGCGAAAATTTCCCCTGTACGTTGCGCCAGGCGCAGCAGCCCCCCCTGTTCGAGGTCCAGGGCAATGCCCCGGGAAAATTTTTTTGGTCCTTATTTTTCGGTGGGTGGACCTGCCCATGGTTTTGTGCATAGGTTTGCACATGGTTTTGGGGCATGATGGTTTTCGGCCCCTGGTATTTTGTAGATCCGGTCAAGAGAACTACGGTTATGTTCTAATCCAGGGTTAATGGATTGGGGTTTATGTATGCTTTGGCATGTATATATATGTGTTGTAACACTAAAAGGAATATATGAAAAATCAAGTTGGTCGTCCCAATTTGGGATCTGTGGAAAAATCTCTGTGTATATCTGTTTTATGTTTTATGCTCTCGCTATTGTTTATTTTCTGTTTTAAAGATTCGTTTGTAGATAATTTCTGTATAGGGTTAAACCTACAAATTGTTTATTTATTGTACCTAATGTTCAAAAAATTCAATGATTACATATTAAATTTGAAGCACGTTGTTGTTGAGATGGCTCCTCCTGCAATGAAATTTTGTCTATTTCTTTGACCATCTCCTTGTACACCTTTTTGGACATTTCTATTGGCATATTTCTGATATCAACTCGTTCATATTTTGAGATTTTCATAATCTTCCTGAAAATGTAACAGGAAAATAAACTATTTAATTTTTATATTGATATATGAAAAATAAATATAACAAAAGTGATATTTATAAATATTTCTAGACAAAAATTTAAAAGAATATTACTTTTTCATTCCTTTTTTTTTTTTGTTGTACGTTTTTTCTATCAAAAGTCTGACATGTCTCATTGACCAATTCTCTCGAAACTCTTTTTGTAGTTTAGATAAAATTTGGTTCTTGGAATCATTGGATTGATTTTTGTATTGTAAGTGGAAAGAACGTCTATACATTCATTCCACTAGATCCCTCAAAATTTTGTAAAAGTTTTTCCCCTATCGTTAACCTCCAACACCACTCCAGATGAGTTAAGGAGCAATTCATTTTCATTTGCATGTTCTATTTTTTTCTTTTCTTAGAACAACATTCCTTTTCTAAGTTGTTGGTCACCGTAGAACATTAAACAGATGTGAATTAATAGATTGTTTGGCATATGTTATATAATAATTTGAAGTATATTATTAACGAAAATTAAAAAAAGAAACTCATATTGGATCGATAGTATTTTTTCATTCACCCGATTCATCCTTTTGCAATTTTTCTATCAAGCTTTTACGCTCTTTTGGTCCTAGATCAAAAATAATCTTATCGAGTTTCGTCATTTTGTGGCTCTGCATGATACACAATAAACAATACATATAGTTCAAAAATAATATTTTTTGTAAATAATTTACAAAGAACTTGCTTTTTTTGCTTTTCTTGATGTGTTATAAGTATTTTTGTTACTTGATCTCTTGTCAGCCATTTCTTTATCAATCTGAAACCTGTACCATATCATTCATTAATATATTTATAAATAAATTGTCAACTTTTTAGGTAAAAAAAAAATCTCAAGAAATCGGGGCTCCATTCATGGTGTATGCACCGACGTTGGTGCATGGGGGTCTTATAAACACACCGTACAAACAGTATAATAGACTGTACGGTGCTCTATGTCAACAAGGAGCACCAATGCATTACATGTTAACCACCGCACCGATTAGCACATAGAAAATAATAAAAATCATCCAGTGTTAGTTTTTGTAGCATAAACGCCCCGCGCAAACAAGGGACCACCATACGGTGCTCTGTGTCAACTAGGAGATCCGGTGCGGTGCGTTATATGTTACATGGTGCACCGATTAACACACTAAAATATTTTTTTGCGAAGCAACACGTTCGCGGTATGCCATAATGAAATAGCGCACCAATGCCCTATTTTACATATGGCGCACTGATTAAAAAAAATTGTTTTTAAATTTTTTATTACACCGTACTTTCGTGGTGCGCTGGAATAATACAATGCACCAGTGCACTAAGTTACGTAGGGCGCACTGATAATTTTTTTTTTTTTTAAATTCATGCAAAGGCCAACATGGACTAGGATCTGACTATGCAGGTCGTCCTGTGGGTTGGATGTCATAGGCCTATATATAGCAATACAAACCCTATAAATCTAAAATGAAAAACCCTTATTCAGAAATTACAGAAACATGGAGAAGAAATGGCAGAAACAAAAAGAATGAAAGGTTTAGGGCACACACACACACACACACACACACACATATATTTTTTAATTTTTAATTTTAATTTTTACTTTTAACTTTTTTATTATTTTATTTATTTATTATTATTATTATTATTTTATTTTATTTATTTATTTATTTTTTCTGAAATTGAAAAACAAATCGATTTTTTTTCTTACTTCGTAAAAAAATGCAGAAAAAGTAAAAAAAAAATCAAATTTAATCATGAGATCGTTTGAAATTCTATGCTACAGGGTTTGAATCACCAGAGGTTTGGAATTCTGATTGTTTGAATACTTCTGTTCGAACGTATTTCGCTGCTCCAAAGTGCTCTCATGCTCTCTTGCTCCAGGTATGTCTCCTGCAAATCTCCGGCTGGATTTTTTTGCAAAAATAGTGAAATAATGAAAAGTGTTTAGTATTAAAAGAATTGTTTTATAAAATTAGATTTTCGAAAATATTTTTCCGCCCATTTTTCAATTTACTGATTTTTATTTATTTATTTATTTTTTTCACTTAAAGAAAATAAAGTTGCGTTTTTTTTACATGCAGTTAATTTTCACCGGTGCGTCACTTAATAGCACCGCATTGGTGCGTCCATTAGTAACATGACACCGGTGCGTAGTAACTAAAACACACCGGTGTGGTTATATGTACATTAGCACTGATTACAAGAAGTCCATTTTTAAGGCACCGAAATTACTTTTAGGTGTGTACACCAAAATTTAGTGAAATCCAACCATAGAAATTGAGAATTAGAATTTTGTTTATTCTTGATGGAAATATGCAATTAGAATTAGGATTTTGTTTATTCTTGATAATTAGAATTAGAATTAGAATTGAGAATTAGAATTGGATAAATTCTTGATGGAAATAACTATTCTTCCAATGCATTTTGTTTATTGTAGGAGGTCCCCACTGATTATGTGGAGAGAATGCAATGTGGGGCGTGTGAAGATGCAATACTACAGGGCCCAAGTGGGAAATTGTGGCATGTGAACCTGTGCTATGCTAAGACGTGGACAATTTTCACAAATGGTTGGGAAAGTTTTGTTTCTGAGCATTTTATTGAAGTTGGAGATATTTTAGTTTTTAGACATGTTGGAAATGTACATTTTGCTGTGAAAATATTTGGGCCATTTCTTTTCTAAACTACACCTCTTCTTCTTTTAGAAAAATAAACTTGAACCTTTCCACAATCTGCAACAAGAAAAGGTGCCAACAAGAGCCTCTGACATGCATATCTATTTCTTATGTTGAGGTCTCGAAGGAATTGATTATGGGTAGTCTACTTCGCTGAGGAATCTGCTTGACTTTTCTTTGGTTCTACCGAAGGGTGCAATTACTAACATATATAGGATTGTAAGCTCCCTCCAACCCTCATTAAATTGTAGAATATGGATAAAACTCCATAGAAATGCCTATCATTTGCGTAAAATGCCTCGAAACACAGAATGGAGTGTTTTATTTTTTGAAAGTTGTGTGTTATTATGGTGAAAGAAATTATTCTTTCTATTTTGTGCTAATATGGTGAAGAAATGGAATAGTGCTCAAGTATATGACAACAGTCTTCAATCATATTCTCAAAATATATGGGTTCTTTGTTAAATGCATAACTACAAGATTCGGTAATATCATTTTTTTTTTTTTTTGTCTTTTGCATTCTTGACACTCGAATTATTCTAAAATATGTTCATGGAATTAACATCCATAAGAGGCAACACAATGATAATATACTCGAATTCTTCTAAAATCTGTTCAATGGAATTAGTACATATGAAATGGTACATGTGTTATTTCATCAATATTTATACTTTTTAAGATCGGTTTTTATAAAGAAGAGGACTTAATTACCTTATACCTTGTAAGACTTTTAAAAAAAATATATTATAATATGTATTTTGAATTAATGTTAAAATCAATATTTCACTTGATAATTTGCAATTATGTTGATCTCAATAAAAATAGCGTATTGTATAAAGTTCTTTTTTTTGGGTATGTAAGATCATAATAAAATAATGATAATTCTAAACATGAATTTATTTGCATTATTTTCTAAACTTTATTATGTTACAAAAATTCATATTATTCTAGATTTATTATTTTACAATTCTTTACAAATTTACAAATTTAAAACTTTTAATAAAATCGTTTCACATTAATACAATTAAAATTTTCACATTAATACAATTAAAGTTTTACAAATATTTTGCACACAATTACAATTAAAATTAGAATTAGAATTACAATTTTACAATTTCACATACAATTAGAATTAGAACTTTAGAATTTTACATACAATTACAATTACAATTTAAATTTTACAATTACAATCATTTCATAGTAATACAATTAAAATTTTACAAATATTTTACATACAATTAGAATTAGAATTACAATTTTACGATTTCATGTACAATTACAATTTTAGAATTTTACATAAAATTTACAATTGCAATTACAATTTTATAAATTTACATATATACCATTACAATTACAATTTTAGAATTTTATATACAATTAGAATTAGAATTACAATTTTATAATTTTACATATATACAATTACAATAATTTCACAATAAATTAAATATTATAATTACAATTGAATTTTTACAAATATTTTACATAAGATTACAATTACAAATAGAATTACTATTTTAGAATTTTACATACAATTAGAATTAGAATTACAATTTTACAATTTGTCATATATACAATTACAATTACAATAATTTCACAATAAATTAGATATTACAATTACAATTAAAATTTTACAAATATTTTACATACAATTACAGTTAAAATTACAAATACAAATACAAATACAAATACAAATACAAATACAATTTTACAATTTTCAATACAATTAAAATTTAAATTTCAATTACAATCACGACATAATATTTAATAAATATCATGGGCATTTAATATTAAATTAATTAATAAAGATCACGATCATGATAATTATTATACAAACATCATATTCGACTAAAAAACACATTCAAATTCGCTAACATCACCGTGACCATGATTATCTAACAAAACACAATTAGCATTGTATAACATCATCACAACACAAACATCAAATATACCTCTCATGTCAAATAACTGCTATCACATACACATCTATCTGCAAGTTGTACATTAAATGAACATATCTAACATGACCTAACAATATACACATCATGATGATCACCAACATGTAAATTAAGTACAACTTCAACATGGACATAAAATACATGGACCATATATATATATATATATATATATATATATATATATATAATGTCAAAAATATACAACTGTAATATAAATGTCATATATCAGCTTGTGGTACATCATCAATAGTAGTGTAGAAATTTGACAACTGATATGTTATACACCGAGATTCTCCTGATCACACACTATTTTAACTTCATGCACAATACAAAATCTATTCTACTATTGATCATTAATTGCGGAAATAAAAACAATCGCATGCGCACATTAAAACCATAAACAATCACACATATGAACATAGTATTTTATGGGAAATCTTAAAGCTGAAAACCCCCAACTATCTGTATATTATATGTCATAGAGATCATGTAACAATCATTATACAAATCTCCTCACAAATCTCTCAGTACAATCTCCAATTGTTACACACTAATCAAGCTCGATCTAGCAAATCACATGCTCCAATCTCTGCCACCTGATAGCCTGCCTCTACTACGCAATCACTGCTGAAGAATGGCTTTGAATGAACTCGAATTGATCTAGCCTTACTCACGCAATCCTCATTGGCATCTCCAATCACTGTGTGTTGCAAATCATGCAACACTATAGTCACAACTGATAGTCACACTGCTCTTTCACCTACCTCTTCACTGGTCTCCACTGAAACTGTCCATGCACTGTAGTTAACCGATGTATTCTTTAGTTGATTAATGAGTTAATAATTAGTGAATTAATTAATAATTAATTCACACCACTCTCACTAGTGTATCAATCAGTTAGACTAGATACAACTAGCTCAACTATGTTTAACTTAGTTAAATTGAACACAACTCCATCAACTAGCTCAATAACTCCACCAAACTCTGTCACATGAGTTCTAACTGAAGTATCCATGCAATAGCTCCACTTAACCCTCAGGAATAGCGTAATTCCTTCTGTCAACTCCTGTGCCACATCTGTGCACTTAACTGAAGTGCTCCAAGAGAATAAGATAATATTTAGAGTCCAAATATTATTAAGAGCTAATAATATTCGACATATCTATTTTTAGACTGGCAATCTAAAAATAGATTCTGCCCAATATGTCTAAAAATAGAAGTCCATCTATTTTTCCAACTTGACCAACCATCCACAAATAGCACCCTGCAACTCATAGAATATGATCGACATGTCTAAAAATAGACTTTGCGCCAAAAAATAGCCTGCGGGCCCACTTAGTGAAGGCAACTTCTTTCCACTAAGCTCATCATCTTGTTGCAATCTCAGCAAGTAGTACTAGTCGAGGCCTGCCCAGTCAATGGTGCAACCTCGACAAGCTTAGATACATGCTGATCTGGTACTAGTTCCTCAGGCTGATAAGGATCAACTGTCGCCTGCTCATCGTGATGACTCGAGATGGTCAATGGTCCAGCTTGCTCATGATCATGAGTACTACTGGATGCTGTAGGCTGCTGACTCGATGTGGTCGATGGTCCAGCCTGCTCTCCATGATGACTGCTGCTTGATGCTAGTGGAGGCTGCTCATTTGGCACGACGCAAGGTGAACGATGATCACTCCCCTGATCGTGATCATTAGATGATGTGTTGGCACTGCTCGTGAACTATCGATCACATGCTACGCCTCGACCATGCCTATAACGTGCAAGGATCCTCCTCAGCCGTGTAACTAAGGTCGTAGCTCCTACGACATGCCACATCAGTCTGTACATGTCATGTGGCATGCCTCTCCACATATGGTGTTAAGTCCATATATTAATAGTGTAGTCCCTTATTATGTTAGTGTAGCCCCCCTTATTGTTATTATTGTACCCTGTAACCCCCATATTGTTATTATTGTGCCCTTACATTATTATTGTTAGGTCGGCGAGGATTACATTGTGGCCCCATGGACTCCTATATATAGAAAGGAGGTTTTGTCATTTGTATCATCCAAGAATTGTTCATTCATGTAATGTATTGGAGGTTGACCCCTCGAAGTGGCTTATTTCTAAGGTGTTGATATCTCTTTTCTTCTATTTTTGGAGCTGGTTTCACAACATTTGGTATTAGAGCTTTGGATTCTAGGGTTTCGCTACTCCAAACAGGTCATCGTGGAATTTTAGCTCTAACGTTTTTTCTACAAAGGTTCAGAAGCTTAATTTTTTAAAGTGTGAAGCCAAAACCCTAAGGAACATCGTCACAAAATTTCAAAGCTTGGTTCGCAATATTTTCGGAGATATGATCTGTGGAAGTTAGGGCTTTTTGCAGGCTCCTGAATTTAACCTAAATAGTTCATCGCGGAATTTTCGCTATAAATATTTTTCTATGAGGTTTCAGAAGTTGAAATTTGCACAGAGCAAAGCCAAAATCCTGAAGAACCTCCTGTAAAAATTTCAAATCTTGGTTCGCAACAGTTTTGGAGATATGACCTGTGGAAGTTAGGATTTTTTCAGGCTCCCGAATTTCATCTCAAAGAGGTGACCGTGGGAAAAATGTCATAACTCTCTCTCTAAGTGTCAGATTGAAATTCTGTAAAAAATGACCACAATCAAATGGACTTTAGTTTCTCCTATATCAATTTCAGAGCCAAAGGAGGAAACAGGGACACGTGGAAAGTCATACAAGTTCGCTCTACTGAACTAGTCCATAATAAGGTCATCGTAGGATATTGGGCATAAATTGTCTTCAAGAATCCAAATTAGGTCATACCTGTGGCATTTGAAAGAAGATTCAAAGGGCTATTTCAGGGCCAAATTTCAATTATTAAGGATTATAAATCACATAGATAATTCAGTTTAAATATCGAGCTTCTCAAAAGCAAGAAAAAAGTGTGTATTTGGTTTTTAAAATTTCATAACGTTTGTTTGAAAAAGCAGTTTGAAGTGATTCCAAGGGCATATTTTAGATTTTTTATCAGTATTGGGTTATATAATGCCTCCAAAAAATAATTTCATACCCATTAAGCCCTCAAAAATCTATACTATGACGCATGAAGAGGAAGAATTGTAGTACGAGATATCAAAATTACAATACCAAGTGCAACAAATTTTGATCTTACGAAGAGCAACCGAAGATGACATAGATGGTTTAAAAGGAGAAATGGAGGCTAAGTTGGATGGTTTGAAGGATAAAATAATAGCTAATATGGATGATAAATTAGTGGAAGATCACATCGAGCATCAACAACAAGTTCTCCAACTCTCAAAGGATAACCTAACTTTGGGTAATCTAATGAAACAAATAAAAGATCAATAACATCAAAGAAGTTCTAAAGCAACTATAGGACTGATAACTGACATATGATCAATTTAGTATCTCGCAAGTAAAGAAACTTTCAGAAGATTCCATGAGTGACACAATTTTGGTAATGAAGATCAAGAAATAACGCGGCCGAGGACAATATCAGTGAAGGAGAGGGGCATGTTAAGTCCTATTAATAGTAGTCCCTTATTGTTAGTGTAGCCCCTCTTATTGTTATTTTGTACCTTCAGACCCCCATATTGTTATTATTGTACCTTCTAAATTATTATTGTTAGGTCACTTAGATTACATCAGCTCCACTAGATTAATATCAGGGCCTCATGACCCTTACATACATATTATTTTTTCATTTGTAATCATCCAGAATCGCTCCACAACTGGCATAATGTATCTGGTGGCGCCACCTCCTTGGTGGTTTTTACATTTCTACATGTTGATATCTTTTTTTCTCTTCTATGCAAGCTCTGCTTGGAGCTCGGTGTTTCACCCACAGTATGAGACTACAGCGCCACCATCTACCACAGATGCCCTCTCACTTGGTGCCTAACTCCTGCCTCAACAATCAATGCACAACGTTGGTCACCCAACTCCATCCTAAATCTACTATCAAGCCTACCGTGCTTAGCAAAAGGCTGTACCAGCGCACCAGTAGGAGCAGGTCTCTCCGCACCGGCCCCCTGGTGATCCTCGACATCTGGCATATCCTGATTGTCATCAGGATCCACACCTGGATCATGTGGTGGTGCTGGCATGTCCTCGCCATCAAAAGATCCAATGTATACAAAATATATACAAGTACACAATAATAATTAAACAATTTCATTACACAATTTAATAAAAACAAGTTAAAGAAAATTTTAGAATAAATTTAAATAAAACAGTAATATTACCTCTATCATTCGGTGACTCATCATCTGTGAAGAGGATGTTGGCACACCCTCGCCAATCTAAACCAACATAAGGACAGGGGACCACAATTAAGGGATTCTCATCAAGACTGGCTAGCAACTGCAGTGCATCATGCGATATCCTCACGGAAAACTCAGTCTTGCCCCTCTTGGGCATCATCTGTCCCCACATGTGCATTCG
This sequence comes from Pinus albicaulis, assembly GCA_034641835.2. NCBI lineage: Eukaryota > Viridiplantae > Streptophyta > Pinopsida > Pinales > Pinaceae > Pinus > Pinus albicaulis. The sequence continues at coordinate 1,368,972,901 of CM076581.1, forward strand.
TGCCTCCAACATCGACCTACAAGGCTGTCGAACAAAAGTAGGCCTTGTCTTTGGAAACCTCTCAAAAAATAAGCAAAAAAAATATGAAGAAAAAGGGAAGTTGAGCCTCCCTTGTGCATGAGCACGACATCTATCTAAGGTTGTACAGAATTGCCGCAAAAAAATGGCAGTCCACCTGACAAGTTGTGGCTCCTATACTAAAGAATCAACATAATATAGAAGCGAGCAACTAATGCGTTGCCCGTCGCTGGTGTTGTGTGACATGGTCAAAATAAAAAGTGAGAGGCACCTCACCTTCTCACTACCAAATGTAGCAATATGTAACTGACCTCCAGAGACTTGAAAATTTGAAGGAGAGAGTATATCTGCGCTAATGTATCTCTGGGAGGACACCAACTGACTCCCTGCTGCATAGCCAACTGGAACCTCTGGAAACGAGGGAAAATCCACCCCTCTCCTCGGTAGCCTTGTAATGAAATATATGTCCTCCTTAGTGGGCGCGTACCACTGGTTGGGACCAACCCGGAAAGCCTGTAGCTGTGCATTCCACCTACAGATAAGATGTCTAAAAAAAAAACCATGGGCCTTTAGGGAAGTAGCCTCCTCATAGAACCTAAGGAGGCCTACCTGCCTTAGGAGCCCCTGGGTAGTTGCTATAATAGGGCGAGGGTATGCATCTCTCTCCCTCTCTCGTGCCTCCCACATGCGAACCATGTTATACTGGTCCGCCTGTTGTTGTTGTTGTTCCCTCTCTTCTCTCCTTTCCTGTCTCTGAATGATTGACATATTAAATAATTTTTTTTATTAAATGAGAAATGTATTTAGGAATATACATATATAATTTTTTTTGGAAAAAAAAAATAGTTGGTGCGCCACAAAAAATAGGAATGCATTGGTACCAATGCGACTTTTTTTTCACACACCAGTGGTGGTGCAACATAAAATCTTCAGCGTACTGGCGGCAATGCAACATAAAATCTCCAGCGCACCGGCGGCGGTGCACTTGAAAATTTTTCAACGCACCATCCTCCTGGCATTCTTCTTAAGTCAACGGTGGGGTGGTATAATAGACCACACTGTTGACTATGGACCAGGTTGGGAGGTCAGTGCGTTGACCAAACTATAAGCCTTAGGGCGTATAGTTCAATCAACGCACCGACCTCCTGACATCATTACATAGTCAACGGTGCGGTATTTTACCAGGCCACATTGTTGACCCTATCAAAATATCGGAACAAGGTGCACTGACAAAAATACCCGCCCCGGGGCAGTTATTTAGGTCAAAGCACCACATTTCCGCTATTCCACATGGTAAACGGTGCAGTCGGTTACACCGAGCAACCGACCACACTGCACTTTTTTTAAATTTTAAAATAGCACGGTGTGCCTTTTGGTACCGACCCAGAACCAGTGCGGATACCGTCAGCACCGGTTGCGGTGCAGCCTGTAAATTTACAGGCAGCACCGCTAACCGGTGCGATGGCTCGAGAGCACCGCGCGACAATTTATTTATTTATTTTTTAAATGGTTAATTTTAAGCTAATTTTAAATTCTAATCCACTAAAAGGCTTAATTATGGAAAAACAAGAAAAATACCTATACATTTGGTCATCGAGGAGGCATACTGGCTGTATAATTTGCAAAAGTAAATTTGCCCAACTTTTTGCAAAATTCAAGTTGGAGATTGGTGGGCAATGCACAACAGCAGTGCGTGTAATGGGTGCAATGGGAGCACTGATGTCAGGGCGGCTCAGACAAGGATAAATTGCATCAATGCTTGATAACTCTAGAGCACTGAGAAAAGTGAAAAATGTAGTTTTTTGGCCATAATTATTTATTTATTTATTTAACCCTGTTCCGGTGCGCGGGGTTTTATAGGCGCACCAGTGTGGTTTCTTAAGATCGCACCAGGCGGTTTCTGTTTTGGCGCGGGGTTTTAGGACGCACCGGTGTGGAATATTTATAAAGCACTGGTGTGATACAATAATAAGATGCATCGGGCGGGTTTGTACGGAGTGCACGATGTCCAGTGTGCCAATGTTTTGTGTGCACCGATGCTTTCTCTTGTTAAACACATCGGTGCGGTTTAGGTTGATAAGTGCATCGGACGAAAAACATCCACAAAAACCTCCGCTCGCCAACCTCATTTAGTAACCTCCGCTAGAAATGGATGTCTGGGGTATTTTTATAAGGGGTTCCTCAAAAACATCCGCTAGAGGGTCTTTTCCTTGTAGTGTCAACTTCTGAGTGGCGTAACTTTTGCATACGGACTCCCATTGACGCGCTTCTTACACTGTTGGAAAGATATATGTGTGGAGAATAAAATGAAAAGGTGCACATTAAAGCAATAAATTTAAACTCCCAAAAAAAATCGTTTGATACCTCAAAACACTCCTGGAATGTTCCAAAACCTGTTTCACCAAACTGGGTCCTGCTAGTAAAAATGGTCTCATGAGTTGATTCCTCCAAATTTTCCACTATGAATGGGTTGAGATGGATGAAAAAAATATAATGATCCAATACAGATCATTTAGCCCCTTATTCCAAGTGAGGAAAAGGGGGAGTCTAGATTGAGATTCGAATCCTCCACCTTTTCTGCACCATTTATTTAAATCAAACCAACCTTCAAGCAAGCTTAGTTGAAAATAATGTTATGCTTATATCACTTGAGGTATATTTCAATAAATATTGTTTTAAATATAACTGGATTGTATAATTCATATGTAGATATTATAGTTATCATCGTTTGTAGTTTAATGTTTCCACCAATTTTCAGGCACATAGTCTTCAATCAAATACACCCGGGACATAAATCTCTGGAATTGTTGACTCATGGTTCTTGGCTTTCCATATATCTATTTTAAACTATAGTTTATTGGGTAGGAAAAAAATATCCCCATGTATTTTCTTGATTTTTGTTCTTGGCACTTTAGTTATAGAAACACAGGATGTGTGACAAAGGGACCTTTATATATAATTTTTTTTTGCATATAAATTGGGAAATCATCACTATTGGAATGAATCATGTCTTGTTTATTATTATTTTTTTTTGAATACTGTTGTGTTTCAAAACTTTGGCATTAGGGTTGATCTTTGAGAGTTTCTAACATTTTTTAAGGGATTCTCCTAATGATTTTCTAATCGAATTCTTTGTAGGATTCCAAGTACGCCACTCATTGAGAGGAGGAAGATGATCTGGTATGGGATGTTTTATTATTATTATTATTTATTTATTTATTTCTAAGAAAAAATAAGAATACCTAGATGTGATGATTCTCATGTTCTTGGTTTTCACATCTCCCAAGGTATCTGATACAACTGTTGAGCCTTACAATGTTACCATGTTGGTCCATTAGTTGGTGGAGAATGTAGATGAATGTATGGTTTTGGAAAATGGAGCCCTTTATGACATTTGTTTTAAAAATTTGAAATTGACTACTCCAAGTTGTAAGTATTCTTACCATCTAACCTTTTTACATCTCCATTTCTTGTCTTAAAATTATTACCTTTATTAGTTGCCTTCATATTTCTAAGGTCTAATTTTCCTATTTTTTGTAGTTGGTGATTTAAATCATTTGATACATGAAACCATGAAAACTGGAGCAACTTGCTGCCCAAGGTTCACTAGTCAACAAAACTCATATCTCCAAAAGCTATTTGTAAATCTAATCCCATTCCATCATCTTCACTTCTTCATGGCTAGTTTTGCTCCATTGACCTCCCGAGGCTCCCAACAACACAAAGCATTCATTGTTTCTGAGTTGAATTAGAAAATGTGGGATCCCAAGAACATCATGTGTGCTACAAGTCCTCATCATGGTAGGTACTTGACAACATTTTCCATGTTTAGGGGAAAGATGGGTACCAAGTAGGTTGATGAGCATATGATTAATGTCTAGAATAAGAGTTCCTCTTATTTTGTTGAATGGATCCTTAATAATGTTATTGCCAATGTTTGTGATAAATAGTAGTTTGATGACGAGGAAACACTTGACAGAATATTGTAGTGCAGGCACTCGCAACATCCTATTGTTGCTTGTAAAGTTTACCTTTTGTTACTTGGAATAGACAATTGAATATGATCAGGTTTAGAAACTATATGCGAAGTTGATTTTTTTGGATCAAGCAGAGCCAAGAAATAAATTTTCTAGCATGCTTCAATATGCAATATTTATGTAAACATTTAATGTGGTACATACTGCCAATTTAAAGGTTTAACAAATATATAAACGTTTTGATTTCTCTTTCTTTATGTCATTTCAAAATATTTATTATTGATCTTTAAGTAATTTTGAAATTTGTTATTATTTCTTTTCTGATCAATCAAAGCTCTCACTGTTATATTTTAGCAATGATACTATCAAGCCAAGAATTTGTAACTCCACAAATGAATGATTGGAAGAGTTATTCATATATACATTGGAGAGGGAGACTCTTTAAATTCATCTTCCAATGTCTCTTCAGCTTCTCATTTCCATATTTTCAATATTTACAATGTTTTCCCAATTCCTAAGGATTAGGTGTCAACATTCCCCACGTTAATACAAAGGGATGTTGGTGAGTCCAAGCATCATTATGAATCTTTGAAACTTTTCTCTTCCAAGCACTTTGGTGTAGATGTCTGCAATCTGCACATTTGTGGAAAAATGGAATAGGTGAATAGTCTTGGCTTCAACATGATGTAGAATCAAATGATACTTTGTATTGATATGCTTGGTTCGATCATGGAACTTTGGGTTCTTGGCCAATTTTATTGCAGAAGTATTGTCAATCAAAATAGGATTATAATGCACTTGTTTCTCTTGCAAATATTCAATAATTCTCTTGAGCCACACAATTTCCTTCGTTGCTTCTACAATTACCACATATTCTACCTCTGTTATTTAATCCATTGGAACTGACTGTTTGTGTGACCTCCAAGATATAACTCCTAATCCAAGAGTCATAACATAATCTTAAGTAGATACTCCATTTTCTTTATCTCCATCAGATTCCGAATCAGAGTATCCAATCAAGCTGAAGTCATCCACCTGTGTATACTTGAGTCCAAAGTCTTGAGTTCCCTTCAATTACCTTAGAACTCTTTTTGCAGTAGACCAATGACCCACATAAGGATTTTTCCTAAACCTGGATAGGATTCCAACAACAAATGAAATGTTTGGTCTAGTAGTAATTAGGTAGTTGAGACTTCCTACGAGATGTTTGTACTTTGTTGCATCCTCAAATCTATTTCCTTCTTTGGATGTGAGCTTTAAATTTTGTTCCATTGGAGTGGTCAAAGGATTGCACTAAACCATGCCAAATATGTTCAACAAATATCCAATGTATTTATTTTGAGAGAGGAATATAAACTTCTAATGTTGAGTTTCTTCAATACCCAGATAGTGGTGAACATATCCCACATTTGTCATCTCAAAAGATTTCCTTGCTTCTTTCTTTATCGATGCAATATAATTTAATTCTTCTCTGTCATTAATAGATCATTTAAATACACCACAATATAGACAACTATTTTGCCAACTTTTTTGACAAATAAATTTGCGTCATCAAGATCACAGTGTTTGAAATTTAGTTTCAGATATGCTCAATCAATTTCTAGTACGAGGCTCATGGTGCTTGTTTGAGTCCATACAAGGATTTGACAAGTTTGCATACTTTTTCTTCCTATCCCTTCACAATGAATACTTTTTTTTGAGATGTAAAAACGTTTTCTTTCATATCTCCATTCAATAAAGAAATTTTAACATCCATTTGATGGAATTTCCATCCATTTTGAGATGCCAAGGCAAAGAGAGTCCAAATGGTATCCCATTTTGTTGTGGGGAAAAAAGTATCCTCATAATCATCCCCTTGTTTCTGTGCAAAACCTTTTTCCAGAATCATAGCTTTATGCTTGTCAAGTGAGCCACCTGCTTTATACTTGTCAAGTGAGCCACATGCTTTATATTTGTTCTTGAAGACCCACTTGCAACCAATCGGTCTAGTTTTGACTGGAGGTTCCACCAGCTTCCAGGTTCCATTCTTTATCATAGCATCATACTCTTTCTGCATTGCTTCTTTCTATTCATCATGAGAAGCAACTTCTTTGAAGGAAGTTGGTTCAAAATATGTAGATAATTTAATTCACAATCATAAGAAACATCCATACCAACAACTCCATTCTATTTAGTGGAATTTCTTGTTCCTGTCTTTCGAACCTCATCAGGATGAACACTTTCAAGTGTCTCAGTGAGTCATTTGGAGGACCTTTCTGAGATGGCACAGGCTATTCAATTGACTGAGACGGGTTGGAATCAAGATTTATCATTCCAATTCTCTCAATCACATCACTCAAAGTATCTTATTGATCAGTGGATAGAGCATCATGAGGGGGAGAGAGTTATTCAGAAGGAGATTCCATAGATTGATCTAAGATAGGAACCCCGCCTTCAATATGTTGAATCTCATTGTCAAATTCCTTAAAATATTTTGTATGCTTGAATCTATCCAAGAGATCAAGCTGCCACTCAATAACATTTCCAGTCTTGGAAGACTCAAGGAAATTACATATCTAGACAATATAAACTTCTTATTTACTTGAATATAGAGACAATATGATTTGGAGGTATTTTATACCCCAAGAAGATACATTTTCGACTCCTTGCACCAAGTTTGTTTCTCTATTCCTTAGGACTTAAGGCAAATGGGTGGAATCAAAAACCCTGAGATGCCTCACCAAAGGAATGTCACCATACCAAATTTCACATGGAGTATTATTTTCGAAAGCATGAGATGGACATTGATTTTTAATCTACACTGCACATATAATTGCATCAACTTGGAAATCAAGTTAACATTTTTGAAAAACATCATTGAACGTACCATATTTAAGATTGTCTTGTTCATTCTTTCAGCTACACCATTTCGTTGAGGATTATAAGGCACAATTATTTGATGTTGGATCCCATGCTAGTGAATATAGTTTTCAAATTCATTAGAAGTGTATTATTTTCCATTATTATTATGAATAGAGCCAATATGAGATTTTGTATTGTTTTCAATCCATGCATGAAAGTTTTTGAAAGTTTCAAAAGCTTCAAATTTGTTCTTCAACATATATACCCAACATATTCGGGTGTAGTCATCAATATAAGCCATCATGTATTTATTTCCATCTGCAGAAGGAATGGGCATAGGGCGACACAAGTTAGAATGAATTAGTTCAAGATTTCTACGTGCTTTCTAATGAGAATCATTAAATGAATATTTGTTGTGTTTTCCTAAGATATAAGCATCACATTGCTTAAGTTTCCTAGGAATGGTGGGAAAACCAATAACACCATTTCTATTCAATAAACGAATATTGTCATAGTTCAGATGTCCAAATCTAGCATCCCATAAGAGACTGGATGGTAGTGTACCTTCATCATATTGAGAATTGTATGCAAAAATCTATGCATGAGAATAGGTTCCTTGCAACTTCAAGAGTCTTTCTTCTTCTATCCAAGTCATGACAAGTGAGTTATCTGATGTGAATGCAATGTCCTTGATGGAAGATGTGAACCAAGGACAATGAGTTTCTCTGCAATTCTGGGAGGTAGAGGACATCTTGTAGAATAAAGATAGGGAGTTTAGGAAATTTGAGCCTGATGGTACCAAGTCCAGATGGCTTGAGTTTTGACTTGTCTACAAAGTAGACTACTCCATCTACATTGTCACAGAATTTTTCAAAGAAGTCTCTTCGAAAGATTATGTGGTAGGTTGTTAATGAATCAAGCAACCATGCATCTTTCCACGAAGCAAGTGAAGCATTAAACAAGTCTCTGATTACTCCAATATTGAAGTGTGACACAATATAATGAGTAGATTCATGTGCTTTAAGTTTCCCTAGATCTGGTGATTTGCCTTTCTCTTCATTCCTATTTTGTCTGATCCTGTCCCAAGAGAGCTTACATGTGGAAACATAATTTCCATTTCTATTGCAGTGTCCACAATGCAGATCAGGTCTTCCTCCTTGGTAATGTTTGCCTCCCTTGCCTCTATTATTCTCCTTTCCACGTCCCCTTTTTCCACCTATTCTCTTTTTGTGCAAGGCACACAACTTCTTTAGAAGAATGTGTAATTGTATTCTTCTTCCCAAAATATTTCTCCCTTTCTGCAAACTTATTCACAATAAAATTCTCCTTAAGTTTTCCACTAGCTTGTAATGCTTCAAGATAATGCAAATCCATGGGATATAGTGCCTTGATGAAAGTTTTGAGAGGAACATTATTTTAATTTCAATAGCTCCTACATCATGCATACAAGATTTGATTTCAGAGGCTAGTGCAAGGGGATCATCATCTTTCAATTCAATATTCAAGAGTCTGATCATAAGTTAGACTACTTCAAGCTCTAAGTGTAAGACATATAAGTCTTTCAACTTATTTAAATCTTCAAAGGAATTTTTAAATGGTGCAATGTAATGACTCACCTCTTCATTGATTGATGCTGCAATCAAGGCATAGGCCTTGTTGTTCTCGCTTTCTGATATGGTGAGCTCTTTGAAAATTGTGGGATTTTTAGGAGGATTCCCACCTTCTCTTTCACAAACACCTTTCCAAAGTTCATTGAAAATGAGGGTGTGCTTTATTGGACCATTCATTGTAGTCCTCTTTGCTAAAGAGAACTACTCCAATGACATAAATGAGAGAATGCATCTTTAACAATAATTACATCTCATAGTACCTCTTCCTTCCTTGAGATTAAAATTCAAATTGTATACATGTGCTATCCTTAAAATCAACCCTCATGAAAATAAAACACTAACAAAAAATGCTAGCCTTCAATTAAACCATTACTCACGGCAAAAAAGTGCATACATATTTATGTGTGTGTGTGTGTGTGTGTATAAACAATTCTCAAATCGCACCAACGCATGAACATTGTAACTCATATTTAATTGGCATTCAATAGATTAAAGCACAACCTTCAACTTTATAGCAATGCCCAACATATTTAAATTAAATGACTAGCCAATACATACCATCATACCAATGCATACCACAACCATAAAAACTCATCGCACAAACATCAAAACTTCAATGCACAAAGATGCAATGCTGCATATAATTGAAGCATTCAATGCAAAGACTGACCAACACAAAGAATTGCATGAGAAGGATCGCAAATTTAAAACATAAAACGGAGTTATACAACTGCTCAAAGCACACACTACATGGACTTCAAGGCTCCAACCAACACTAATACAATAAATTACGCATGGAGAATGCTCGCAAAAATCAATGCATATAACATCAACGAACCAACAGACCAACGTTCAAGACCAAAATTGAGGTCAAGAATTTAATCATTGTAGAGAATCACACAGTGAACAACCTTAATTGCAGGGAATAGAGAGGCATTCCCATGCTGCTTTAATGCAAATATTACACGATGAAAAACAACTCCAATACAAAGGCATTTGATACAAAGGATTAACACAGAGAGCAATACATTCGATGCTACAACAATACTGCGCAGATAATAGAGAATCAAGACAAAATGCATATTTTCTATCAAGGGAGAGTGGAGAGTATAGAAGTTATTGAGCAAGAAAAGGCTAAATTGGATCCTATAGTTATGATACCATGTTAGGCTAGGCATTGGTAACTCCACGAATGAATGATTTTCTATTAAGAATAGTTATTAATATATATGTTGGAGAGGAAGACTCTTGGAATTCATATTCCAATGTCTCTTCACCGTCTCATTTTCATATTTCCAATATTTACAATATTTACAATGTTTTCCCAATCCCTAAGAATTAGGTGTCAACAACTATTGCAAATCATACAAATAATTACAAAATCTACCTAGTGAGTATATTTTGGACTTATAATTAAACATCATTGTTGGTATATATGTGTGGGAATAGCTAACATTAATTCTCTACACTTTTGTTATATTTCAATTTTCAAATACTATCTACTTTTTATTTTGTCATTTTTTATTTAAAAAAAAAACAAAAATGGAATTTGGTTGTTATATCGAGAAATTCAAATAATATAGAAAAAAAATTGCAATATACATTCTTTGAGAAAATGAAATAGCTAGTGTTTGTACAGAGTTCAACATCTATTGATGGTTGAAGTGTCGTATAGACCAACAAAGGGGCTAGCATTGAGGGCCTTCAAGCTTGCTATCTCCATAGAATGGCCATTGGATTAAAAAAGGCTACAGACTTGATAAACTAGAAGACCTGTAATAGATTTCGATAAAATATTGTTTGAAATGTATGATGTGTGTGTAGGATTCTAGGTTTTGATATTACTAGCAATTTTGGTGATATCATTGGTATTATTTTTTTAAATAAGCCTCAACTTGGTAGGAGTGGTGAGATGCAACTCATAAGTCAGATTTGGAAGGTGAGAGGTTGGGTCAGGGTGGCAACAATAAAATTAAAAAATATAATAATGAAGTTTAAAGTTATTGAATGTAAATGGGCATACCGATGTAGCACTTGGTAAGACATGCATACCCCTGGGAAATCGCCGGTAAAGTTTGGTGTTAGACCTAGGTGATAGGGGGCATGATGATACCCTCGATATAAACTTTGAGGGGGTAAGGGGTAGAGTGAGAAGGGTTGTTTCACTTGGTTGGTTTGTCAAGATTTAGTCAAGGGAAACCCCAAGTCAAGGTTTAAGGGGGTTTTTCTAGATAAACTTGATTTGAGGAAAGACTCAAAGTTAACTGGGTCATTAGTAGTGGTTTTGGACCCATGGTATTTTTCTCATGGATTACATGTAATGGAGCCTTTAAAAGGCTGGTAGAAACTCTATTGTAATGGGCTTGGAAGTGGTGAAGGCTCACTTGTTAACGAAATCCCCTTAGCTAAGCTTTTCCCTAGAGTTGGGGTTTTCCTATGATAAACACCCTGTGAAATTTATTTATGCTTTTCCTCTCAGTAAATTTAATATCTTTTAGGTAAAAATATTTAACGCACATTTTGATATGAATGTTTACCTAAATCATGTGTTTCCAATATTGGTGTAAACGACATGGCATCATTTAAGTGACAAAATGCCAAGGTAGAATCATCATTCCATGCAAATGATTTTTTCTTTGGGAGAGATGTGAGTGGGCTAGGAATGAATGCATGAATCTTAACAAATTTAAGATAATATCCTATGAGTCCCAAAAATTCTCTAAGTCTCTTGATGTTATTAGTGATAGATCATGTTGTAATAGATTAAATCTTTTGAGGGTCCACCTTAACACCTTCCTTTGAAATAATATGACCCAAATACTATTTATTATTTCCCACAAGAAAATTTGGATAATTTTACATATAATTAATTATTCTAAAAAATATGTATCTTTATCCAAATGTTTGATGTGATCTTCCCGTGATTTATCTGGATAAGTATATTATCAAAGAAAACCAAAACAAATTTTATAAGATGGGATAAAAAAAGTTTGCTCATGGAGCTTTGAAAAGTAGGAGCATTCATTAACCCACAAGGAATTACCGATAGATCATTGTTCCCTTCTTGTGTTTTAAATGTTGTTTTTTGTTTAAAATGTTGTTTTGGGAATTTCTTATTTTCTTAATCTAATCAAATGGTATCCTAATTTAAGATAAATATTGTATTCTATGAAGAACATCTAATAACTCATTAGTATTTGGGACAGGAAATTTATCTTTAATGATGATTTTGTTCAAATCTATATAATCTAGTTACATTATCTAAGAATTATATTTTTTTCATCACCATCGCTATTGAAGCTGAAAAATGAACTCCTAATATGTTGAATAATACATAAATCTAGCATGTCTTGTACCACTTCCTCAATGCTCCCCTTGTGTAAGTGAGGATATTTACAATGCCTTTTATTAGGTGTTAGGATATTCTAACACACAGGAAATAGTTAAGAATAACTTAGTCCAGTATAGAGTTAGGTAAAGTGTGTTTCTTTACTATGTGCATTTGTAACTTATAATTCGACGGTCACGATTTGTAGTGATCTGACGGTTCACTTTCTCCTCGATATTAATGACACTTGATCCATGGTTTAACACCCAATTGGTCCATGATCTCTATTTAAAGAGCATGGAGGGTCATTTTTCCGGTAACCATTTATGAGAGAAACATATGTAACTTTTCCTTTTATATTAATAAATTGCCTGAAGTGGCCATGTTGGCTCAGGCCATGGACTATTTCCTTCTTCGAGGGTTTTAACCACGTGATAATAATGGTGTACTGATTTGTGATTTGTTTGTGAGTGGTGACCTTTGGTTTTTGATCTAAGGAACTTTCCCTGTAAATTCCTACATGGTATCACAGCTATTTTGAGGGCCGCATCTGTTGTTGATCGAAATCTGAAGCCGGTTTGACTGCATGCGACTGCCGTTTTCTAGATCTACTATTTCTGAACATTTTCAGGGTTGGAGAACTACTCTGTTGTGTCCGGAGCGTCTGTTACAATGAGGAATTCCTTTCATTTCATGCGAAAAGGTTTCCGATTGCCCAAGTTATGTTAGTTTAGATCTGGAGGTATAAAGTATCTGTTTTGCAATTATATTTGTTAATAGTTTTTCTTATTTCGGTTCCCTCTGTTTATTTCGTTTTTAGGTTTTATTTATTTGCTGGATCTATACCCTCTTATCTATGTATTCTCTTTGCTGTGCGCTGTGTGCGATCTTGGAAAATCAGAAACAGGAGGAAGGAATTTTTTTTGCTACGTATGCTCTTTCCCCGCGTCTTTGTGTGATTTCGGGTGTTCAGAAATAGTGAAAAAACAGATAGTTGCCGGTAAGGCTAACCGAAAATCTAACATTCTGCCATAAGGCTTGCATTTCGTTTTTTTTAATCGGATTCTTTTGTTTTTTTAGCATAGAAAAGAAGAGCACAATCAAGAGTTAACTTCCTCCTTTCAAACAATTACAAAATCCTTTTACTATCTCACTTGGTGAGAATTTAGTTTATGAGAATAGAGGTTTCCGTATTTTTGGAATCTAAGCTTCTATGATCCATCATATAATTTGTAAAATTATTTTGGTAATAATCACATGCAATGGAACATGGTCAACGCGTTTCAAACCAACCAGTGTGGTTCATCATCATCTTGGGTTTAAGTCTCTTTCTCAAGCTTCTTTTGTAAAAAGTTTTTTGTTAAAGGGGCGGGATTTTTTTTTTTTTTAAGTCGAACTTCATCGTTAAATTTCAAACCGTTCCCGTAACTATTCGGCAACTACAACTCGTTTTTTCAAAAAGGCATAACTTCTTCATCTGGAAGCCATTTTTCAAGCCTTTTTTTTGAATCAGCCTAATTTTTCGAGATCTTTCCATTGGAGTAGTTAGTTTCAACTTTTTCAGCATCATTTTAAAAAAAATGGAAAGTGCATGTCCGACTATTCTTAACAACACCAATTATTTCCAATGGCTACCTCACATGGTAGATATACTTAGAAGTAAAGGGCTTTATAGAATAGCCACAGGACAAGAAACTAAACCTTTTGATGATGATAAAGTTGCTAAATGGGAAAATAAACAAGATCAAGCACAAGGGTTGATAGGAATGACCATTGCTCAAGATCTTCGATTTCATATCCTTGAAATTGACACCCCTCATGAAGCCTGGAAAAGATAAATACTGTCTTTGGCATTCAAAATCAAATCAGGGCCCATAAGCTTGAAAATGAGTTGCTTACTTTGGACCCCAATAATCTCTCCTCTATTGAAGATTTTTTTGTCCAAATTTAAGATCCTTAGACTTCTTTTAGAAGGTTTTAAGGTCAAAAAGGAAGATGGTAGCCTCATCTAGTGCATTCTTTCTAAGCTTGGCCCTGCATACTCTGTATTTGTTTCCACCTTCCATTCCACTAGAGAAGCCATCATTTCTTCAGGAACCACCTACAAGAACCCCTCTTTTGATGCCTTTTGCAATTCTTTAATAAGAGAACAAGAAAAACTCTTACACCTTGGTCTTATCACTTCTGGAAATGCTTTTAAGAAAGCCTTAATAGCCCAACAACAATCATATCAAAATAATCCCAAGAAGAAATATCCTAAAAAGTATGGTCCGAAACCAAACAAGGGTCCTAAGCAATTTCAACCACAAACTGAAAAAGCAACTCACCAAAATGATAAGGCAAATAAAAACAAAGGGAAGAAGACATATAGAAATTGCAACTTTTGTAATTGTGATGGCCATATAGAGTCCAAAAGTTTAAAGAATATGGAAGCCTTAGAAGCAGCAATGAAGAAGCACAACATCAATTTGGATCACTCTTCACCTTCATCTTCATGAATGGCACTTTCTTCTTGTGGTTGTTAAGTATCAAGATCTGGTTATGCATCAAATGTATCTTCTTCTTCTCATTCTCATGAGTGGCTCATTGATTCTAGAGCTTCTTACCAAATGGAAAAAAATAAAGCCATGTTTTCTTCTTTAAATGATTGTAACACCAAACATATTTATGTTGGCGATGATAGATCTCTTAGTGTTGTAGGATCTGGAACCATTTTTTTTCCCAAGGACATAATTTTCATTAAGATTGAAAATTACATGTTGTAGATGCATTGCATATGCATATTGTGACTATTGTCATGTACATTTAGTTCCTCAAAAGTCCCCATTGGGGTGTATATCAAAGTCTTAAAGTAGCATGATTACAATAATTACAATATTTAAACCGGATATATCTGTTATCATCGTTTAATTCTGTCAAAAACTATCAAAATTCCATTTATATCTTATCTGCTGTGCTGCGATATCAGGCTGTTCTATGAATGGACAATGGTAATAACTGAAGTGTTGAGTGTCATCCTGCTCCTCTATGTGCCAGAGCCCCCTGTGTTGGACCGTTGCCTCCTTGGAAAGCTTTTCAGAAATTCTGTTGCGTTCCCTGTATATATGAGAGCAAGAGATAGATGTGAAATGATCTATCAAATGCCAAATATCTTCCAAAATAGAAATAAGTGTGTGTACATGACATGATGTAGATTTTTTGTACCAATTTATTATGATTTTTGAATATCCAAACACTTGAAGGTGTAGTATGTTATGCTCTAATGCAAACTGAAGTAGATGGCAAAGAGTGATAAGCTCAAAAAAATTGTTTGTTCTGGGTCCCAGACCCATCTTGATTCTGTAGGAGTGCTGATGAGAGAGGTGTAGAAGAGAGCCTCCCCGACATCCCATTGGTTGTGTAGATCCATCGAAATAAGCCCAAGGTATATTTTAATTGATGGTCTCAGGAATGATATTCCGAGGAGGTCAGGGGGGGTCATCTTCGGGAATGCAAGAGAATCTAGATATGATGATGGACATAATCCAATGACAGTTTGGGGGTCGATCATTGAATATAGATGCATTCGTGGCCAGCTAGATGCCCCAACATACAAGGAGAGGGAGGCTCCTGGCTTTGTTTGTAGAGGTAGAGTTCCACCAGGATTTCCATGCCTCTTCTAAGTTCAGGCATTGCCAAGATACATCGCAACCTAGATCATGTTTAATGGATGCCCAGAGCGCAACAGTGGATCTGCAATGAAGGAGAAGGTGTTCTATGGATTCAAAGTCATTCCTGCAGAGTGTACACCAGGTGGGTCCATGTATGGATCTTTTGAGAAGGTTATCCAAGGTGGGAGAAATTTTGTTTAGTAAACACCACATAAATAGTCTAGTGCGCGAAGGGGCCAGGAGCTTCCAAATGAGGTGCCACCACCATTCTCGCCTATGAGGGAGATGATCCAGGTACATATGCAGGTATCCATCTTTCAGTGTATAGATCCCAGATTTTTCTTGGGCCCAAATGATTTCATCATCCCCTGTGCCAATGCGAATATGACATTCTGCCAGTGTTGATGTGTAGTTTTGCTAATCATGATGCAAATGCCCCATTAGGATGAGCTGGATGGAAGATTTCCATCCTTGTGTAAAGAGATTCGAGGTCTGTGGCTCAGCTATCTGAGCAATATAACGAATGCCTTGTTCATCCAGATGGTTGATGACATCCGGAGGGAGTGAGTGTGTATTCCCGCTGCCTGACCAGGGATCAATGCCAATACGAGCTTTATTCCCTGATCTGATTCTCCAAGAGAGACCATTCTTGATATGAGGCAGGGATGTGATGACCGCTTTCCATATGGATGATATGTTGCGATAGTTCCAGGTTGGCAACCGGATCCAATCAAATATGTTCATTGGCCGAATATTCTTCATATAGATCACATGTGTCCAGAGATTCTTAGTTGTCATGATTTTCCATCCCATTTTTGCAGCAAGGGCTTTTGTAAATATGTCCATATTTTTGATGCCCCATCCTCCCCATTTTTTGGGGAGAGCTATATTGTCCCATTTAACCCATGCAAAAGTTCAACCCTCTTTATTGCCATTCTAGAGAAATCTGCTGCACAGTCGTTGTATGCGGGAAATGACGGCCCGAGGTATCCAAGCCAAAGACATCCAATACATTGGGGTGGCTTCCAAAACAGATTTAAGAAGAGTTAACCAGCCAGCCCTAGATAACCACCTGTAGTGCCATATACCTATTCGCTTTTCCAATTTGGCAATAAGCCAGCTCCAGTCTGCAATGTGATAGTCCGAGGGTTTCAATCTAAACCCAAGGTATCTAAGACCATCCTAAAGGTTTAAGGAGGTAAAAGGAAATCGGTTAAGGGCAAGTCCTCTTTCCTAGGGGGAGCATTCGTTTATGGTGATGGTAGATTTTAAGGCATTGCACATCATGCTTGTGGTTGTGCTGAAGTCTGCAAGTATTGCGGCGAAAGATAATATATCACCAATAGATCCATTGAGTAGAATGAGGACATCATCTATAAATAGAAAATGAGTGAGGGTGCATCCCTTGGAAATTCTGATACCTTGTAGTCGTCCCAATTTTTTCTCATTCATGATCAGTTGGCTAAGTGCTTCCATAATGAGAAGAAAAAGGAGGGGTGAGAGGGGGTAGCCTTGACGAAGTCCCCTTTCTGAGTGGAAGAAAGGAGATATAGAACCATTGATGAGTAGACTAAAGGATACATTGGTGATGCAACACATGATCCATTTGATGAAATTGTAGGGGAAGCCCAAGTGCGTGAGAATCATTCGGATGTAGAGCCAATTTTCTTGGTCAAAAGTCTTAGCAAGATCCATTTTGAGGACGATACTTTTAAGCTTTTTGTGTTTGATAGAGTGCAACACCTCTTGTGCAGTGCCAATTGCTTCATGAATTTGGCGATGGTGTAGAAAGGAAAATTGTTCAGGTGAAATGTGGTTAGAGAGAATGGGCTTAATGCAATTAGCAATGATTTTGGCAATGATCTTGTATATGTAGTTGCAAAGGGAGATAGGACGAAAATCAGAGAAATTCTGAGGATCATCAGTTTTGGGGATAAGGCTTATGAATGTAGGATTATAGGCACCATATAATCTTCCATTAGTTCAACATTATTCGACCAAGTTGAGAATGTCCTGTCCCATGACCTTGAAGAAAGCCAAGTAAAATTCAAGTGGCCATCCGTCCGGTCCCGGGCTCTTGTCTTTCTGGAACCATTTTAAGGTGTCCTCAAGTTCTTGAAGAGTGACTGGTCTTATTAACTGATCCTCAGCTTCTTAATCCACAAATGGTAGAAATATCCTAGCCACTCTGATAATCTCAGCCAGATTTCTATTGGAAGGGGCTTTATATAGATCGCGGAAGTGGTCAATTCCCATTTGAGCCAGTTGATGGAAGTTCTGGGCTTGGTTATCCTATTGATCCTTTAGTGACCACATGGTGTTGATAACTTTGCGTCCATTTGCGAATTGGTGGAATAATTTGGAGTTCTCGTCCCCAGATTTTAGCTAGATGGCTCTGCTTCGAAGGTGCCAACTCTCTTCTTGCTCCTTGAGGATCCGTGTTCGATCTGATATTAATTTTGAGAGTTGGGATCTGTTTTGTTCAGAGCATGTCCCAGACCTCAAGGTCATCTCAATCTCTGCAATAGCCTGTTCTGTTTTATTTAGGGTGTCCTCATCCTTTTTTCTTTTATCTCTAGCCCAAGATTTAGTTAGTTTCTTGATAGCATTCATCTTAGCAACAAAAGTAACTGAGGGGGAAGATGAAGGTGTTATGGGATGAGAAGTCCAATACTTGGATACTGGATCAATGTACTAAGAACTGGCCAACCGGGTAGCATTGAATTTAAACAGACTGCAGGGCTTTCTTTGACAAGGTGCAAGTTCCAAATATATAGGAGAGTGGTCAGAGATCCCGCCGGTGCCCACCCATTGATGATAAGATATACCTGAGCTAGTGAGATCTTCATCAATCAAGAATCGATCAAGTCTCCTGGAAACCAAAGCCTCCCTGGTCCTGTGGTTGTTCCAAGTGGGATGTAGTTGGGCCATAGGGATGTTAATCAGATGGTGGGATTCAATGACTTGTGTCATGTCAGTAGCCAAGGGATCAACATTTGCATGAGGACCCCATGATTCAGCCAGGCCCAAAGAGAAATTAAGGTCTCCACCTATGACGAGGTTGTGTGTAGATAAAAGAGAGGTGTTGAGAAGCTTGTGCCAGAATTTTAAGTGGGATGAACATGGTGCATATATGTTTATGAGACGGTAGACAGATCCAAGATCGGATGAGAAAATTTCTATCCCAAGAAATCCTTCCACACCCCATTGATTCAGGATTCTATTTGTTCGGGGATTGGTGCCAATTAATACTCCCCCAGATCGTCCTTGAGCATCCAAGGTTTGGAAGTTCCAGATAGGGAAAATAGCTTAGAGTGCAGAGGTGACATGTTTAGAGGAGTCTAGTGTTTCTTGGAGAAAAATCACATCAGTGGGAGTGCAATGCAGTAATCTACACAGGGACAATTTCTTTTCAGGGATGGCCAACCCCTGAAAGTTGAAGGAAATAATTTTCATGAGGTAAACATGGGCCAGGTCATCCGAGCTCTAAGGACCCCTTCAAGTGTATTTTCTTTACCTTCAAAAATATCCAAACTAGCTTGTATTATAGTTTTGGAGATTTTAGAATGTCACCCTCGTCTAGGTTTTGTTCAAATCTCATCAATCAGGCCAAGCCCACCAATCTCAGATGAGGGAGGAAGTGAATGAGAGAGAGATCAAAGCTGATAGGGATGAGAGATTTGTGAATCCGAAGATGATACAGAGGGAGGGTGTGGGGGGGAAAGGGCAAGGATAGATGGAGGGATCTCCGAGTAAATGGGATGAGTGAAAGGGCCAAGGCAGGTTACCGAGGAGAATGTGATAGAGAGGATATGGAACCATTCATCTAGATAATGGTTAGTTTAATGATGTACTATGTGTTCCTACCTTATCATGAAACCTTCTATCTGTTTATCATATAACTCATTCAGGTGAAGGGAAATTAGTAGAATTCTCACCTCATGATGTTATAATCAAGGGCCTCAAATATCCTAGACATATTTTAGCTATTGGCATTGCTGATGATTCCACAAGGTTGTATAAGTTTGACAACTTTGGGTCATCATGTCTTCCCTCCGTTTTTTTTGCTCATAATGATGAAGTGAGCAAACTTTGGCATGAGCTATTTGGTCACTTAAACTATCGCTTTGTTCAAACTCTATGTAAAGAAAATATGGTGACAAGTCTTCTTATGGTATCTTTCCAAGATGGTGTTTGCTCCGGATGTGTACTCGAAAAACATGATCGGGATAGTTTTGACAAACATGCCTCTTGGCACGCTTCAACCCCTTTGCATCTTGTGCACAGTGATTTATGTAGTCCACTTCCTGCTGTTTCTTTCTCTGGTTGCAAGTACTTCTTAACTTTCATTGATGATTTTTCCAAACGCACTTGGGTATACTTCTTAAAACTCAAGAGTGAAGTTTTTACATGTTCTTGGCCTTTAAGGCCTTTGTTGAGAAAAAATCTGGGCATCCGATTCTTAAGTTAAGATTAGAAAATGGAGGAGAATATGTTAACAACAAATTTATCAACTTCTGCACTGAGCATGGCATTCAATTGCAACATACCGTTCCATATACTCCACAACAAAATGGTGTAGCTGAAAGGAAGAATCACATCTTAAAAGAAATGGCTAATTGTATTCTTCAATCAAAAGGACTTAGTCTTAATTTTTGTGCAGAAGAAATTAACTCTGCAAATTACATAGTAAATCACACTCCTACTAAGGTTTTAAAGAATATAACTCCAGAAGAAGCTTGGAGTTTAATCAAACTAGATGTAAGTCGCTTTCGTATTTTTGGAAGTGATGCTTGGGCCCATATTCCAGATGCGAAACATAAAGCCTTAAAACCTAAGAGTGAAAAATGCATTTTTGTTGGATATTCTGAAGATGTCAAAGGATATAGACTTCTTCAACCAAAATCCAAAAATATAATCCTTAGAAGAGATGTAAAATTTGATGAAAATATATCGGCCTGCGAGCCTAGTTCGACAGGTGTGCTACCTTTGGCCTGCGAGCTTGATTTGGCATATGTGCCACCTCTCTCTCTCTATTCTATCTTTAATAACATTCCTTCTAGTTCAGATGATGATAGCGAAGATGGAAATCCTCCTCCACCTCTTGAAGTTATTCCTTTTACTCCACAGCTTCCAAGATGGGTCCGCTCTACTTGGGATTCATCAGGTTCTCTTGTAGGTGACCCTGCAGATCAACGACATACACGTTCTCAGTTCGAAAGAGCCTCTTCCTTATTGGCTCAAGTTCCAGAAAATCCTGATCCAAAAACCTTTGAAGAAGCCTTCGGTCATCCAGATTGGGATGAAGCTATGAATGAAGAGTATCGTTCCTTATTGGCAAACGATACTTGGGGATCTTGTTCCTCTTCCAAAAGGAAGAAAACTTGTCAGATGTAGATGGGTTTACAAAACCAAGTTTGGACCAGATGGAAAAATGGATAGACATAAAGCTCGTCTTGTTGCTAAAGGATTTTCACAAGTTGAAGGCATTGAATATACTAAAAAATTCTCCCTTGTTGCCAAAATGAATTCTATCTGCCTTGTTCTTTCCCTTGCTGCCTCCTTTGAATGGGAAGTCCATAAGATGGATGTTAAATCTTCCTTCTTAAATGGAGATTTGCATGAAGAAATCTACATGGAACAAATCCCTGGCTTTATCCAAAACGACTCTAGCTTTGTTTGTCGCCCTAGGAAGTCTCTTTATGGTCTCAAACAAGCTCCTCGGGCTTGGTAGCCAAAATGGATATATTTCTATTAGATAATGGCTTTTCTAGGTGTCATTATGACAACACTGTCTACACCAAGAAAGTGGGTAAGTCCTTCACCATCCTTGTTCTTTATGTTGATGATCTTATCTTTATTGGTAGTAATCCAAACCATATAAACCATGTGAAGTCTAGCCTAAAAAAGAAGTTTGAAATGACAGACTTAGGACACTTGAATTATTTCCTTGGTCTTCAAGTCTTGCAATCCAAAGAAGGCATTACCCCCTCTCAATCCAAGTATGCCTGTGATCTTCTACACCACTTTCACATGGAAAACTATAAGCCATCCCATTCTCCTTTTCAGTCTGGAGTCAAGCTTTCAGTCACTTGTACTACCCTGAAGTGGCCGCGTTGGCTCAAGTCGTGGACTGTTTCCCTCTTCAAGGGTTTTAACCACATGATAATACTGGTGTACTGATTTGTGATCTGTTTGTGAGCGGTGACCTTCGGTTTTTGATCTAAGGAACTTACCCTGTAAATTCCTACACTGTACATTAGGAAGAGTACTTCTAGGTATTAGTTATATTTGATGTCCATGATCTATATCAAGGTAGACCATTAGTAATTTATTGGAACGCCCTATAGTAATTTTCAAAGGTGAATTTGAATTCCTTAGGAATATTTTCATCTTCTTACTTAACTTCCAAAAAATATAGTTTAACCACAACTCCCTTGCTACCATGTTTTTAGGAAATTTTCCATTTTATGAAAGATGAGGACTTGAGAAGGTCCAAATTTTGGCTCTTTGAGCTCACATTGAATTATTCCAATTGAAATGTCATGATGAATTCAATATAGTTTGTAGAAATTGTACCCAATGTTCTCAACCATTGAATCCATAAAAAAACATCTACACCTCCATGTCGAATGACATTCACTGGGATTTCCAAATTCTATTCTCCCATTGTCATTTTAATATTGTGGAATTTTCTCACACAATCAATACCGCCTCCATTGGTAACTAAAACATGAAAATTTATCCCTCAATATACAAAATAGTATCAGGAGATAAAGAGTGATGCAAGGGTAGGTTCATTGCTAGACTTCCTAGTTTGCAAGGGATGCCAATTTGCTGATAGATACTTATTTGATACATTATATCTAAACCCTAAAATAAGTCCTCTTTCTCAACACCTCTTCAAGACACATATAATTTTAAGCTTCATGTTACTCCTATGGAGGAACATGTTAGAGGTAAAGGCATTCCAATGAGATTGAACATGATGACAATTCCTTACAGATCTATATGATTGGAACTTGTCATCAAGTTAACATCATAGTAAACTTGATCTTCTAATTCTTTCTAAGTTTTATCTAATAGATTCACAATACAACAAGGAAGATGTTTCAAATTGTAGGATAAAAATCATAAGTACAAGATCTAGTTGTGATAAAATACTACACTAGTAATTTCCGTGAAAAAAGAGAGAAGAGATAATGAAATAACACTCAAATAGACTAAGTAGGTGAAAGGAAGATTTTAATTCACTTGTATTATTTTACTTGACTTGAGTAAAATTAAATACCACTATCATAAAGAGGACTAATGTGCACTGTGGGTGGTTCCTTATGCATGCACAACTAGTAGAAGAGCAACCCTCCCTTAGTTCCAATTGACTAGGCAAAAAACAGAATTTTGGGGTCTAAAATAGAGTTATAGTCGATGATAGAGTTTATTAGGGATAAAATGAGCCAAAAATAATAGAGAACTAAAAAAGGAACTCGCACACTCCACTCCTAACTCTAGATATATTGAAAAACCTCAAGAACAAGATTAAAAGTCGAAGGATAATATTTCTGAGGATAAAGGGATAAGTGGATAGGCTCCTGGATAAGGTTTGTCCCCAAAAATAAGAAGGAAGAGCACACTTGTGGATAAGATGGCTAAGGATAAGGAAGTGCACATTAATGGAAAAAATAGCCATGTCACTTCCCAATAAATGCTACATGTTATCTTACACGGTTACTCTTGCTAAAATGAAACATACTATAAATAAAAATTGCTAAAATTAGAAACATCAACTAAAGTGTAGGAAATGTAGGGTAGATAAGAGTAGGTGATGTGCATGTACTCCAAGTCCTCTCATCTCATTTAACTTGCCAAATAATCCATCCATCTTAGTCCAAACTTCAGTAGGAGTTGTACAAGCATCAAGATGTCAGTGCAAGTCTAGACAAATGGACAAGCATAAGATCTCATGTGCCTCATTTATTCTATTAAAATATTTTACCTTTTCTATTGTTTAATTGGGCTCTACTTCAGTCCCCATGGTGATTCTATAAATTCCTTTACCATGCAGTAGAAGTAGGACCTTGGGTTTCCATTGAAAGTAGTTGAATGGAGTAGGAATCACACAAATAGTGAGAAGATCCATCATCTTTGGGTTGTACAATCCTATATGACCTACAATAATATGAGTATATTCTTCAGAATCTCCTCAAATGCTTTAATACCATGTAGGATTTTAAATACAAGTGTAAGATCTAGTTGCAACTAAATATTAAATTGGCAATTCACAAGATAAAAGAGAGAAAAACGACTGAAATAACACTCAAATAGACTAAGTAATTGAAATACCAATTTGAATTCACTTGTATTACTTTGCTTGACTTAAGTAAAATTAGATAACTCTCTTATAGAGAGGACCAATGCACACTAAGTGTGGTTGCTTGTGCATGCATAACTAATAGAAGAGTAACTATCTTAGTTAACTAGGTTGAAATGGAGTTGTAGGGTCTAAAATAGAGTTGACTAAGTATAGGATGACCAAAAAAATAAGTGAGAAATAAATAAAGAACTTACAAACTCAACTCCAAACCTTAGATATATAGAAAAGCTCCAAGGATAAGACTAAAATTCAAAGGATAAGGTTTCCTAGTATAAAAGGATAAGTGGATAGGTTTTTGGATAAGGTTTCTCCCAAAAAATAAGAAAGAATTGTACATTTTTGTGGATAATATGGAGAAAGATAAGGAAGTGCACATTAATATATAAGAAATAACCATCTTACAATCTAATCAATGCCACATGTCATCTTAATAGTAGTCCTTACTAAAAATAGACACTATAATTAATCACTGCTAAAATAAATGGATCATAATATGAAAAATGTAGAAATAAAGATAAATAATATGAATGTAACCTAATATCATATATAAACCACTTAACATGCTAATTTAATATATTTGAATTATTGAATCAATTAATTTAATAAATATTAGTCCATACATTTTTAGTCATTAATCCCATATGACTGGAGTGACCATGTACCTCTAAAATGCATTGTGAAAATAATTATCCAAACATTTTGTCATTTGCATGAATTTCAACATGTATATGTACATGATTACACTCAAACCACCTCCAAGTTCCTAAAATACCATCTTTCATAGCTGTAGCCATAGGTTGAATAAGTACTTCATTACAATGGTGTTTGGTTTCGAAAATTAATCCCCAAAAAACAAATTAAATGATAAAACAAAAAAATTCAATGTCCTATTCTCGCAAATGGTAACAAAAGATTACATAAAATCCCAAATCAATTAAAATAGCGAAGATGTGCGCAAAAGAAATACAAGAAACAAAATTTTCCCCATTTTGCGATTGCGTGAAACCGATTTCAATCACGTGAATGATAAAGGCTTTGGAAAGTGAGGCAAATCAAAGAACATTATGATTGTTTATTAACTCACAGAGTGGGATGATAAAGGCTTTGGAAAGTGAGCCAAAGCAGTATGATTATTTATTAATTGAGTCACACATGCTGACAAGAAGAAAATACAATACCATGCTCCTAGTTTCTTTATTCCATAATCAGATCCATTATGTTATTTTTAGCAGTCAAAACACTTCCCAAATCTGATAAGGGAATCACAAACAGGTTGTCCCAATGTACATATGATCGATAAAGTGTCACAAAGGCGTATATGGCTTGAACTAACAAATGGGTTTTCACAGAAAGAAACGTAACAGAAAACCAACAAAGAAAAAAGTAAGAATAAGTATCCCGTGAGCAGCCATGTGAGCCTAGTTGTTTCCCATCTTGGCATGGAGTTCAATGATGATCTGCACTTCCTGAGTAGTGAAGGCATCCTTCTTGAGATTAGGCCTGAGATGATTTACCCTAATAGTTGGCAACCTAGGAGCAAAATTGCTGGCAACTCACAAGAAAACTTAGTAGTAGATGGTAACAATGAGATACTATTTGGATGAAAGATAAAGCAAAGGAAATAACATTTTATGTTATGGATTAATTCTAGCTCCAAAGTTAGCATTAATTAATGAATCGCAACATGATGGAATATATTTATATGATAGGTTAGGCTATAATTATTGTATGATAGGTTTTTTAAAGTTTATTTTACATAAATATGAAGCTAAGAAGAAAGTAGAGGTAGAGATAAGCAATAACCTCTTGCATGGAAAGACGTAATGTTATATGTTTTCAAGTGCCTCCATATTTTCAAGAAAGCCGACTGCAAAGCAATGGCTAGGTGTGGATTAGATAGAGTGTTGCACGAATATGGATTACCTGTGAAGGGTGATCTCCAACTGAAGCACAATTTTGCAATGGGAGCTTTCCCATGGCTTCATGAGATGCAACTGTTTTCTTGCCATTGAATTTATTATTCCTTTATTTATTTTTTGAACTACCAACTGCAATCACTTTATTTATTGAATTGTCTTTGGCTTAAGTCGAACTCTCAAATCGAGTTATATCAAATAATTGTTTCTAAGTTGGGGTGGAACTGAGGATTATTTAGAGGCTGCACCTTGTTCCCCACTTCACTCGATTGATATTAATACATTCTTGGCCTTTCTACAAAATAATCTTCTTAGAAATTACAATTGTTTTGTATTCTATGGTGGAGTTGTGGTGCTAACTAAGGAGATAGCTTGTGCACGAAGCATGAACAACGTGGTACATATAGCTCTTGCTGTGGATGGTGGCTTGTTAGTGTAGCTGCTTCGTTTCTTGGCTCCATCGGCCAGGGAAACGATGGACTGCGACATCGTGAAGAGCAACAATGTAGGAAACTTTGTATCATTCTCCTTAGCTGAGGTCAGCAAATTGGTTTAATGGTATGAAGTGATTTATAGAAGGAATCAAGTGTAGGTAAAATCTCAACATGGATGGTTTCCGAGTTAGTTTGACAGTTGTGTATCTAGGGAAGGATCCCTCATTTGTTGAAGACGTGAGAGTGGTCTTCTAGTGAGGTTATGAGACAACTTGGAATGTTGTTCAATAATTGAATTCGAGAGATCTGTGATTCGAGAGTTTGAAAGTGGAACTCAGAAATCCATCTTTTCGATTACACTCTTATGAGGTTTATGAGACAACTTGATGGAGTTAGTATCCTAGAATATTTCAAAATGATAATGATTGTAAACACCAGTACCACATCTAGAATGAAATCGAGACAAGTAGTCATTAAGGGGGGGACTTGGAAAATATAATTCCTACTTGTTGTGTGATGGAGTTATTTGCATTGTTTAGAAGTTTGTTAAAACTAAGAGAGATCTTAGATCCTATTTAGGTGTGTGGTTGAGATATTTTCTCAACTAATTGATTTTTTGGTTAAGATATAATTTCTATTGATGTATTTAT
The DNA here is from genome assembly GCA_034641835.2 of Pinus albicaulis. NCBI lineage: Eukaryota > Viridiplantae > Streptophyta > Pinopsida > Pinales > Pinaceae > Pinus > Pinus albicaulis. Next base: position 1,368,999,699 of record CM076581.1, read on the forward strand.
ACTATAATTAATCTAATGTAACATAAGTTTTTGGTGTGCAATTGTTTTTCCATTTTTTTTAGAACTTTCCCTAAATAGAATTATATATAAATCAATCAATTGAAGTACTGCAAATCAAAGCGATACCCGTCGCTATATACCATGCTGATGGACATGTATAATAAAGTGCCTACAATGATTAAATCATATATAAATTAGGGACAACATTTTAATGGTTAAGTTTGAGTTAAGAGCATTGTATCATATATTCTAAATTAGGGCAATATTTTAAAGGTTTTAATAGTTAAAGTTTGATTTAAGAGCATTGCATGCAAAGCACAACTTATCGTGGAGGCAAATTATAAAAGAACCATGATGACAAGAAAGTTCCAATTTGTTTCTTTTATTATAGCTTAGATAGCTTGAAATAAAAATAAAAATAAAAATAAACTTTTCCATAACCATTGAAAATATCTTATAAATATGTTAGGTTGAGTGCAATTTGATTTCATATTTTGGATGATCCAGACTTATGCAAGAACACAATAAAATACAGAAATACACATAAATGAAGATATGCAGCAGGAATAAGACTTCATTTCATTAATATCACATAACTGAAATATTCCACTAGAGAATTTGGCGGAAATTCTGACGGCCAATTCGTCGCTATTCCGACACATATTCGCTGCATATTACCGCTGAAAACCGGTTTGTCATGCCGTCATTGCCCGACGTTAGCGTGGCACGACTATCGCCACTTCTTCCGCCGCTTCTCGACCAGCGGCTACTCTTCCGACAAGCCCACAAACCGTCAGCCTGGGACGCTTGTAAACCGCTTTATCTGGCGAAATGTGGTTCGACGCTTTGACGCCGCTCTTCCGACGCCAGAAACCGCCAGGAACTCCACTAAACGTAAACCGACGTTTAAGCGCCGCTTCTTCGACGCTTAAACTGGCCGCGAATTCACTAAACGCGGGTCCATGGTTTGGACGCTACTCTTCCGATCGCCTGGGAAGATGTCGTAATTAGCGACGCATATGTGGTCCGGATTGCTGAACGTCAAGCTCCCACGTTACACTGCCTCTCTTCCGACGTTTCCGGTTGCTGCGCTCGATTTTTACAAGGCGTCGGTAGACCGACGGAGGGTTCAATTTTTTTAAAAAAAATTAAAATTTTAAAAGACGAGAAACGCTGTTTTGAAGATATTATATGAAGTAAAACAGTCCATGAAAGTGAAATAGCAATATGTAGAATAGTAAAGCAACAAATAGAGTACCGACGTCCATTGTTCCAAATACAAATTAAAGTACCCAAAACCCTACAACAGTGAAGTAAAACAGTCCATGAAAGTGAAATAGCAGTATGTAGAATAGTAAAGCAACAGATAGAGTACCGACGTCCATTGTTCCAAACACAAATTAAAGTACCCAAACCACAAATGCTGAAGGAAACACCATGAAAGTGAAGATATTATATGAAGTAAAACACCATGAAAGTGAATATATTATATGAAGTAAACAGTCCATGAAAGTGAAATAGCAATATGTAGAATAGTAAAGCAACAGATAGAGTACCGACGTCCATTGTTCCAAATACAAATTAAAGTACCCAAAACCCTACAACAGTGAAGTAAAACAGTCCATGAAAGTGAAATAGCAGTATGTAGAATAGTAAAGCAACATATAGAGTACCGACGTCCATTGTTCCAAATACAAATTAAAGTACCCAAGACCCTACAACAGTGAAGTAAAACAGTCCATGAAAGTGAAGATATTATATGAAGTAAAACAGTCCATGAAAGTGAAATAGCATTATGTAGAATAGTAAAGTAACAGATAGAGTACCGATGTCCATTGTTCCAAATAAAAATTAAAGTACCCAAAACCCTGCAACAGAGAAAAAAGCTAATCATAATCATGTGAGGAGTGTGATATGTCCAAAATATAAAAAGACCATCAGACCATATCAATAAACCAGCAACATAGACCAGCATCGCTAGTTTTGAAGGCAGAGTGATAAACATTAATTATTTTTTTTTCACAAGAGAAAAAACGTTGTTTTGAATATATTATATGAAGTAAAACAGTCCATGAAGTCATTACATTTTCACATCCGAAGATTGGAACCCAAATATCCATCCAGAAAAGTGGAAGTCCCACCCCAGACAATGATAGAAAAATACCCCATGTCACATACAGGGACATGATATAAAACCCAGTAACGGTCCACATGGAGATTATCGACAATCCGAGAAAGCATCCAAATATGCCCGAGGCATCTATAAGAAAGTGAAATAGCAGTATGTAGAATAGTAAAGCAACAGATAGAGTACCGACGTCCATTGTTCCAAATACAAATTAAAGTACCCAAAATCCTTGAACACAGAAAAACGCTAATCATGTGAGGAGTGTGATATGTCCAAAATATAAAAAGACCATCAGACCATATCAATAAACCAGCAACATAGACCAGCATCGCTAGTTTTGAAGGCATAGTGATAAACATTAATCATTTTTTTTTTCACAAGAGAAAAAACGATGTTTTCAATATATTGTATGAAGTAAAACAGTCCATGAAGTCATTACATTTTCACATCTTAAGATTGGAACCCAAATATCCATCCAGAAAAGTGGAAGTCCCACCCCGGACAATGATAAAAAAATACCCCATGTCACATATAGCGACTTGATATAAAACCCAGTAACGGTCCACATGGAGATTATCGACAATCTGAGAAAGCATCCAAATATGCCCAAGGCATCTATAAGAAAGTGAAATAGCAGTATGTAGAATAGTAAAGCAACAGATAGAGTACGTACCGACATCCATTGTTCCAAATAAAAATTAAAGTACCCAAAATCCTTGAACAGAGAAAAACGCTAATCATGTGAGGAGTGTGATATGTCCAAAATATAAAAAGACCATCGGACCATATCAATAAACCAGCAACATAGACCAGCATCGCTAGTTTTGAAGGCAGAATGATAAACATTAATCATTTTTTTTTCAGAAGAGAAAAAACGCTATTTTGAATATATTATATGAAGTAAAACAGTCCATGAAGTCATTACATTTTCACATCTCAAGATTGGAACCCAAATATCCATCCAGAAAAGTGGAAGTCCCACCCCAGACAATGATAGAAAAATACCCCATGTCACATACAGGGACATGATATAAAATCCAATAACGGTCCACATGGAGATTATCGACAATCTGAGAAAGCATTCAAATATGCCCGAGGCATCTATAAGAAAGTGAAATAGTAGTATGTAGAACAGTAAAGCAACAGATAGAGTACCGACGCCCATTGTTCCAAATACAAATTAAAGTACCCAAAATCCTTGAACAGATCAAGAAAAACGCTAATCATGTGAGAATTCAAAGTAAAGTTAATCTATTAACATTGCGAATAAAATTACACCGAAGTCAAAAACATTGCCTGGACATACTCATGGCAAATTTGTCATCAAAAAATCAAAAAATTAAGAAGACTGCCCTCATACGGGGAAACCAGTCTTGAACGTTTAATTTACAGAATTCAAAAATATTACTTAAAGGTCCGGCACAGTAAAATAAACTAAAAGCAGCCCAATTAACTGGGCCTGCTAAGCAAGAAAAACAAATTAACCAAACTAATCCTCCGCTGGTTCCTCCACGATTCGGCACCATCCTTCGTAAGGTCCAGGATCGCTAGGTGCTACCTCCACATGCATGCCACGGCTCCCCTCCTGAAGGCCCGAATGCTGGCCGGCTTTTTCCGAGCTCAGACCCGCCGGACGGGTGCATTCTTCCTCCGTTTGGGCCTCCTCGCGGAAGACCACACTGACTACAGCTGTGATTCGCGGGCGGTTGAGAGAGCAATCAAAGGAAAATTGCGCAGTGCGCGTCGTGGGAGAAGGTGAACTAGCGGTGGGGAAGCCAGGAGCAGGGGAATCCATACGGTGGCCAGATGCTACAAGCCGACCCCGCCCACTCCTAGCATTTGGATATCGACCTAAGTAATAATCACTGGACTGGCCGGAAGTCATCTCTGTTGAGGTGCTGGAGGGAGCGCGCCGGGATTGACCTCTAGTGCTCCCCCTGCGGCAACGCATCCTATGACGCACGTGAGGCATGGGTGCAATCTCAAGCGCAGTGGGCACAAGAGACGAAGAAGCGGTAATCCACCAATGAGGAAGACAGATGAGACAGAACCGAGAGAAATGGAAATACAAAGAAAGTCGAAAAGAAGTTCACCGGCCACTTCTCCTTATCGCCGCAGTTACCAGACAGTATCCAAAGAACGCTTGTCCGAAAACCATGGCTAAACGCCATTTTTTATGTCGACCTCGTTCTGCAATGCAATCAAAGGACGCCCCGTCATAATTAATCGATCATTAATGGAGAGTCAAGGCTCTGGCTAGGTTGGAGCATGCGGAATCGCTAACAGGAGTGGAGGTCCGATCTTGAACAGTGTTAAAACTTAATTAATGCGGATTTGATGTGAAAACCTTGGAACTTAATTGAACAGCGTTAAAACTTAATGCGATTGATATGAAATCGCCACATCCATGTCCCATTGCCTTAAACGCCATTGAATGCACCCGCAGCCGGGAGCAGGGCAAGTTTTTATTGAGGACACGTGGCAGAAATTGATTGGATCATATCTTTGTTTGGCCGTCAGCATAGTTGGGAAATCCTGGACTCCGTAAAATATTTAGAAGGATGATATAAAATTCACACACAAAATTGGCCGACGTCAAATAGCTATTTTGGGAACGTTTAAATTCTGCTCGGAATTATGGTTTATCGCCGCTTGAAGTCCCGGCCTTGTACTTTTGGAACAATTCTTTCATAAAATTGTGTTGGTTTTCGATAATACACATATTAAACTCGCTTAATAAAGAGACAAAATTAAGTTGCTTTTAACCTCGACCCAAGGATTGGACATGAGTTAACAAACAAAGGATAGCGAATCAGATAAAATAACTGGTCAAGCCCTCTACCAAAACCACGAGCGAAATCAAAGCCGGGTTGCCCATACGCACCGCTTTATGAGTAGGTGGTATTTCCATTCGCGAGCGATTCCATAGGGAATGTGACACGTGGCGAAGTGACCCCGGAAAACAACCGCTTAACCCACGCCATCGCACGTTAAAGCCCGACGTTGGAAGCCGAGCGAAATTGCCAAGAGTCGTTGATTTGGAGAAGGGCCATCGGACGGTGGTCGCACGTTGAACTTGCCCGGAGGTTAACTAAGGTGTGCGGAGGATAGCCAGGTACGACACGAGTGTTTGATTGGTTATTGATATATATAGGTGGGGCCGGAGTATAATGAAATTGTTTAATTAAACGATTGGCGGATAATTAGCATAAGTCCGGAGGGTGATTGTTGTAAGGCTGGGTGGTGAAATATAGAGCCGAAAGTTCACTACAAGTTATTTATTTAAAAAGAAACGTGGAGTATAAATACAAAGTGTTGAAAGTTAAACATTGGTTATAAGGATTGGAGATAATATAAAGTCGTGAATATAAATTAAAGTCCAACCATTGTGGATAGTATTTATTTATCAAATTCTACGAATTTGATAAATAAACCCGAAGAAAGAAGAAGTCAATTAAGACTCAGGCTGGAGGAAAAGAACGGGGTACACCAAGGGAAAATGCTGACAGAGCGATTGTAGACACACTAGCTCTCCTTGGTGGTCCAATTTCAGTTTTGTTGCGTCACACGATGATCTCTCTTCTCTGGCATTTACTTGTATTGAAGATCACTATTCTAGGAATAAGGAGTTATTTTCTCCAAAAATAATCCTAGCCAAACATTGACAATGCATCAAGGATATCTTTCTATGCTTCATAAGCACATTTGTTCTACTTCTAAATCATGTCTTGGAAGTGGTTGTTGTGCTGGAAATTATTCACCAGCTGGTTTCATACCAAAGTCTTTTTCACATTTTCAGCATCCAATACATGAAAAAGATAATGGTTTAAAACAACCTAAATATTTGAAATTTTGCAAGAATTGTCTGGCACACTTAGAATATAAATTTTGAAGTCAAGTGCATGATGCTGTATAAGATCAAGTGTCATTTTGAATACCAAATGTTTCACAAAAAACTTCTCAACATGCTACCCTGCAGTAAGGATTAAATGACAATATTGCATCAACTATTTCCATAATAAAAGTGCACCTCGGCCATAAGACTAAACAACTACAAATGTTGTAGATCTAACAAGACCACACAATCAAATGTATTCCACAAGGCCAATACTGTATGAAAAATGAAAAGGAGTTTGCAACCAAAAATACCTTAGGCAACTAATTCAATTAGATACACCAAACCATCAGCAAAAAGGAAAACCAACCTACTCAAAAGGCAAGCGTTTACCTCCTTGGACAAAATTTTGAGTTCCGAAACAAGGGCCTTTATTGTCTTGTCAATGCCCCTAGTAATTTGAATGGGGTTTGCACCTGCTGCAACAACCTAAACAAAAAGGTTTCATTTCAAATTATTTTCCACAAATTTAAGACACAACCATTGTCAGTTTTGTATTTCCTAACAAGCTCATAAATTTTGACAAAAGAACCAAAATTTTTTAATACCTGATAGCAATTTTTTCACTCAAAAACTATCTTAGACTCAATAAGCCCAACCCAAAACTAAAAACCAAACACCATAAGACCCTAAAAAAATGAATAGATGATCTTAATCCAGTACTATCGACAAAAAGTTACCTTTACACCCTCACTTATTAAACCCTGTGCTGTTGAATTTTAACTTCAACTGCTGCAGCAGAAGGACGGATGCAGCAGCAACATTTTTTTTGGAGGTTGTTTGCATGCCATCCAGAAATTTAATTCAACATTTAAAATTCCTGCATGTTTTTTTTGTAGATGGCCGCAACCATATTTCTGTACAGGATTGTATTTAAACACAACAACCAACATTAACGCAATTCACCAACCAGAAATTAAACAAACAGAAATTTACCCGACAGTTTTGTAAATTCAAAAGGACACGTGGAGCATTAATATTGGATCGCATGAAATTGAAGGGAATCTGAAAACCTGAAAACCGGACCCGAATTTTTTATAGGGCACATTGGATTGAAAATTCGAGTTAAAATTAGGCAGACGTCAGCATCCCATTTTGGAACGCGAATTTGGTTTGAAATTCAATCTATTTAGACTTTTGAAGTCCGACGAAAAGGGTTCTTTAATGTTTTGATAGTTTAATATATACATATGTTATATATATATATCATATGCGAAATGAAAGGTGGGCCATAGAATTTAGTTTTAATTTTATTTTTTAAAAAGAGGGTTTATTATAATATGTTTTATATGTTCCGGCATATAAAAATAAAAAGGTCGAAAAAGCTTGGTAGTTTTTTTTATAGACAGTACGTAAATTTTTTATTACATAGCAGTGTGTAAAAAGTGAAAAATTGAGTGTAACTTTTTAAGTGTGTATGCACAGCAGTGCGAAAGGGAAAAACACAACAGAGTGTCTTAGAGACAGAGTATGTTTGTTTTGAACAGACAGTGAGTTGGTTTTATGCACTGCGTTTTGTAGCAGTCATAATTTTGTAATCCCTCTCAGTGAGGAAGTAGTGTAATAGTTTTTTTTTGAGTTATTGAAGGGAATAGAAGTTTGTTTTCAAAGTATTGAAACTCTGTCTCCTGTCAAAGAAATTTTTATTTTCCGTGTGTTAGAGGAAGGGAGATTTATGGGTGGTTCTTATGAATCAACCAACCATTCAGAACATGCTCATCAATCCAAACCATAAGTATTATGTGACAATATTCAAGCAGGCACTCAATCGGATTTTTGAAGCTATGTTAGAGAAACCCTAAAATCTCACTGAAAATAGGTGAAATGTGGCACCACTCAGAGATTGACATGTGCCAATTGGTACAAGTGGTAGACAATTGGCATGCTCAAACAACGAGGTGATGCAAGAATGACATGAGGGAGAAAATATCAGAAAAGCCCCAAATCTGGAGAACTAAAGCTCATCACCAACTCGAGATTGACAACTTTACATGATGTAACCTATGAAATCGTAAATGGAGAAATCATAGTAACAATAAAGTAACCTATGTAACAATAAATTCGGATTCATCCCGGGAGTGGTAATGGGAGAAATCATAGTGAACAACAGGAAACATGCAGAGTTGCTTACAATCAAATAGATGAAAAAACACATACAAAAAACCTAGATAATAATCATGAACAAGCTTAATATTGAATTATGAACCGTAAAGGAACTTACAAAATGTGACATTATGAACCTGGTCAAGCGCACAAGCAAAAATATCCTGGACATGACCCTGGTTGACAAGTTGTATTGCTCATGATGCAAGAGGATTTGTACATGCACCGCCAAGTCAATCAAAATCCATCATTATCTATACAATAAATACAAGTAATTGATGTAGTATTTTTTACTCTAAGATGCATTCTTATGATAATGTTAGAACATATGTTGAAAATGTCAAAAACATACCTGAATAAGCTCCTCTTCGTTTCAAGAACAATTTATTGGAGTCGCATGAACTTGGAACAAGCCTCCCACGATCTGAAAGAGTAGCAACTAAGTCAACAGTGACTTTTTTGTTGCTACACTGGATCGAGGGAGGTTTGCTCCAAGATTAAATCGCTCCAATAAATTATTCTCTACTAAACAGGCCAACCACGTGAAGGTGGAAGCTCTTATGGCCCCTCCCCCCCCTCACATCACTCTCAATTCCCCAATACCCAATCTATATTTCATTTTTTACTTTCATGAGCATAAAAAAAAATATTCAATAACTAGTAAAAAAACAATTCAACAAAAAGTATGCAAGGAAACATTGCAATTAATGCTTGACATAAAAATAGTATGATAAATGAGTTTTTTATATAACGCAAAAAAATGTTCCAAGTATGGTAACGTTTGTCTTATAATAATACAATATTTTACATTGTCAAATTTTCTTTTTTCTTCTTCCTATTTTTAAAGCTCCTAATTACATCATCAATATCATCGTGCTCTGCTCCTGTTTCGTGCCTTTCAACCCGCACTGCTGACCTAGTTGCGTATTCACGATGTTTGGGCTCATCCAGTGATGGGGCATCGCCTACAAAAACAGATAATATTAAATTTTAATTGTCAGTTTTTAAATATCATTGAACTAGTTCGGTAATATTAATAAAAAATTGCAATGAGATTATTTACCTAGTGCACCAGTTGTCGCCGCTGACCTAGTTGCGTAGTCACGATGTCTGGTCTCATCCAGTGACGGGGCATCGCCTACAAAAACAGATAATATTAAATTTTAATTGTCAGCTTTTAAATATCATTGAACTAGTTCGGTAATATTAATAAAAAAATTGCAATGAGATTATTTACCTGGTGCACCAGTTGTCGTCGTTGGGACTGTTGCCCTGTCTTCCTCTCTGGTGGTAAGATCCTCAAGGGAAACATTCTCCGTCATTTAAACAAAAAACGTTATAAGGACAACCATCAAGGTATAATTAGAAAAAATTATAAGTGGAAATTAATTACCGTCACGGCCCTCACTGATAGCAGCATTGTCGGCCTGGTCCCCACTACAATGACCAGGTTGCACGAGAGGATCATCTACATCTGGCTCTAAAACTGGGTTATTTACCTCGTCGGTAGTGTTGCTCCCCTGATTTAAACAAAGTTGTTAGACATTAAATTTATGGACGAAAACAAAAATATTGAAAGGTTAATTTTTTACCTTATCAGGCATTGTAGATCTTGGGACCTGCCCCAAGCTTCTGCGACGTTCAACTACAGCTTGATAGCCAAAACGGAAAGCAATATTATTATCTTCCTCTGTAGTTATTGTTCCAAAGTCATCACCCTACATTATATATGATTGTGTATTTTTAATCATATCTGATAGGATTACAAAAACGTTGGAAGGCGATACAATTAATTATAAGATGTTTAGCTACTTAATTACAATTTTTGCAGCTAATTTCAAGTAGCCACCCTGGCCGAGCTTGTGATGGCCCTTTTTCTCTATCCTAGCTTTGGTTGCCTTTGAGGTGTCAGGCAACCTAGCATCAAAAGATTGAAGTTAGATATGACGTAGCACACTTTTATTTTAGACATAAAGAAAATTAAAGCCATTGAATTAAAGTTGTAATTTACCTTGCGGGTCTAGTTGGCATTTTTCCTTCTTGCTTTGCCCTTTTCTCTTTTCCATCATGGATGAGTTCTCTCCACTCACTCTCTAAAACTGCGAGAGGACGCTCATATCTAGGGTTAAATTGCAATTGTGTCCTATAGGTGTCCCCGGTATATTTCAAATATTTGCCGGCTACCTGAGCCACTGCTGTTCTGTCAAATGTGACGACCCCAAAAAGGGCTTCTAGATAATCTAGAAGTTCTTTTTTCAGGTTGGAATTCTGGGAATTCCACCCTATACGTATGGTTGGGCCAAAAATTACCAACGCATGGCTCTCCAGAATCCTGTAGAACTCATTGTTTCCTACACAGAATAAAACCAAAATAAAAAGAAGATATTATCATTAATTTAAAAATAAAAATCATGATAAATATGTTTTAGATAAAGTACATGAAATAGTTAAAATATTAAAATTTACCTGGGAGTTGTACATGCTTTATAGGGACACCCTCATCGTTCACCAACAACGTGCCATTAATGGTCCCTGTGGAGCTGACACGTGTAGCTCCAAAAAAAGCAATAATGTAGCTGGCCATATCAGCCTCATCATTGCCAACACGTTCAGCAGTTGGCTGGGTGTCAGCTTGGGCAGGGTGTGTTTCTTGGCTAGCACCTAAAGGAGTAGAAGGTGTACGAGAGGGTTTTTGGGCAATCTCTTGCCCTTGTGTCCCACTACCACCAACACCGGGTTCAACAAATGCCAGAAGACGCTACATACAAAAGAACTTTTTGTTAGTTTAGTCAATGTAAAAATTAAAAATCAAACTATCACAATTCATCTCATGCAGAACAAAAAAAATATCCTTTTGACTTTTTATTATTACATGATATCTATTTAGCTGCCTCATAAGATGTTGTATCCTCTCTTCTGTTTCAGGTGTTTGAGGCGCATCTATCAAAGCATTAAATTTCGACCTTGCATCTCGTGCCTTTTTTTGCAACAACAGCACTGGAGATAGGGATGAAAAAATCTCTTCCTCAAAGAGGGAATCATCAGGCGTACCATGGCTAGGTGTCTGCATATTTGAACAAAATTAATATTATTTCAATTATGTAAATAACTAAAATACCTAAAGATAGAGCAATGCCGGCACTTTACATGTTCTTCCGCTGGCCTCTTTCCATGATCATCCCGTCTCGGGGTTGTTCCTGCACTGCTCTGATCAGTCTGCCACATTGCAATAAAATTATAAATGTAAAAACTTGAAAACAATATCTAACTTGAAAACACAAAATGAAACTGAAATAATTTCTAATAAGACACCGGAAGACAGAGTTAGAGTTTCAAATATGCCTTGCATTGAATTCAGTCCTGGAAACATGTCATTGCACATTAAGGCACCCAAACATTCAATCCACAAATGATATATTTAAGTAGGCTTCTCCTATTCTGGAAAAACACCATACCTATAATGCATTCACTTGCATGTATAAAGGGAAAGGAAAACATGTTTTCATACAACGGTGACAAAGGCATCTTGGGGAAAGGTATCTTCACTTTTATTTATGTTGTTCACCCACACCACTCTCGTGTTTTCACTAATCCTGTTTTGTCATTTTTTGATTCAAATTAAGTTAAGGCCTTAAGTATTTTTTGACCTTTCGGTGTAGTTTTTATAAGTGGCATGTATGGATTTTCCATTAATTCTGCACTTTTTCTCTTCATGCGCATGTTTCCCCGGAAATCAAATGCATGATTTAGTCCCATACATTTAACAAGTTGTTGGATCAACTCCATAGGAAATATCATGTTTCCTATTCAATCAAAATTTATCTCAGTTAGGGTAGGTAGGAAGGTTTTCCTTTGTATTAATAGGGCACTTCTAGCTTGCATTTTTATTATATCTTTCAAATTTAGTGTCGTTTCAATTAGGGCATGATTTTTTGTAACTTTCAAGGTGAGAATGAACAAAGAAAATTTTTTGTGATGGATGACTGTATATGACTCCATGGCTAGAGGAAAAGGCACTAATCTACTTCTTCAAATATCTGTAGTTCTCATTCACCTCATACGAAGATGGTCCCTGATTTTGAGCCAAATGTTGCAGCAAAAAGTTCCCCCCCTCCATAATTTGATAGTCAATGGAAATTTCTTAAATTGATGATGCGGCAAGATTATGGAACATTGGCACATACATATGTAATGGAATTCCAAGATCATGATATATGTTTGCATATGTTTATGGCAATGTTCCACCAAGTCCCCCGGAGGTGGGAGCGAGGGGGCGAGGGAGCGCGGGAGCGGCCTATGCAAAAGCTCCCTACCAATTTTCAGGAAACGTGGGGGGACGTCGGGGTCATAAAAATTATAAAATTTAATATTTATAATGTAACTATATTTTTGCAAGGAATGTATATATAGTCATCATACACTTGCATCATGAAAGATAAATCATAAATGATAAAATTACAAATCGATGAATGATGAATCATATAATTGAAACAAATTTAAAAGTTAAAAGTTAAAACATAAATCATACAATCATGCATGTAAGTTTGTAAGTTTGTAACTATATAATTATTAATGTAACCACTAACAATGTACAATGAAAATAAAGTTTAAGATATCATATGACATATTATATCAAGATTCAAAATAGAGTTTAAACTGAAGTTTACAACTCAAGTCTGAAACATAAAACTTAAACACAAATAAGTTATGTCTGAAACATAAAACATAAAACATAACATATGAATATCAAATGATATCATCATATTGATAAATGAGCATAAATGCTCAAGTTAATGCCCCACTAGTCTCTGCATCCAACTTCTGCACGAATATATCAAGATCAACCATGTCACCATCCGAATCAGAATCACTTGGATTCTCAAATATGCTAAGTGGCACATCAAATTTTAACACGAAACCATAAACTAAAAGGGGCGGTGAGGGGACGTGAGGGGGCGTGAGGGAAACATCCCCTAGAAGTCCCCAAGACCCCGAAGCGCGAGGGGGCGAGGAATCTAGACCCCTAGGTGGGGGGGCGAGACCCCGTGTAACACTGGTTTATGGAGGTGGTGGAGCAAAAAAGAGCTCAATTAGAGCTGAAATTTTTCACATAAAAAGGACTGTGGGCTTGACTAATGGTTCCATTTAAAAAATGATATCTAGACAGAGAATAAGTGTAGCATGCAAACATGCATTGAAAATCCATCCGAGTTTGCATTGTATTACTTATGATGGATTCAAATTTGGGTTTCAAAATGCCAGGTTATGGCATGATTTTGTCGAGAAACCCTTAGTTGGATTCTCATGTTGGTTTAAATTATATTTTAAGTTTGTTTTGCAATCTTTGGGTGATAGTAACTCATGAACTAGGTTACCAATGTGTAACAATCATATTTCAAGAATAAAGTTGTGATTTTTTTATATTATTATTATTATCTATTAGCTACGAGTATTGACACCTAATGCCTGGAATCTTGACATCTTGATAGCATGGATAATTTCGAAAATGTTTCTAGTAATGTTAACATAATAACTATCATTACATGTCTTCACTTTTTTCACCATAATAGACCCGTGATATGGACTCATCACACAACTTCATATGCTATGTCCCAACAAGTTCAAACTGGTTGAACCTACCTCATAGTGTGGTTATTAAGGACAAGTTGCTTGATATATAACTCGATAGCATAGACCACGTTGCAGTTCTAAAAAGAATCCTCAAGTGTCAAAAAAACTTCACAATATGTTCTACTATAAAGCCTTTGGGGATACCTGAAATAATATATGTATCATTGATGACTTTTAAAGTATGACAAGATCCAGAGGGAAAGGAAATCAATGGAAGAGTGATCCACCAATGAGAACCTAGAATTTAGCATCAGATGAGTTAGAGTCTAGGAAATTGAAACCCTATATTTTTAATTAGTGATGAAGGACATCACATAGGTAATTATATTTTCATGTAGAATAATCTGTTAATTCAAATTTAAACTACATAATATGAAAGGCATACCATAAATTTTTCCACGTAAGTCCAAACAACCTATAAAAATGGAAAACTTTCTTTTTCCATGGGAAATAATTTACCTTTCCTTTTTCAAGGCAATCTAAATCACAAAAAATATGAACTATACTGCACACATTCTTGGATAATGTGAAAGTGGAAAAGGAATACCCTACACAAGTGATGCACACATGTACATTTTAACACTAATAGATTTTTGTAGTTGAAATGCAATGCTTGTTTTCATTTAAATGTAGGGTTTTTAAAGCAGGGAGAAATAATGGCTGCCAAATTAATAAGCGTTTCTTTGGGAAAAATTTAAATCTTGTATTGGGTGATGAAGATAATAGAGGGTATTGAATCTCGATTCTTGACATCTAGAGAGAACCATACAGCCTAACACAATCCAATAGAATTGACCAAAAAAACCCAAATAGAGTCAACCCTACTATAGGAGGAAGGGCCTGCAGTAAGAACTTACCATTTTGCAAGAGCCGAGGGGGCGAATGTTGTTTCGCAAGAGCCGAGGGCGGTCGGCCGAGGGCGAATGTCGTCGCAAGAGCCGAGGGCGAACGCCGAGGGCGACGTCGAGGGCAGTCGTTCGCAAGAGCTGAGGGCGAATGCAGGCGAATGCCGTTCGAAAGAGTTGAGGGCGAATCCGGGGCGAATGCTGTTCTGCAAGAGCTCAGGGCGAATTCTGTTCTGCAAGAGCTCAGGGCGAATGCTGAGGGCGAATGCTGTTCTGCAAGAGCTGAGGGCGAATGCTGAGGGCGAATGCTGTTCTGCAAGAGCGGAGGGCGAATGCGCGTGTGATATCAGACGTTAATGTAGCACACATGTACATTTGAACACTAATATATTTTTGTAGTTGAAATGCAATGCTTGTTTTCATTTAAATGTAGGGTTTTTAAAGCAGGGAGAAATAATGGCTGCCAAATTAATAAGCGTTTTTTTGGGAAAAATTTAAATCTTGTATTGGGTGATGAAGATAATAGAGGGTATTGAATCTTGATTCTTGACATCTAGAGAGAACCCTACAGCCTAACACAATCCAATGGAATTGACCAAAAACCCAAATAGAGTCAACCCTACTATAGGAGGAAGGGCCTGCAGTAAGAACTTACCATTTTGCAAGAGCTGAGGGCGAATGCTGTTCTGCAAGAGCTGAGGGCGAACGCTGAGGGCGAATGCTGAGGGCAAATGCTGTTCTGCAAGAGCTGAGAGCGAATGCTGAGGGAAAATGCTGTTCTGCAACAGCAGAGGGCGAATGCGTGCGTGATATCAAACGTAGCTATTGCGACAAATACGAAACATTTTTATGTAGCGCGCATATAAGTTTCAAATTTTTATGTAGGGCCCATATAAGTTTGGTATTTTTATGTAGTGCGAAAATAACTGTCGCTATACCGACGGCGGAAAAGGCGTCGCTATTAGGACGGTGCCTCCAAACGTCGCAATGGCGACACCTAGACATTGTGTCGCAGTTGCGACGTTTAGAGTCGTCTCAATAGTGACGCTTTGGGCCATGGTGTCGCAATTGCGACGTCTTCCTTTAAACGTCGCAATTGCGACACGTTTTTAAGTGTCGGTATTGCGACACTTTTCTATAGACGTCGGTATAGCGACGGTTTCGGGCGGGATGGAAAAAATTTGGGAAAATTTCCGACATTTGGTCAAAAGCGTCGGAAACAGGTGTCGGAATTTCCGCCAAATGTAGTAGTGTTCTTATAGATAGAATGGAAATAAATTAGCTAGGGCACTGGTAGCTTATTTCTGAGAAGATATTTGGCAGCTACAAGCCTCTGAACTGTTTTACCATGAGGCTCAAAAGCCTATTAGGCTATTTATTATTGAGAAACAATGGAAAACCCTAAACATCCAAAATACTAACCCTAGGAGATGAAGCGGCAAAACTATGGGCTCCGTTTGGGTAAATTGGTACATCAACTTCCCATGGACGTAACTTTGGCATAAGATCTCTGTTTGATGCACAAAATACCTCATTATAATTATCTATCCGAGGAATACAACTTTTGAGTAAGGAAAATGGTCAAAGACCCATTTTTCTCTTGGTTTTCCAAAAAAACATCGTTTAGGGCCTCAAAACGGCTCCAGAAGTTCAGGACCCAAAAAAATGTTAAAAATAGTAAACTGTGCTACAATTAAGGAAACTGAAAGACTGAAAAAAACAATGGTGGGGGTCCAAGTGGAATAGGTGGGTGGCCACCAATATCCACTTGGATCATTCTTCCACCCCTTAGGAAGCAATGGTCCCCATTACGTTGAGTTCCTCCATGAGATGAGGAGACTTTTGCTGAACTTGGTCCTTGGTGAAGGAGTTGGCCTTCTTTGACAACTCGATATAGCTGGATCCTTTGTTGTCAGGTGCTCTTTATCTACGTATCCATGATCTGATCAATGGTGGCTTGTTCCATGTAGTCTGGTTTTAACTCTGTTGGTGTGACTTGTTTTGCCATGTTGCATGTGACCTGTAGAGGTGGAAAGTAGGGCCAAAGGTGGTCCACATTGAACACTGGATGTAGACCAAGGAATGGTGGAATACTGAGCTCGAAGGCATTGTACCCTACAGCCTTGGTGATGGTGTATGGCCCATATCAGAGCAGGCGAAGCCTGTGATGGGATCTAGCGAGGCACTCCTTCTGCAAATGTAGCCACACTTTCTCACCCACATGGAAGTTTTGTGGCACCCAATGTTGATCATGTCGCTACTTGTACTTAGCATTGGTTTTGTCCAATATGTCATGAAAATGTTGGAAGATATGCTGAATGCGCTCAATGAAGTTGTTTGCCTTGTAAGCTTCAGACTGGACACGAGCCAAATATGCCTGAGTAGTCACAAATGACATGACTACGTCAATGGGACATAGTGGTTGGAATCCCGATCCCACCTGAAAGGGCCCTGTGGCTAGTTGAGCCGTGGAGAGCTTGGTTAAATCTGTGCTGTACATAAGGGAGGATCTCATCCCATGTTCATGGATGCTTTGAGTTGTACATGCACCGAATGTGTACGATCATCCTGTTGACGACCTCTATTTGGCCATCAATTTGGGGATGGAAAGTTGTGGACTTGGTGAACTTGGTGTTCAACATCGACTAGAGGATGGACTAGAATGTACTGAGGAACCTACTATCTCGATTTGATATGATAGACTGTGGGATCCCAAAGTGTGCCCACACTCGTTCAAAGAAGAGTTTAGGAGTGGCTTCTACTATGATATTCTTCTCGCAGACCGTCATAATGGCCATTTTCGAGAATCTGTCAATGACCACAAAAACACAGTCGTTGCCATGATTAGTAGAAGGAAGGCCCGACATGTAATCCATGGATATGGATTCCCAAGGTCAACTAGGGGTAGGAAGGGGAGTATAGAGGCCTTTTTTCTTGATGGTCGGTTTGGAAATGGTTCAGGCAGTGCAAGACCTGATGTAATTCCCAACATCCCATCGAAGGTTCGGCCAATAGAAATACTTTTGCAGTATTACCATTGTTTTCTCGACCTCGAAATGCCCAACGACCCGACTGTAGTGCACTTCCCAAATCGTCTTGGCACACTCACTTGAAGGAACAAAAAGGTGTCCTAGGTGACATAGCAATGCATCTTGGAGGTGAAAATTTGGAACTTGCTTACCCTCCAAGAGCCTCTTGTATGAGTGGCATAATTATGGATCACTATTGTAGAGAAGTGGCCAATCAGAAGTCTCGTGCCCACAAGAGTTAAGCATGGTGGTTAGCGCCACGATCAACGGTCAGCTGAGGCAGTCTGCAACATTATTGGTGCTTCCCTTCTTGTGCTTGATGTTTAAATGAAGGTGTTGCATATATGTGGACCACTTCTGATGGCAATCGTTCTGTAACTTCCCTTGTGTCTGTATGAACTGCAGGGGTTGGTGGTCTTTGTGGAGGATTGTTTCCTTCCCCAAATGTAATGCTTCCATTGTCGGCAAGCCTGCACAATGGAAGACATCTCTTTTTCATAAGTGGGATACTTCTGGACTGTGTCAGACAATGTCTCATTGTGATATGCCACTGGATGCCCTTGTTGAGTAAGAACTGCCCTAATAGCATAGTCTAAGGCATCTGTCTCGATCTCAAATGGTTGTTTCAAGTTTGATAATGTGAGCACTGGGGCAGAGTAGAGGTGATGTTTCAACTCTACGAACGCCTTATGTTGAGATTCAGAGCAAAATAATTTTTCTTTTTCTCCTCCCTTGGTGACTTGGCTTAAGGGCCAAGTGGTATGAGAGAATCCCAACACGAAATTATGATAGAAATTGACAAGACCTAGAAAGCCGCAAAGCTCTATTAGAGTGGTTGGGGCTGGCCAATCCTGAATGACATGGATCTTGGCTTGATCCACATGCACCCCCCGCTCATCAATAATGTATCCGAGATACTGAAACTGGGTCATGCCAAAAGTGCACTTCTCCAAATTGGCACACAAATTGTGTTTCCGCAGTGTTTGGAGGAGCTGTCGGATGTGGTCGGAAGTGCTCTTCCTAAGTCTGGCTGAAGATCAAGATGTCATCCAAGTACACTACTACAAATGAGTTGGTGAATGGCTGCAATATTTAGCTCCAAAGTTAGCATTAATTAATGAATCTCAACATGATGGAATATAATTATATGATAGGTTAGGCTATAATTATTGTATGATAGGTTTTTTAAATTTTATTTTACATAAATATGAAGCTAAGAAGAAAGTAGAGGTAGAGATAAGCCATAACCTCCTGCATGGAAAGACGTAATGTTATATGTTTTCAAGTGCCTCCACATTTTCAAGAAAGCCGACTGCAAAGCAATGGCTAGGTGCGGATTGGATAGAATGTTGCACGAATATGGATTACCTGTGAAGGGCGATCTCCAACTGAAGCACAATTTTGCAATGGGAGCTTTCCCATGGCTTCATGAGATGCAACTGGTTTCTTGCCATTGAATTTATTATTCCTTTATTTATTTTTTGAACTACCAACTGCAATCAATTTATTTATTGAATTATCTTTGGCTTAAGTCGAACTCTCAAATCGAATAGTCTCGTCAGATTGAACACTTCCTCTTCCGGTCCTTCAGAGGTACCTAGTTTTGAGAGCGCAAAACATGGGTTGATTGCAGGGACTTCGATGGCTGGAAGCTCTTTCTGTAACCCTGTTACTGGAGGAGGCGTTTCGGTGTCTTTGGAAGAATTGTCTTTCGATCCTTGATCCTCTTCCTCTTTTCTCTTTTGTTCTGCTTCTTCTTCCAATAGCCACTCCGCTTCTGCCTTATCCTATTCTTCCTTTTGTCTGTGCTCAGCTTCTACCTTATCTTGTTCTATCTTGAGCTGACGCTCAGCCTCTGCTTTTGTTTCTTCTTCTTGCTTCCTTTTGTGTTCAGCTTCCACCTTGTTTAATTCTATCTTGAGTTGATGCTTAGCTTCTGCTTTCGCCTCTTGCTCATCCTTTTTTTTTTGGGCGTCCTTCGCCTGTTTATTCCTCTGTTCCACCTTCAGGTGTTTTTTATGTTTATCCTCATCCTCTTTTGCTTTCTTCTCAGCTTCTCATTGAGCTTTTGCTTCCTTTTCTTTCTATTGGGCGGAAGAGCTATGGCTTATGTTAGTTTAGGGCTTCTTGGCCTGGGAAGATGAGGCTCCTCCTAATTCGTGGATTCTCTCTTCTAGAGTTTGATCATCTTGGTCCTCCCGATCGGTCAATGCCTCCAGGGCGAGTTCCCTATCTTTATTGTACCAGTTTCTTACCCCATCTTCAGCTAGGCATTTAGTGTGTTGGTAGCTCCATTTAAACTTGGCCCGTTTGCAATGGGCAGGGACTATCCTCTCAGGGTCATATGTCTAGTGATCCAAAGGCGCTAGGAAGAATCCTCTGATTTGCTCAGCTTCCGCCTCCACTTCTCTCAAATCCTTGATTATATAAGCATTGATGGTGAGCGGCAGTGTGTGTTAGTATGAATCTTTATTTGAAGTATATGAAAAAAGACCTCTTTAGCCATGCATAACTTATAGCCCTAACATCAGAAATGACTGCTAATATCTTCAGATCTGCAATTAGATGATCAAGACAAATGCTGCTAAAATCTAGATCTATGCATTAGAAGACATTAAACAGTAGAAAAATGAGATTTACTCCATAGATCCAATAGACAAGACAAGAATATATCCAATGAATACTTTTATTAATGGCCCCTGGGAGGAAAACACAAGAGGGTGTTCCCTGTTCTCCTCAACGGGATGGGTTCTTGTGAGTCCTCAACACTTCAGATTTATAACTTCTCTCTCTTGATGGTGTAGAAAATCCAGAAAAAAATGGAAAAATATGGCTATGATTATCGATCAATAGCCAGACCAAGTGTTGAGATCCAGAGTGATCTTTTAGGCAACAAAAGGTGACAAATGAATGGGAAAACCCTTCTATTTATAACAAAATATTGAGTTAGTCTAGATATTGGTGTGTAATTAAAATATTATAAACCAAATCAAGATCCAAAATTTATGGAATATTTTATTATATTTGTTGGAGGGAAAAGGAATTTGACTTGAGTCAAATTCCCTTATTTGTAAATAATAAATAAATAAATGATTTATTTATCATTTTAAGGATGTGATTAGGTAATAATAAATAAACAAATGATTTATTTATCATTTTAAGGATGTGATTAGGTAATAATAAATAAATAAATGATTTATTTATCATTTTAAGGATATGGTTGAGTAATAATCAAATAAATAATGATTTATTTAATTATTTATGGGTGATTTAGTTATATTTAACAAAGAATATTATTTAATAAGGTTTAAATAACTAATCTTTAGGAAATAATAAGATAAATAATGATTTATCTAATTAATTTCCTTGTTTTGGGTTAAATATAACAAGGAATATTAATCAAACTGATGTTTAATTAATTATTCTATGAGGAAAAACAAACAAATATAGATTTATTTAATATTTCCTCATGGGGTTTCCTGTTTAGACCATAAATAACTTAATAAAGGTGGTTTACTAAGTTATTTTTCATAGTGAATGCGATTTTACTTGGGGTAAAATCGGTCTTACTTGGTGTACTTGGGTCCATCTAATAACAATGGATTAGATGAAAAAAAAAATGGTGTAACATTTTCCCCCTAGCGTGCGAGCGTTAGGAGCTAATCGTATGACTGAAGTACGTTGTAAGAACTCAATCACTATACAACAAAGGGGAAGTCAAAGAGAGATGAGTGTAAGGTAGACCAAAGTGCTGAAAGAACTAGACCCTGAGGAGGCGACTTGCAGGTGCGACAAGTCTATTTGATGAGTAAGTACCTACTATAGGCGGCAGGGGAGGCATACCTATGCCCGCCGAGGCAATAGTACAAACAATAAGGTGCCCGGAAAACCACAGAACGAAATAATAAAGCATATGCTGGCATAAACATGAGCCAGATAAATAACACGATAATGAATCCCACATACATATTATGCCTGGGATAACAGCCAGGGCTTGTACAATAATATCTGAGTACATGAGATATAAATACAACCCAGATGCCCCTAAACACAGGAGATGGCTCTGAAAATCTGACTGATACATGCAAGCAAAAAGGCGCTGCAAGCAGCTGAAGGCCGACATCATCAAATGTATGGAGGTGCATTGAAGGCTGCAACGAAGAGGTCATCTGAGTGTGTGGGGGGTTAGCTGTAGGGCCACCCCCTCATGAGGGTTGAGACATCTCACACACACTCGGGAATCACTGATGTCAACTTTCCAATGGGGACCAAAAAAAGCATGAGTACAAGATGGTAACTCACGACGAAAGTCGACACGAGGGTGGGAAAGTATGGAGGCAACATGGTGCCCCCTGGTACGAGTGTTGCAAGTGAAGAAATTCGATTTTGAGGAGGGGGGTGGAGTGACGCTTCTTGGCCAATATGTGTCCTGGTGAAGTATAAAAATACTAAAAACTAACAGGTACCCTTTTGAGGGTTTGGTGAGATCTTTCCAATGGTATAGACGGTTCATCAAACTGAGCTACGGTTTGGCTGCAGCGGGCGAAAGAAAAATCAGGGTGTTTCTTTTAATAAGGCATTTTCCTTCCAAATTCACTCATTTGCAGGTGCAGTTGTGGTGAATGTAGTGAAGAGAGGAGGCCCTAAATCTTGTGGTGATCAGAGTAGACAAACCGATCATTGGAATTTGAGATCTATCAGTTGTAGGTAAGATGCCTAATCCTAATCTTTCATTTCATTGGGTTGAAAGTTCAGTTTAGGTACCCGGAGCTCATGAACATGTCAGGTCGCACTTTTTTTGGGGTCTGTTCTGCATCCTGGGTAGCAGGTATTGGGCAGAAAACTGCGACCTATCCATGGAATGACCCGAAAAGTGCGACCTGTCAGAGAAAGGGTGTTTCAGTGCTGTTTTTTGGCTGAGATTCGGGGTTTTTTATGATTGAGGGGCATAGATGACCCCAGGCATGCTGTGGAAATGCCAAAATGTATTTAGAAAAAGGGGAATCTAAACACATTTTGATGATGTGGCGTGCCATTTGTTTTTTTTATGGGTATGCAATTTTGAGAAAGGGAATAGACGATTACCAATCTCTTTTGGTACTGCATATATGAATCAAATGGACTTTAAGGTTTCCGGGTTGGCATACATGGTGCTAATACCCCAAAGATAGTATTTGGGATAGTGAACTGATGTTATCCCAGAAAACCTATAGGTTGGTCAACCACAATGTATATGAGATTGGGTTGCTGATGAAAAATGAAGGAATGATGAGGAGTATCATTCCTAGAGTGATCTTGAAGTGATATGGGACTCTAGAAGTTCTTCTAAATGTGGAAGAATAATGGGACTAGAGTCGTCACGACTAGATTCACTAGGAGAGTGTTGAAGAACTGCTTCTCCTGGTCTCTCCAATATGAGTGCCCCCCCTTACCCAAACATTGGGTGTCATTGTAATGTCCACACGGTGCATGTGGTTCGAATGCATGAGTTCGATGTAAGGGGGGTAGATAAAGTCAAGAGTGGTTGCTGCTTCCATAATGTCATCATCGTAATAGAAGATGGGGTGATTGATGGAAGAAAGACCACCTAACGCGACGAAACAACCTTACTCCTCATCATGAGAGGATAGGTTCGTATGCGCATCATCACAAGGGGTAGCAGGAGAGTGAGTAGACAAAGGATCTACCAATGTCGAGACTAGGGAGGGGGCTGAAGGGAGGTCAGGAAAAACATCAGGGGAGGTCTCATTGTGGACACCTGACCAAGGCCCTGTTATCTCAACATCATAAGGGGAAAAGTTAATGGGAGCATCTATGTCCTCGGGTGTTGCCGAAGCAAGATGCGAAAATAAGGGAGCGAGTGTTTCATGAAACTCGGCCTCAAATTGGCTTAAGGATTCTAAAGAGGAATGATACTCTTCTAGGCGAGGACACAGGTGAGTGTAATGGCCATGGAAATCACATAAAGCACAAGGGTGATTTGTGCACAATGCTTTGAGTTTCGAGATTGAATCGGGTATACTAACATATACCTCTGGGATATCAGATTCTGGAAACGACTCATTGACCATGGACTTGAGGTGAGGAAATTCTGGGAAAGTATGGTTGGCGTGGCTGACACCATCACACAAAGCACACTGTATGGTATGCTTTGGAGGCCGAGAGGGGGTAGGGTTTGTCGGGGTAGCCTTGTCCTTTGATGCTCCCTTGCGAGCTTTGCCCTTCTTACCTGAAGCGGTTGCAACGGGAGGTGGTTCCTGTTGAGGTGAATGAGGCACTGTTGCAACGGGAGAAGTCATAGGGACTGGTTGAACCGGGGTAAAAGCAAGATAAGGTTTGGGGTGACCAGGCGGGGTAGCGGCTGGAGGATCGAGGTACCAGACGGGAATCCCAAGGGCCAGGTCAGGAAGAGAGAGGGTGGCCATAATAGGTACCGTGTATGCTCTTGGTGGGGGAGCTAGGAACGGTATCAGACCAAAGGGGTGATGACCAGGCGGGTTGGATCCAAAATGGTTAAGGCCTGGAGGAACCGTTCCAAAGGGGTAAAGGGGGTCATGAGTATCAAATGAAGATGCAGGACCAGGAGAAGAAGGTTCATAAGGCTGATCAGAGGACATCATGAAAATCTGGTAATCGGGGGAACCAGATGGAATAGGTTGAGTGGCCACTTGTCCTTCAGGTGGTTGGCTAGCCACAAATCCCTACTGAGGGAAAGGATCGGTAAGCACAGCCGGTTGACTAGGTGCAGGACTGGGAGGAATGGAAAGAATGGCTTCCCATCCTCTCAATGTTTCTTGAGACTCCCATAGCTGTCGCATTTGCGGTAGAAGGGGACAATCATGCATATAATGACCATAAACACCACAACACGAACAAGGCTTGTTTGTATGAAGAGGCCTGTCCTGCTTGGGCTGAGGGCCTTGTTGCTGGTTTGTAGTGTTAGGAGCATTACCTTGATTAGGTCCATGATTACCAGAGGCAACTTGATTTTGATTGCCTTTCCTCTTCCTTTTTGAGGGAGGAGGATTAGTTGTGCCCTGCTGTGCGTAAACCTGCCTTGGAGGGGGTGATGGTTGCTGTTGCGAGGGTTGAGAAGGAAAGGGAGGATGAGGTGCTAATGCTGGAGGAGCTGGAGCACCAGGCTGTGAATACGGATAGTAAGGAGGTTGGGTAGCGGTGTGGTAAACAGGAGTTTGGGAAAAAGGAGGAGGCATGCTGTATCCTGGATACTTGCTACCGGGAGGGGGAAAAGTGCCGGAGGTGCTGGCCCCACCTTGAGAGAAACCATAGCCCATGGGACGTTGAGCACACAGATTAAAGAGAGCTCCAACGATACCGTCGGGGGCGTGAGATGCCCCTGGTGGCACCACCAGGTCTGGGAAGATCAGGTAGAATGGTATAAACATAACTCGACTGAGCGTAGATTAGGTCATATTTTAACGCAATTTGGAGAGAAACTTCTTCGGTTTGAGGAAAGTGCGATGCGACGTATTTCCATTTAGGCGACAAGAGAGTCCTAAGGAACCAGTCCATGTAGACACGGTCTTCGAAGGGACGGGCTCGACATAGGCTCCTTCTTCTCTACCATTCCTGAACATGGTCGGATAGGCGGGTCGCAGATGATTGATAGAAGGAGGTCAAGAGCTCGGTCCTAGTGTCGTAACGAAGGGGGAGCTGGAAATAAGACAAAAATGCCCAGGCAAGAGTTGCAAAGGTGGTATAAGAGGAAGGGGCCTGATCAACATAATACTTAGAAGCTTCACCAGTAAGTGTTCATTGGAATAACCGAAGACGAACAGAGTCATCGGTAATGGAATTAGACGAACACCACATGTGGAAATATCTATCATGATTTGAGGGATCTTGTCCAGCAAGACCTTCAAACTTTGGGATGTCTGAAGGGAGCTTTGTTGGCATAGCGGGCCAACTAGCGTCATGGTTTGTAGGGTCGTTTATCAACTGGTCGAAGTCGGGGAGGCTGAGGCCTGCCATGAAAGGGAGCAAGGGTGCAGCTAGGGTAGTGTCCGTTGCGGTCCCACTAGTGGTATTCTTGGCGGGAGGGTCAGGGTTATCACCAGTATTAGGTCCTGCACCAGACATGGTGAAGGTGACAGGGGGAGAACAAAAGGTGGAAGGAGAAGGAGAACCCAAAGGACTAGAAGAAGAGTCAGAGTGCGGACTTGGTTAAGGACTAACTCGAATCCTATGTGGAGGAGTAAGTCTCCCTACTAGAAACTGAGAATGAAGGCCAAGAAGTCTTCGGGATGAATGCCTTGGTGGTGCAATGGTGATGACACAAACATGACACAACGGAAAAAGAGACCGACAAGGGCAAGGAGGTGCAGGATCAATTGATTTCAATTTTTTAGAGTCTTTTCTTGGTGGTGTTAACCAAGCCCTTTTTCACTTAGGGTGTGTGTGTAAAAGTGTGTAAATTTTAATTTTTAAACCCAGACATTTGTAGAGAAAAGAAAAAATGTGCTGTAGCGCTGTGAATAAACCTGCAAATGACAGTATATAGGGCTACAAAACAAAAAATAAACAACTAACAATGCAATAATCTAAACCCAAGGAGGCGGGTCTCTAAAAAATTAGTCTATAGGTGAGCAAAAAACTAATCTAAACACACTAAAAAAAGGCTAATAGATCTTGGGTCAAGAGGGACAGAGATCTAAAAGACGAAATCTACTGGAAAGTGGTGCTGAAAACAACAACAAATCAGAGGAAAATTGCTGTAAAAAGAGGTGTCGAAAGGCTATCTCTAGGAGGGAAGTGGAGGGAAACAAAGCTAAAAGAGGAGATTTGGATGGATAACAAACTAATCTAAAGTGGATTTGAAGGTGAGGTTTCAGATATGAAAAAATGGCTGAAGACTCTAAAATTTTAGACAACTTGCAACAGGAAATACTCTTCCACAAAAAGTGGAGGGTACTGAAGCCCTAGGGGGCTAGGTTCCCACTTAGTTGAGCGAAATAGAACAAGTACAGGTCCAAAACAGGGGGAGACGGAGGTCAGACAACCCTGAACAAAGGCTCAACAAAACCCATAAAAATTTCAGAAAAATCCCTGCAAAAAGTCCAGGTCGCAGTTTTTGGCCTGTTTTTAGCAGAGGTCACACTTTTTGGGTTGTAAAGTGCACCCTAGAGGTTCAAGTCACAAGTTTTGGGCAAAAAAGTGTGACCTGCACTTCCGGCACTCTCGGCGGCAGGTTTTAGAAAAATTTGTCGTCTCAACTGTGACTGATGTCATTTACCTGCGCAATGGGTCTGAAAACACACGGAAGTTATAATTTTTATCGTTTTAGGGCTTTATGGGTTAAAAACAACATCAAGAATAAGTGAAACAAGGGGCTGAAGAGAAATCCTAGGGTTTGAAGCAACTGGATATGAAAGGATCAGAAAAACGACAGCGGTCGTAATGGTAAACCCATGTGGAGTCGCCAATTGTTAGTATTAATCTTGATTCAAAGTGTACGAAAAAAAACCACTTTAGACATGCATAACTTATAGCCCTAACAACAGAAATGATTGCTAATATCTTCAGATCTGCAATTAGATGATCAAGACAAATGCTGCAAAAATCTAGATCTATGCATTAGAAGACATTAAACAGTAGAAAAAAGAGATTTACTCCATAGATCCAATAGACAAGACAAGAATATATCCAACGAATATTTTTATTAATGGCACCTGGGAGGAAAACACAAGAGGGTGTTCCGTGTTCTCCTCAATGGGATGGGTTCTTGTGAGTCCTTAACACTTCAGATTTAGAACTTCTCTCTCTTGATGGTGTAGAAAACCTAGACAAAAATGGAAAAGTATGGCTATGATTATGGATCAATAGCCAGACCAAGTGTTGAGATTCAGAGTGATATTTTAGGCAACAAAAGGTGACAAATGAATGGGAAAACCCTTCTATTCATAACAAAATATTGAGTTAGTCTAGATATTGGTGTATAATTAAAATATTATAAACCAAATCAAGATCCAACTTTTATGGAATATTTTATTATATTTGTTGGAGGGAAAAGGAATTTGACTTGAGTCAAATTCCCTTATTTGTAAATAATAAATAAATAAATGACTTATTTATCATTTTAAGGATGTGATTAGGGAATAATAAATAAACAAATGATTTATTTATCATTTTAAGGATGTGATTAGGTAATAATAAATAAATAAATGATTTATTTATCATTTTAAGGATATGGTTGAGTAATAATCAAATAAATAATGATTTATTTAATTATTTATGGGTGATTTAGTTATATTTAACAAAGAATATTATTTAATAAGGTTTAAATAACTAATATTTAGGAAATAATAAGATAAATAATGATTTATCTAATTACTTTCCTTGTTTTGGGTTAAATATAACCAAGAATATTAATCAAAATGTTGTTTAATTAATTATTCTTTGAGGAAAATCAAACAAATATAGATTTATTTAATATTTCCTCATGGGGTTTCCTATTTAGACCATAAATAACTTAATAAAGGTGGTTTACTAAGTTATTTTTCATAGTGAATGTGATTTTACTTGGGGTAAAATCGGTCATACTTGGTGTACTTAGGTCCATCTGATAACAATGGATTAGATGACCAAAAAAATGGTGTAACAGTGTGGGCCATGGCTTCTTCTTACATTTAGTAAGGACCTTCGAGAAGTTGGAAGTCATCTGATAACATGTTTCCTGAAGTAGCATCTTGTCAGTGACGAATCGGGGCAGAGCATGGGGAGTCTTGAATGAACCAAAGACTCAGATGAAGGTGCCTTCTGCGAATGGAAACCAATGCACCACCTTGATTGTTGTTTCCATGGCTCGCTAGGACATGCATGGGGTATCCTGACCAAACAATTTCCCATACAGTGCAGGGATGAAACCGTGTGCGATTTTCTCTATATCCTTCTTATATTTGGAGTCCCAGAATACCCGCAACTCCTTCTGGATTGGGCATGCGCGCTCTTGATCCCAGTTATGAGCCCATCCCTCAAAGTGGCACCTGGCACAAACTGCATCCAATAGATAGGAGGCCATGTAAAATTCGGACGAGTATCCCTCCTCGGGTGCTAGTGCTGCAGATATGTCTGTTTTGAGCGCTGCTATCAGTAAGTTGGCCCAATTGAAATGGGTGCCATATACAGTAATAAAGTACATTAGGGATACCCAAGAACCGCTAAAAGTGGTGGCATCGGGATGACCATACATACTACAAACCATAGCTGCTACGAGCTTATAGACCTTTATGAGGCCTGCCACTTGATACTCCTGGTCCTTCTTGATTTTGAACTTCTCAGGTTCTTCCCACTCTCAGGGTGTCTGCTATGGGAACCGCATGGGTAGTGGCCCATTCCTCTGTGAATGTCTGTTCCCGTTCTGGAAGTGCATAATAGTACTCCACATCCTGGCCCTTTAAATTTGCAAAAGCTTTTCCCTCGTGATCCCGAATCACCCACATCCTGGGGTCGATATTTTGTATGATCCATTCAATAATTTCGGTGCATGGGAATATAGATGGGTGGGCCCCTGCATAGTGAAGCTTCGACCTCTTAACTTGTACATATACTTGGAGGTCGGGGAGGTCCTCTGGAAATTCTGGTTGTGCGAACTCTTGGTATACTTGGTACCAACTCATGCTTTCTCCTTTAGTAAATTTACATGCGGTGTCCCCATAGATTGGGGGAGGAGACATAGGTATTTCAATTTATATGTTATCTATCTCTGGGCTCTTGTTTTTCTTGCAAAATGCTGGAGGCTGAAGAGACGAAGACACACTCTAACTCTACTTCGAGGTTCCCTGGCATGTTCATAAAACAGTCCCAGGATAAGACAGATGCCATATTAATGAATGCTTAATACTGATTTTAACTCTGCCCAACTAAGGTCTAGGAAGGGGTGAATCTGCGACTTAGCGACCTATTCCTTGGGTCGCTAAGTCGCAGTGGTTTAAACTTCAGAGGAGAGCGACCCTGCGACTTGGCAACCTGTGACTAGGTCGTGAGGTCGCTGAGTCGCATTGGTTTAACAATTAATGAAGATGTGACCTTGCAACTTAGCGACTTGCGACCAGGTCGCTGATTCGCAAGGTCGCAAAGCTTCAGTTTTGGGCAATTCGTGACTTAGCGACTTGGAAAATTAGCGCCCAAGGACAGAGGTCGCTGGGTTGCGGGGTCGCAAGGTTGCGAGGTCAGAGGTAGCACTAGGGCTGGGCGGAAGATTTTGACGACGATGCGGTCTTTTCCTTAATTTTAACTTAAATCAATAAAGGGAAAAAAACATAACTTGAAGATGAAATGGTCATTATAGGCAGAGACTGGCACAAGGGAGGCTGGTTGGCATCATCTACAAGTTTGCATAAGAATGACAGGGTTTGGAGGCTCAGAGAAGAAGGTAGGTTAAAAGAGGGTCTTAATGGAGGATGGATGGTGGCTTAAAAGGGCTAAGATAAGGGGGTAAGGGGCAAAAAATAGAAAAAATGGAAACAACAAGAGGATTAGGCAAATTACACGAAAAAATCGCGCTCCAGTTGGCCTGTCAGAAGCGTTTTTGCTCTCTATCGCGTAGGTGAAATGCGACCTAGCGACCTTTCTATTTATAAAAGGGTCGCACGTGTGGGCAATAAATGAGGTCATTGGGTCATGATTAGACCGTGTTGATGACATGTGCGACCCTGCGACCCTGCGACCTTGCGTCCTAGGGGTCGCGGGGTCGCTAGGTCGCAATTGTTTAACTTGAGTGCGATGCGTGACTTAGCGACTTGGCAACCTGATAGGTCACAGGGTCGCTAGGTCGCAAATTGTGTAAAATGACCTACTCTGCGACTCAGCGACTTAAGGCTTTTGAAAAATACTTGAACTTTAGGTTTTAACTTCGCTTCTCGATGCTCGGGGGCTCAAAAAATTTTAGAGGATGAAATTTTTGGAGGGTGTTGTAGCGGCTACAACAAATGGCGATTCACTGGTAGGGCCTAGAATCTCTGCCGGTGTTTCATCTTGAGGGGGGGGGGTGGGAAGGGCGTAAAGCACTTATTCCTTTCACCCCGTGGGTCCCACTTCTTCCATCTTCGAGCCTTGCGCACTTGCTCTCCCTATCTGCCTACCCTTGGGTGCTGGTTTACCGTGTTTTCGTTCTTGGAGACCGGATGGAAAATTTCAGAGTAACCCCATGGATTTTCAGATCCAGTATATTTTCTTTGGCCCTCATTATGTTGCTCCACTGCCAGCGAACCAGATGGTCCTGGTAGAGTCACTTCATAGGAATCACGAGCGTTGCTCCGCTGCCAGCGAGCCTGGTCAGTGCCCTGGCAGAGTCGTCGTATCGACTCTCTGCATAGGAAGTATTTCTCAATCCTTTACCCTTTAGTGCACTTATTAAAATGTAATCAGGGAACTTATTTTATTTGGCAATTATTGCTTGGGCGGATGAGGGATCCCGACTTATTTTACTTGCAAGAGAGGTTGCTCCTGGTCTACATGAGGACTTGGGATTTCCTTGGATTTTCGTTCATCACCTGAGGCTAACCCCTCCCTTTTCCATATAGTAACCATCTTAACCAAACATTTTCTTCTGCGCGGCAGTCCCTTGGGCCAGCATACTAGGTAAGCTGCCGCGTCTTCGGTTTGAGGGACCTTAGTCATGTTCTCGCCACTAGGTGTTGGTCACAAGTAAGCTTGGGCCACCTCTGCATTCTGGTGGAGGTTATACACCAGCATAGATCCCGGCTCAGCATGCCACTTGAGTACTTCTATATCCCCTTTCAAAATTTGGATGCCAAGGAAAATAAAAGGTTAAAGGGAGCCTGTGTGGAACAAGCGATTTATTGAAAACAAGAACGATAAAGAACGACAAAAACAAGACAAACTATGGTACAAGGTGTAGTGACGGCCTCTAGGGGTTGTCAGGTGAAATAGTGCTTAAGGTCGTGTCCATTCACAGGGAGGACCTCAATCCTCCCTTCCAGGGTTTGTAACCTATAAGTGTGGGAACCAACCATCTCTCTGATCTGGAAAGGGCCTACCCATAATGCCTGGAACTTGGAGTTTTTTCCTTTGTCTTCATGGGCTTTATCCCATTTGAGGACAAGGTTACCTACTTCAAAAACCTTGTTCCCGGCTGACTTCTTGTCAAACCATCGTTTTATCTGGCCTTGGTGGATGGCGATTTTTTCCCGACTTTTTTGCCTTTCCTCCTCAAGTTTCAACAGCGTGTCTATTCGGGCTTGTAAAGCAGGGCAAGGGGTGCCATGAGTCTCCTGAGATAATTGGAGGGTCGAGAGAGACAAGTTGGGAGGAAGGATAGCTTCTCTTCCGTATATGAGGAAGAATGGGGAGATGCCTAGGGAAGGTTTGGGTGTGACTCGATCTGCCCAGAGGGCGTTGTGGAGTGCCCTATGCCAATTTCGTTGATGGGACAACAGAGTCTTTTTTATGATGCGGATTAGGTTTTTGTTGGCTAACTCGGCTAACCCATTTCCTTGAGGGTAATAGTTGGCAGAATATTTAAGTATGATACCATTTTCTAGAGAAAAATCATATAATTTCAACAATGAGAAATGTGTTGCATTATCAAAAACAAGGGACGTTGGAATGCCAAACCTGATCATGATGCATTGGGTGATGGAAGCTATTACCTCTTGATCATTGACTTGACATAACGGTACCGCTTCAACCCACCTTGTGAAGTAGTCTGTGGCAGTGAGGATGTACCTATGTTGCTTGGAAGAGTGTGGTAGGATTTCCCCAATCAAGTCCAGCCCCCATTTTTGAAACGATTCTTCCACTGCGACAGACTGTAACGGGGCCGAAGGTCGTATATTTCTATTTGCAAACTTTTGACACTGTTGGCATTTCCGTACATATGTGTGTGTATATTTGAACAAAGTAGGCCAATAGAAACTGGCACACATGATTTTGTGAGTAGTGGTGTCTCCTACATAGTCTGCGGGGCCATCGTGAAGTTCTGCCAACACTTTCTGTGCCTCATCCCATTCCAAGTAGTGCAACAAGACACCATTGTGATGTTTGCGAAACAACTTACCCTACACTAGCTGGTAGGATACAACTTTCAGTCTCAACGCACGCTTCTCCTTGGTAGTTAAAGCGGGGCCCATGGTGCCGTGTTTCAGATATTGCACGAGATATATGTACCAAGAGGATGTATCCTACGGGGCTGTGCTATCAGTTTGATACATATCGATCTTGTGTTCCAAATTTTCTTCCTCGCTGCCCTGTGAGTCTACTGCCTCTGTAGCCATGCAACACAATCCTTGGCCCTTTACAGTGTGTGCTGGCTTAAATTCCAGGTCATATTCTTGAAGGCACCTCATCCAGTTACTTCGTGCACGAATAGCGAGCGAACAAATGGGTGAGGTACGAAGACTGTGACATGATTCTTCAAAATATACGGCCTGAAATGTTTGACTGCCTTGTAAACCACGTAAAATTGTTTGTCAATATCTGGATAATTCAACTCGACGCCTTGTAATATAGTGCTCATAAATGATATAGGCTGCTCATCGTTGCTATTATCCTTCTGAGTGAGGACGGTGGCCAAAGATGAATCTGAAGCAAAGGTATACAAGATAAAGCCTTTGCTAAAATCTGGACTGTAAAGAGCGGGTGCTTCCGCGATGGCTCGTTTGATGTTGTCGAACGCTTCTTTCTCGAGAGGATTCCATTTAAAGTTAGAATTTTTGTTAATCATGCCTTGTAATGGTTTCACGATCTGAGTGAAATCTGATATAAATTTTCAGACGAAGTTGATTTTTCCAAGGAAGGATTGCATAGCTTTCCTACCACTTGGGGGCAGTATTTGAGCGATGACTTTCACACGTTCTGGATCCACCACTATGCCGTCTCAAGTTATTATGTGTCCCAGCAAGTTTCCTTCGGCGACGAAAAAAACACTCTTCTTTGGGTTCAGTGAGATCCCGTATTTCTGACACCTTTCAAAAAATTTCTTGAGGTGGTGTATGTGGTCAGATCTGTGCTTGGAAAGCATGGTGACGTCGTCAAGGTATACTACCACACTTTTCCTAATAATTCCTCTGAAGGCGATGTCCATAGCTCTTTGGAAGGTGGCACCAGCATTAATTAGCCCAAAGGGCATGCCTCTGAATGCAAATGTTCCCCACTTAGTTCTGAATGTGGTTTTGAGCCGATCGGGCTCAGCCACTAGTACTTGATTATACCCTGAAAACCCATCCAATAGAGAGAACATTTCTGACCCTGATACAGCTTAAAGGATTTTCTCCTTAGGAGGGATTGGATAGTTGTCTTTGTCGGAGGCTCTGTTCAAATTCCTAAAGTCTATGCACAAACGGATTTCGCCAGATTTCCTACGAATAGGCACCAAGTTGGACACCCAGGTCGAATGTCTAACTTTGAAAATTATCCGTGCATCCAAGAGCTTCTTTATTTCCTTTTGGATCATCGGTTCTAGAGCTAGGTGTACTTTTCTCAGTTTTTGTTGGAACGACTTCACTCCTTCCTTAATGGGTATGACGTGTTGGATGATCCATGTATCATAAGTTCGAAGGTCGTCATACGTCCAGGAAAACACATCTCGGTATTTCTTAAATAATCCGGTGAATGCTTGTTTCTCCTGAGGGGTGCACTCATTACCTAAATTTACAAGCTTGGGATTCTTGTCTATCTCGAGGTTAATTTGTCGGTGTGCTAATGTGGAACTTTGCACCTTCGTATTTGGGGGTCCTCGGAAACGGTTCTGTAAGTCGAACAACTTTTCGAGTGACACGACCCCTTTGGGTATGGGATTTTCTTTCCGATTCTTAAGTTCCTCTTGCAAAGCCCGGTCATGATCCTCTTCTTCCATAATTGCGTCTTTGAATATATCTGTATTTAGCATGAAATCCAGTACTTGTTGGTCATCATTGAAAATGCGTAAATTAGTAACATTGTCTGGTATGGATGGCTTGTATATAACTTCAATAGAAATTCCATCTCTAAGTGGGGTGAACCTAGCGGCAGCATTGGCAAGTGTATCGGCTGCTACATTATGCATTCTGAGTACAGATTTAATACCAAAAGCATCAAAATCTGAAGTTAAACGTCATACCTCTTGCTGGTAACCTTTCAAATGCGGAGATAAGCAATGGATGGTGTCGTGTACCTAACGAGTGACAATCTCGGAATCGCCAATTACCTTCAAACAATAGACTTTTAGATCTATGGCCTTTTGGAGTCCTAGTAACAGTGCCTTATACTCGGCTGTATTATTGGTGCACTGGAATTCTAACCAGCAGGAAATTAGAAACTTTTTCTTCTGAGGGTATAGCAAGATACAGCCTGCGCCAACCTCGTCTTGGGTTTTGGAACCGTCGTAGTATAAGGTCCAATTTTCATCTTCTGGTTGGACAATGCTATCCGAGCCTGTTGATGATGTGCTAGTGGCATCATTGTTTAATGAATCTTTGTTGGATGGGGAGGAGTTTTTAGCAACCAAAAGTAGCTCAGACTGAACGTATCGGGTGATCAGGGATTAGTGAGTTTGATAACAACCAAACATGGACTCTAAGAAACACATATCGAGATCTTCTTGTGCAAAAATGAATGGTTCGTTAGTTGCATCCATGTCAGTCATAATATGTTTCATGTATGGTTCACTCTCGAACCAGATTTGGTTATTCCTGCCTTTGTACAGGAGCCAAAGGTGGGACCAATCAGTGGCGAAGTATCCCTGCAGCTTGCTGGACCAATCTCTGCTTTACAAGAGGCCATAGGCCTCGGGGATATCCATGACTAATATGTAGATTCACTGATGCACTCTGGAGTCAGAGGAAAGGCAGATGATTACATTGTTTAATTCTCCTACTGCGGGGACTTGAGATCTGTCGAGCTGGATAATTCTGGCGTCGGTCTTCTCAGGGCGGATGTTTAACTTCTTGCATATGGATAAGGGCATAACATTCGTGGATGCGCCAGAATCGACAAGGAAATTATGGACATTGAAGTTCAAAATCTTGAAGGATAGGAGGAAAGGTGGTGTGGATCCCCTGGAGTTGGTGTTTACTGCATTTACGATGGATTGGGGACTAGCGGCAGTTTGGGTAGACGTGATGCTCATGGGTTTGGCCGCTGGTAGATTGGAAAAGGCTTTGAGGATAAGATCTCGTTGGTTGGAAATGCGAGCGAGCTCATAGAGAGAGATATTGGCCCGGGTCTTCTTCATATCCTCAATAATGTTATACCCAGAATCTGTGTGCGAGGCAAGCTCGGTAGTGTTTTTAGGGGAAGATGATGAAGCTTTAGCCTTGGGGTTTTCTCAGGGATTAGTTGGAATAAATTTTTCAGGAGTCTTGTTTTGGTTCTCTCCGGGTGGGGGTAATATTTTCCGTAAGAAGGCCTTCCTTTTCTCCTGGAAAGACTGCTCCGGGACATGACCTTTGCTCCTCAAACTGTAGTTTCGAGGAGGTTTGGTATTGGGATCATCCACTAGGTTTATCATGGATGTGGGAAGGGAGCTCTCCCTGCGGATTACTTCAAAGGCAAGGACAGCGGAACCTGCGTCTTCATCCAGGGGAGAGGCTTCCTCGTCCCCTGAATCAGCTTCTTCTTCTAAATCCCAGGGGTTTGAACTTCTAATAGCTGATTGACAACAACGACCATACTATTTATCCACTAGGGACATGTTTTCTCCGAGTGCGAGGCCTAATGAAAATAACATAAATTTTATCTCCCTATTTCCTCAACGTTGAGGCCAGCGCTAGAGTTGGATGGGGGCTGGTTCACGATGAGATTGTTCTTTCTGAAGAAATGTTTCTACATTTTAGCAGCTGGGATAGGCTCATGGTTCTTGCTCTTCAGATTGGAGACTTTGTTGGTCAATGACTTGAGGGATTTTGTGATACTTTTGAAATCAAAGGGGTCCTTATCTTTGTCCCCATTTTTATGACTTGAGGATTGGGTTATTTTCGTGGTTGGTTTTTTATCATCCCGACCTTCGTGGTCAATGGCACCTATGGACATCATGTCCTTTTCGACTGCAAGGGCGGTGGTATAGTTTGCTGCCCGGGTGGCCCTGGTCTCACGCTTCACAAATACGGCAATATCCCGCGGGAGGGCTCTTGTGTAGTAGTCAATGGTAATGGAATCATCCAACGCCATGTTTGGGGGGAATTTGTTCAATATAGTGGCAAAATTTTGATTGAAGTCTTTGACCTTCTCCTTCTTCCGAAATTTCAGCGTATTAAGCTCTGTGAGGTGCATTGAGAGGGTTTTATCTTTTGAGAATTTTTATAGGAAGGTATGACGGAAGTGTTCCCATGAAGGAATGGAAGAGACAGGGAGAGACCGATACCATGTTGCTGCTTTATTTTCTAGAGTATGAGGAAAAATCCGACATGCTACATCGTCATACTGTACCCTCATCATCTGTAAGGATAAGTAGAAGTTGCTAATGTGGTCCTCGGCCAAAGTGCCTTTCTCGGGGTCGAACTTAGGGAGATGCTTCTCAGGGTGTCGAGGCATGTCATGGAGAGGGCCTTGGATACCTAAGGAGGACTGGGCCATCCAAGCCAAAGGTTGCACATGTCTGGCCCGTAGGTGACACGGTATGTATACATAACCCCTTTCGTTTTCGGATTCGTTACCCATGCCACACCTGGAGGCTTCACCCTCCTGGTGGGATTGCATGTCTTGGTTTTCTCCATGGTTCCCTGTATTCCTGATGTTCCTCCAGTTGTAAAGGAAAAGAAACCTATTCTGGTTTCGGTTGGGCTGGTGGTTTACATTTCGACCTTTTCCACAGCCTCTGTCTCCCCTGCCTCTGTTACCCCGGCCCCTTCTGGCTCCTCCTTCCGGGGGATCGTTGGCTTGAGTGTCATTATTCGCAGTCTGGCCTGGTTGGGGGCCGGTGTTGGGTTGAGGTTCTGTGATCTTAGGGCATTCCTCTTCCTTGTCCCTGGGGCTGTCAGGGGGTGCTTCAGAATTCTGCTCAAATGCGTCTACATAATCTTCGATCATAAGACCCACGAGCTGAGGAAGGGAGTTGATAAGAGTTCCTTGGTGCATATGGTTAGCTACGGGAGTTCTAGGATTTTCCAAGGAACTAGTGACTGGGGCTCGTTGTAAACCCCTGACAAGGTCGCGAGCGATAGGGTGCAGGGCCCTTAGCTAAGCTAAAGTAACCTCATAGAAATCGGGTTCCTCCTCCTGGGAATTTTCCAAAGGGGGAGGACCGGTATTTTCATGCATGATCTCCCCTTGGGGAGTTTGTAACGGGATGTTAATTGTGTGCTGGGAGCCTGCCATTCAGGCCCTCCTTCTAGCGCCAAATCTGTTGACGGGAAAATTTGTTCGGCCAACAGTAGGGGATCTCCCCGGTAAAAGGTCCCGATTAGACTCTGGACCATTTGTGATAGGGATCCCGTCCGGGGTGTGGGTCTAGATACCTCTGAATACTCCTTCTCTTGGACACAAATGAGCCCTGCAGAGTTATAGGCATACAATTATCAGATGATACAAGACAGAATATTTATGATTGTCAATGAGCATAAACACTACAAATAGCAAGACAAAAATAAAACACGTAGCTGAAGGAGATGCTGTTAGCAACATATCATTAAGGTCGTGTTTGGAAAATTTGTTCGAACCACAGAAGACACAATTCTGCCTGGCAAGAACAATTTATGCTTACTTGGGCGTTTTCATGAATAAGATAGATGTCAATAAAGAAGTTACAAACATCTCCTAGGTAAAAAACATACCATCATAAACACATTCAGTGAGCTAAAATGCATAAAGAGTATAAGCAAAAAACGCAGATCAATTAATCATAAGATATCAAACATATATGGAGAAATACTCATAGTATTAACATAGTGATTCTCATCAGATCCAATAGTGGATTTAAGACAAATGCTTGTATTCATTCATAAGGGGTTGTTCAATGCTTTAAAACTCTCTTCTCTCCTTTGGAGTCCAAAAAAAAATCCCTTTACAAGTCCCCGAAGGGAGTATATATAAGACAAAATTGACCCTTGGGTGTCCTGACTTTTCACCTTCCCGCTTGTTGGTATGCTTTGCGACCTGAATGGAAAGTGCAACCTGCGACCTGATCGTGGAAGACGCGACCTGCGACCCCTCCTGTAGACTGTGCCTTGCAATATGATCATGGGAGCGTGTGTGTGATTGCGAGGTCGGGAACATCGACTTATTTCTCTTTAAGGAAATTTTTCCATGCACGATAATCTGCAGCGATCGGGGAGGTCAGAGGAGTATCTTCCCTTAACCTGTGCAGGCATTCTAAGGCATTCGGGATTAGAGTTTATCTCTTGATTGTGACTTGGTTGGATAGGGAAGCCATTTTGGTGTAAATCCAGACTGGAGTTATGACGAACTTAACCAAGTTCTCCTGCGATGCCGGAAGACCAGGTGTAGCGACAGCTTGTCTAATAGGTTGTAAAAATGCCTGAATTTCCTGATTTACCTGTTCCCATGTATTTTCTTCACCTAGTGTACCTAGAGAAGGAATATGGTGCAATTCAACCATCGATTCAATGCCACTGATCAAATTCTCATAGGTGGTCATCACCTTCTCTAGGTCTTTGAATAATTTCTCCTTGGATTGCACCTTGATGCGAATTTGGACCTTGTCATTCTGAGTATGAATCCAATATTTCCTGGGGAAAGTTTCTGGAGCCTGCGGATATATTTTTTTCCATTCTATCATTCTATCCAAGGCAGTGGAGGCTTCTTTCAATTGCTCGTTCCTCTTCTTAATTTTTGCTTGAGCTCTCAGTAGAGGTGCAACTGTTTGCTTTATGGTGAACATTTCCTCGTATACATGCCTCATGGTGGCTTCCAGCGTCACCAAATCTCTTTGGAAAGTGAGTGGTACTTCGTTAATAAGGGTGTTCTTATCTTGGATCTGTTGGAATTCTTCCCTTAGTGCTCTCTTTTCTTGCTCCGACCTAGCTTCCCTTTGTTCGGAGTCTTGTAATCTATTTTGTAGGGAGAGGATTTCCCTACTCATTCGGCTCACGTTTTCTTTGGTGGCTGCGGTGAAAGCAGTGCCGGTTGATGCTATCATTACTGAATTTTCCCTAGTGTCCAGGACTATATCCTTTTCTGTTGTGGCTGTGAATGGCACGACAGGGTTCCGTGCTAGGCACCTCCTCTTTTCCTACCTGATTTTGAATGTGAACTAGTCATAATTGAGTCTCTTTAGATTGAACACTTCCTCTTCCTGTCCTTCGGAGGTACCTGGTTATGAGAGCGAAAAACGTGGGTTGATTGTAGGGACTTCAATGGCCAACAGCTCTGTCTGTAACCCTGTTACTGGAGGAGGCATTTCGGTGTCTTTGGAAGAATTGTCTTTCGATCCTCGATCCTCTTCCTCTTTTCTCTTTTGTTCTGTTTCTTCTTCCAATAGCCGCTCCGCTTCTGCCTTATCCTGTTCTTCCTTGTTGTGAAACTATCTACTAAAATAGAATAAAAGAGATATCAACGCCTTAGAAATAAGCCACTTCGAGGGGGCAACCTCCAATACATTACATGAATGAAAAATTCTTGGATGATACAAATGACCAAAAACTCCTTCTATATATAGGAGTCCATGGGGCCACAATATAATCCTAGTGGGGCCATAATGTAATCCTAGCCGACCTAAAAATAATAATGTAAGGGCACAATACTAACAACATGGGGGTTACAGGGGTACAACAATAACAATAAGGGGGGTTACACTAACATAATAAGGGACTACACTATTAATATAGGGACTTAACATTCCTTTTGTCTGTGCTCAGCTTCTGCATTATCTTGTTCTATCTTGAGCTGATGCTCAGCCTCTACTTTTGTTTCTTCTTCTTACTTCCTTTTGCATTTAGCTTCCACCTTGTCTAATTCCATCTTGCGCTGATGCTCAGCTTCTGCTTTCGCCTCCTGCTCTTCCTTTCCTTTTCGGGCGTCCTGTGCCTGTTTCTTCCTCTGTTCTGCCTTCAGGTGTTTTTTACGTTTATCCTCATCCTCTTTTTATTTCTTCTCAGCTTCTCGTTGAGCTTTTTCTTCCTTTTCTTTCTATTGGGCGGAAGAGCTATGACCTATGTTAGTTCGGGTCTTCTTGGCCTGGGAAGACGAGGCTCCTCCTAATTCGTGGATTCTCTCTTCCAGAGTTTCATCATCTTGGTCCTCCCGATCAGTCAATGCCTCCAGGGCGAGTTCCCTATCTTTATTGTACCAGTTTCTTACCCCATCTTCAACTAGGCGTTCAGTGTGTTGGTAGCTCCATTTAAACTTGGCCCGTTTGCAATGGGCAGGGACTATCCTCTCAAGATCATATGTCCGGTGATCCAAAGGTGCTAGGAAGAGTCCTCTAATTTGCTCAACTTCTGCCTCCACTTCTCTGAAATCCTTGACTGTATAAGCACCGATGGCAAGCGGCAGTGTGGGCCATGGCTTCTTCTTACCTTTAGTAAGGACATTCGAGAAGCTGGAAGTCATCTGATAACATGTTTCCTGAAGTAGCATCCTATCAGTGATGAATCAAGGTAGAGCATGGGGAGTCTTGAATGAAACGAAGAATCGAATGAAGGTGCCTTCTGCAAAGGGAAACCAATGCGCCACCTTGATTATCATTTCCATGGCTCACTAGGACATGCATGGGGTATCCTGACTGAACAATTTCTCGTAGAGTGCAGGGATGAAACCGTGTGCGATTTTCTCTATATCCTGCTTATATTTAGAGTCCCATAATACATGCAAATCCTTGTGGATTGGGCGTGTGCACTCTTGATCCCAGTTGTGAGCCCATCCATCAAAGTGACACCTGGCACAAACTGCATCCAATAGATAGGATGCCATGTAAAATTCGGACGAGTATCCCTCCTCGGGTGCTAGTGCTGCAGATATGTTTGTTTTGAGGGCTGCTATCAGTAAGTTGGCCCAATTGAAATGGGTGCCATATATGGTAATAAAGTACATCAAGGATACCAAAGAAACACTGAAAGTGGTGGCATCGGGATGACCATACATTCTACAAAGCATAGCTGCTATGAGCTTATAGACCTTTCTGAGGCTTGCCACTTGATACTCCTGGTCCTTCTTTATTTTGAACTTCTCAGGTTCTTCCCACCATCCTCTCAGGGTGTCTACTATGGGAACCGCATGGGTAGTGGCCCATTCCTCTTTGAACGTTTGTTCCTGTTCTAGAAGTGCGTAATAGTACTCCACATCCTGGCCCTTTAAATTTGCAAAAGCTTTTCATCATGATCCCGAATCACCCACATCCTAGGGTAGATCTTTTGTATGATCCATTCAATAATTTCGGTGCATGGGAATATAGATGGGTGGGCTCCTGCGTAGTGAAGCTTCGACCTCTTAACTTTCACATATACTTGCTGGTGGGGGAGTTCCTCTGGAAATTCTGGTTGTGCGAACTCTTGGTATACTTGATACCAACTGATGCTTTCTCCTTTGGTAAATGTACATGCGGTGTCCCCATAGATCGGGGGAGGAGACATAGGTATTTCACTTTCTGTGATATCTATCTCTGGGCTCTTATTTTTCTTGCGAACTACTGGAGGCCCCATGTCAATTGAGGCTGAAGAGACGGAGACGCACTCTAACTCTGCTTCGAGGTTCCCTGGCATGTTCATAAAATAGTCCCAGGATAAGACATATGCCATATTAATGAGTGATTAATACTGATTTTAACTCTGCCCAACTAAGGTCCAGGAAGGGGTGAATCTGCAACTTAGTGACCTATTTCTTGGGTCGCTAAGTCACAGTGGTTTAAACTTCAGAGGAGAGCAACCTTGCGACTAGGTCGCGAGGTCGCTGAGTCGCATTGGTTTAACAATTCATGAAGATGCGACCTTGCGGCTTAGCGACTTGCAACCGGGTCACCGGGTCATTGAGTCGCAAGGTCGCAAAGCTTCAGTTTTGGGCGATTCGCGACTTAGTGACTTGGCGACTTAGCGACTAGGGACAAAGGTCATTGGGTCGCGGGTTCGCAAGGTCGCGGGGTCGGAGGTTGCCTTAGGGCTGGGCAGAAGATTTTGACGGCGATGTGGTCTTTTCCTTAATTTTAACTTAAATCAATAAAGGGAAAAAACCATAACTTGAAGATGAAATGGTCATTAGAGGCAGAGACTGGCACACGGGAGGCTGGTTGGCATCATCTACAAGTTTGCATAAGAATGATAGGGTTTAGAGGCTCAGAGAAGAATATAGGTTCAAAGAGGGTCTTAATGGAGGATGGATGGTGGCTTAAAAGGGTTAAGATAAGGGGGTAAGGGGAAAAAAATAGAAAAAATGGAAACAACAGGAGGATTAGGCAACTTAACCAAAAAAATCGCGCTCCATTTGGCCTGTCAGAAGTGCTTTTGCTCTCTGTCGCGTAGGTGAAATGCGACCTAGTGACCTTTCTATTTATAAAGGGGTCGCGCGTGCAGGAAATAAATGAGGTCGCTGGGTCACGATTAGACCGTGTTGATGACATGTGCAACCCTGCGACCCTGTGACCTTGCGACCTAGGGGTCGCGGGGTCGCAGGGTCGCTAGGTCTCAATTGTTTAACTTGAGTGCGATGTGCGACTTAGCGACTTGGTGACCTGATAGGTCGCAGGGTTGCTAGGTCGCAAATTGGGTAAAATGACCTACTCTGTGACTCAGAGACTTAAAGCTTTTGAAAAATAATTGAACTTCAGGTTTTGACTTCACTTCTCGATGCTCGGGGGCTCAAAAAATTTTAGAGGGTGAAAGTTTTGGAGGGTGTTGTAGCGGCTACAACATAAGGATATGAGATATTTTATGGTTGTTTTGATTAATGTTTTGATATAAGTCTGGGGTTAGTCTAGGTAGAAAGGCTCCTACTGGATGTGTGCACGGATACCTAAGTCCCTAGCTATGTGCGGAATCTATTGTTGTGTGCGCAGAATGATATATTGTAATGAATTGCATATCTCTTAATAAAGAAGGCATTTTTGACGAATCCAGATTCTTATGTGATTTACTGTTAGATTATCTGTTATTTGTTGTCGATATGAACCTGTTCTGTTGATGTGTATTTACTTCTGTTAATGGTTAATTGTATCTATGCACAAGTATTAGTCTATGTTAGATAAGTAGATCTGAATGAAGTATAATTAACTATAGTGATAATTTGCGAAAGGGTTAGATTTGTTTACCACTGCCTGTACGTGCGCAAATCTGTTATATTATTTGTAGTAAGTCTGATTAGATCCGCCACATCAAAAGCCCCCTTAGGGTGTGGAAACCTAGTTCCAACACCCCTCCATATTTCTTTGGGTGAGATTTTGGTTTGC
The DNA here is from genome assembly GCA_034641835.2 of Pinus albicaulis. NCBI lineage: Eukaryota > Viridiplantae > Streptophyta > Pinopsida > Pinales > Pinaceae > Pinus > Pinus albicaulis. Next base: position 1,369,043,617 of record CM076581.1, read on the forward strand.
GCAAGCAGATCACTCCTGAAAGGGCCAGTAGTTGGAGGGTTTTGTTGGTTGTGCAATAACTTTGAACCTGGGTCAGGACCCCTCAAGCCAAAAAATGGTTATGTTTCCAGGACCAGGAACATTTTTAGGGATATTTGATGTATTGGATTCTGAGAAAGAACGAACTTCAAGATTGGATCGATAAGAAGATACGTGAATTTTCGATCCAAGAAAACAGAAGCTCCAAATTGTCTGCCGAAGATTGGGCACATAGGTATATCTACACAGAGGCTCACAAAATTTTCTTTGCTTCCTTTGAGACCGAATTACACAAGTGGTTGTTTTGATTTTCTAAATTCCAGACTTGCACAAAGGATGATGCGATCACTCAGTGGAACCCAGAGTTGGACAATTAGAGAAAACTAGCAAAAAGATCACCCACACAGTAGATCATTGAATCGATAGTGTTCTGGGAGGATTTATGACTGAATTCATTATTGATCAATTTGTATCATATTTTGAAGCTGAAAGAATATTTTTCAAGGGCCCTAGAGGTAAGTTCCTGTGCTCTCTGCAACTATAGATTAAAATTCTATTGTGTGAACAGGGTACTTTGTGCATTCGTATTGAGTGAATGTCCTGTATAGGCCCAACTATGCGCAGTGGAAGAACTTACATAGTATATCTAGAAGAAGGTTTTGTTTATAGCCCTCTCATAGGTAAATCTAACAGTGACAAAGAGTCCGAAATCAGTAGCTCGAGTGAATATGCACACTCGGAAGAAGAGGAATTGCAAGATCAGGATAGTCTTGGGTCATTGGCCATAGTTCAGATTCCATCTACTCCACTCCCAAACTCATCTCACTCTAACAAGCCATCCACTCCACCTATACCTCCACCACCAGATGCTGAGATGATTGCCTCCATGAAGTTACCCACTTTCCGTGGTATCGGGAATGAAGACACATACCAATTCTGGTTTGTTACTGACGTTGTATGGACATCACAACATGTTAATGATGAGGATGTTAAGAGAGCACAATTGGCCATGAATTTTCAAGACTGCATGCTGGATTGGTACATAAGGTATGTGGCGACAAACCCTAATGTAACTATTGATAATCTCAAGGTCGCATTAAAGGAACAATTCAAGAAGTCGAAATTATTTGTTCAATGTGTAACTGAGTTGAAGGAGATTCACCAAGAATTGAACGAATCCGTATGGGACACGGATCAATGGCTGAAGTGCACAATCAGAGATGGAGGATTTATTATTGATGACACAAAAAAAGAGAGTGGTTCATTGATATTCTTCTACCACATCTGCACCAACTCTTAAGTCAACAGAAGATTTCCACACAGGTCGAAGCTGTAGAGATTGCAATGAAGCTAGAAGCTTCGATGGTACCATCTGCGCAGATTGAGACCCAGCAGATCCAAAGCTAGTTGGAGGCAATGCACTTAGAAATACAGAGTCTGTGCAAGGATAAGGTAAAGGAGGCATGTGCAGATGTATGGTGTATACACTACAAATTTTTCGAGCATCACAAGGATTAGTGCCTTGTATTCAATGACTCTCTATCAGTTGGAGGACCAAGCCCGCTGAAGAGCGCGACGGGACCAAGTGGAACTACTATGTTATTGTGTGTGATTTAAGAAAAGGGTATGCATATGACAAACTTCTTCTCGAGGATTGGTAAATATATCCCTGAGCTTAAGCAACCGTTCTGCAAATTTTTCTCATCGGTGGGACATGACAAGTAGCACTGTCAAAGCTTCAATTTGATGATTGACCGAGCTGAACTATATAGGATGCACGCTGAACTAACCTCACCATCATCCCCATCTGGGCACGACAGATTCCAAAGTAGAGGACGAGGAAGAGGAGGAGGAGCTGGTCAAGGAAGGGGACAACTCATATGTTATAATTGTGGAAATGTGGGTCATTATGCGCACGACTGTCCAAACCCAACACAAAGTATTTGCAGTTACTGTATACAATTTAATCATGTTATTGAAGATTGCCCTATTTTGATTGAAAAAATGCAAGAAAAGAAACAACAAACTCCCACTCAAAATATTTAGATGGTCAGAGTTGAGCTGCGCAAAGAAGAACCAAGTGTGAATATCGTCACTAGGAGTGGTGCAGCCACTGGTGAAGACAAAGGGATAAAGCCTGAGACTGATCTTTGGATCCGAAAAGCACCTGAAAATAAAGGATGGATTCAACTTACAGAGAGAAAAGGAAACCTTTGTAGAAACTAAAAAAGGTTTCACAAAAGTGGGCGCTTCAACATCAAGCAAGCCTATAGATGTGGTCGATGAAGAGATAAAGCCCTTCCTGTAGGCTTGTATTAAATTATTGCGCAATAAGAAGGAAACCAAGAATCTCTAAGCGTTAATAGAAAACTGCACAAAGAAAGAACAACCCTAGATGGAGTAGAAGGTTGTTAATAAGATTTATAAGAATAAAAGAATAATTGGACGGGAAATGTGCTTGATTGCTTAGATTGGTGTATATGAGATGGATCAGGTCATTCTGGATCTAGGATCTGATGCGAATGTTTTACAAAAGAATATTTGGAAACAAATGGGAGAACCTAAATTGGAGTGGTCCATTATCCAGTTGCGCATGGAAAATCAACAAAATATTATCCCATTAGGAAGGCTCTCGCAAGTGGTAGTAGATATCGAAGGATTAAGGGTGCTCACAGACTTTGAAGTTATACAGATTGTAGATGATACCAACCCCTATCCTATGCTATTTGGTTTATAATGGGATATCAATATGGGGGGCATCATCAATCTTAAGTGCAGAAGTATGATATTTGAAAATAATGGAACTGGGGTTGTGGTCCCCTTAGATCTTGCAAAAGGTGAGAGATATACGAGTTGGTGCGCGTAGATGATGATGTCGATCATATATATAAGTTGACTACGCGGGATGAAGATTGGATCAACCCGAAATCTGATGGAATACTCAATTGGAGAAGGATAACTCCTGCTTTTTAGATTTAGACGAGGAACTGGATAACTGGCAGAACCGGCTGCATGAAGTATCTGCGCTGTGTTGCAATTGGGTGACAAAAGCTCTTCGGTGCATATCCTCTAAGGTACAAGATTTCCATTATTATGATGGTCTCAATAATGATAATATACTTTTAAAATAACTTGAAAAAGCTGTTCTAGAAGCACAAAGGTTCCATGCACTTGATATAACATTGCGCTCAACCCCAACACGCTAGTGGGAGATGCACAAAGGAAACTTGGCTAACTGGGGAGAATGTACCTGCATGATGCGTCTATGATTTGAGGATCCAAATACCAAGATGGTAGAGACCTATTCCGGAGAAGGAAATCTGCACAAACATTTGGCTAGATGGATTGAATATTGGGGTGAAGAACTGAAGCCAGAATGGGTGCATATATTCATTGATACTTTGGGGAAGGTGCCTACGGATTGGTACCTTGAAACTGAGTTGCGATGAGAAAACAATGAATGGAATGTGTTGAAAGAAAGTTTTATCCTAACCTTTAGTTTTGAAAGTGGGTTCAAATGCCTAGATGAGGCACTGCAGGATATTCAGGAAGTCATATTTGACACCACAAAACCGAAGGTTGAGCACACCTTGCCAGCATGGGACGCGCATATCAAGGACATCGTTAATTGTAAAATTTTTTTAGTTGAAGATAATGAGGAAGACTCAAGGAAAATTATGATCCCTAAATCTGAAGGAAAACACATAGTTGCTGGGCCTACGATTGAGTTGCTAGATGTAACTAAGCCTCTGAAGATTCAACAAGTCAATATTGGCTCAGAGGAGAAGCCAAAATTAGCAAATATAAGGGACTACTGGGATGATGATACGATGGGTAAGGTCGCCAAGCTACTGAATAAATATCAGGAGATGTTCCTTAAGAAATTTTATGAGCTGAACGGGCTAGTAGGAGACCTTTGGGTAATGAATATCACCTTGAAACCAGACGTGTGACCTGTGAAGCAGTGCCCGTATAGGTTGAATCCTAAATATTAGCAGAAATTCAAGGAGGAATTGGAGAAAATGGTTACTACAGGGATCATAGAACCTGTGGAATAATCTGATTGGATGAGCCCTATGGTGGTTTAGGACAATAAAACCAAGGGAGAAATAATGATTTGTGTGGATCTGCGCAAACTGAATGATGCTTGCATGCATAACCCATTCCCTACTCCATTTTTTGATGAGATCCTGGACAATGCGGGAGGGCAGGAGGCCTACTCATTCACGACTAGTTTCTAAGGATACCACTAGATCATAATCACACTGGAAGAAATAAGAAAGACAACCTTTGCGACAGAACGAGGATCCTTCTAGTACATCGTTATGCCTTTCGGCCCGAAGAATGCATCAACTATATTCTTGCGCGTGGTGGTAGTTTCATTCAAGGAATACATCCATAAGTTATTAGAAGTATACTTTGATGGTTGGAATATATTTGGGCTATTGAAGAAGCATGTGTTGAGTCTGCGCCTGATGCTGGATACTTGTCGGAAGTATCAGATCTCTCTCAATCTGAAAAAGTGTATATTTTGTGTTCGATTTGGGATCTTGCTAGGTCATATTGTTTGTCAACAAGCGTTGATGGTGGATCCAACAAAGGTTATTATTATTGTTAAACTAGAAGTTCCTCCAAATTTCAAACAACTGCGCTCAATTTTGGGGCATATAGGGTATTACCGGAAGTTTATTGAAGGCTACACGCTGATCACTGCGCCCATGGAGAAGTTGTTGAAGAAGCATGCCTCATTTTGCTAGGATGCAAACTGCCAAAAGAGATTTTAATTGCTTAAGGAGAAGATGGTCAATCCACCCATATTGGTCTTCCTTGACTTGACAAAGGAATTTCATGTACATGTTGATGCCTCCTGCATCGCGCAGGGATTTATCTAGCATAGCCAGTAGCTGGGGAGATTAACCACCCTATTAAATTTGCAAGTAGGAAATTGTCAAGTGTAGAGCATAATTAATTGACCACTGAGAGGGAAGGATTGGCTATGGTCTATGCACTACAAAAATTCAGCCACTATCATTTGGGAGGCTATTTTAAGATATTTATTGACCACTCTGCTCTAAAGTACCTAGTCAACAAGCCCGTGTTGCGGGGGGATCTGCAGATGGTTGCTGTTATTTCAGGAATATGAATTTGAAGTAATTATGAAACTGAAGAGATTGAATGCTGGGCTAGAACATCTGTCACACATCGAAAGTGGAGAAGAGCCAACAAACCTGAAAGACGGTTTACCAGATGCGCAACTATTTTCCATCAAAGTATTCGATGATCAATTTGCAGATATTATTCATTTTTTGACCACTAGAAGTGCGCCCATGGAATATATGTCGAAACAGAAGAAAGAGCTGGTCACGCTCGCAACTAAATTTACTTCGATTATTGGTCAACTATACAAAATGGGTGTAGATGAAGTCCTGGACAGGTATGTGTTGGAATTTTAGAGACGAGATATATTAGCTGAGGCTCATGGAGGGGTTGCAGGAGGTCACTATGCAGGGAAAGCAACTACATAGAAAATTTTGTGAGCTAGTTTATGGTGGCCCATGATGCACAACGACGCACATGGGTATTGCCGCACTTGTGATGTATTCCAAAGAACGAGGAGGCCGTCGCGCAGAGATGAGATTCCGTTTCACTGAAAAATGAATGTGCAAGCTTTTGAAAAATGGGCCATTGATTTTTTCAGACCTATTGACCCTCCAGGAAAAAATACCGATGCATGCTACATAATCACTGGGACAAATTATGTGACTAGATGGGTTGAGGCTAAGCTTGTGAAGGATTGTAGTGCAGAGATAGCTGCACACTTCATTTTTGAGAACATCTTGACTCAGTTTGGGTGCCTTAAGATTTTAATAAGCGATCAGGGTACACACTTTGTGAATGAAACTATTCAAACTCTGACTGAAGAATTTCATATTCATCACCAGAAGAGTACTCCATATCACCCACAGGCGAATAGTGCGGTGGAATATTTTAATAAGATATTGGAGACTGCGCTCACAAAGATTTTCAATGCTAATCGAAATGATTGGGATGTGTGCATACCTGCGGTTCTTTGGGCATATAGAAACACGTGCAATAATTTGATCGGAAAGACACTGTTCAGAATGGTATATGGGTAGGAAGCTATTATGCCGATGGAGTATATTGTCCCAAGTTTGTGCATTGTAGCGTTCACTAATATGGTAGAGTAGGGTATTATGGAAGAACGATTGTCACAACTGGTCGTGTTGGAAGAAGACCCGTTCATTGCAGGTTTCCATCAATAGGTGCAAAAGGTGCACAAAAAGGCTTGGCATGATAGGTACATTAGACAGAAGGTCTTTAAAGAAGAGAATCTGGTTTTGTTATATGACAACAAGTTTGCGTGCCACCAAGGGAAGTTCAGAATGCATTGGCTCAGACCATATATTTTCAAGGAAATCATAGAGGGAGGTGCTGTACGCCTCACCACATTAAGCGAAGAAGTCCTTCCTGGGTATATCAATGGAAGTTGATTGAAACCATACAGGGATAACCCTCTCCCTGCACGCACCAAATGACTATATGGCTGGAATTATGGGTCTATGCAACAAGGATGGCAAATGCGCAGACAGGTGAAATGATCGCACATCAGCTACATGAAAAGGTTGACTGGGTCGCAGAGGTGCCAAAATATAGCCGCTGGAACAATAAATATGGACAAGAAATAATTCTTACCATTTGGAGGAGTGACTAAACTACATTTAATGAGGATATTACGCTAGATTTGGAGTCATTTTAGAATTTATGGGGCTACATTAATGAGTAGAAGACCATTTAAGACACGTCTACGCTATAAAAATGACCGGAAGGGTCGCATTAGTTCCCTTTGATGTCTATGCTATCTATGTGATTTATGCTCTCTGCTCTCCGAGTATTGTCTGAAGCTTATGTTTGGCCTTGATATGATATTTGAGGAGGAGCTGCGCCACCAAGGTTTGGGTGATCTTATTCCGCCCAATATCACTGCCACTAAGCCCACACCTTCTACGATGCCGACTGAGGAGACCCCTGCACATGCCACTGAGACCTCTGTGTTGGTCGAATATAAGAAGGGGCAGTCCTCGGGGTCCCAAAAGTATCCCCACTAGAAGACCTTGAAGCCTCGATCAACCGCTGCAGAGCAACATAAGAATCCTATGGCGGAATTACCCGAGTTAATCATGGAAGAAGATGTTGTGGAGATAGTTGAAACCATCTCATGGCTACCTACGCATGTCATGCCACTAAAATCCTTGGTCAAGGTCCCAAAGGATTTAGACAAGGTGTGGTCATACATCAACATGTGGCTGCTCCCAGAAAATGTGCTTGTCGAAGGTGACATGTTTGAAAAGGGAATACTAGGACCTGGTAGACCAAGATAAATTCTCGAAGCTTGTGCCCACCATGTACTTGGAGGAGATCCCATATGATGGTGGGATAGTAAGAGTTGAACCGAAGTCCTGGGCGCTAGGCCTGCAGAAATATGGATTGCTAAACCTCTTGCACATTCTGCACTTTGGGCACAACCCAATCAATGAAATATGTGTGTGCCAGCTGCTCGTCCTCGTCCATGATGTCTGCCTAGGGCTAGGAGGGCTGATTCCCATTGACGCTATGCTACTCCATTAGATCACCAACTTTCCCAACCAAGGGGAGGACCTTGCGAAAATTTTTGGAGGAAAAAGGCAAGAGTGCAGAGTTGCCGAGGAGGTCAGGGAGAAGTTCAAGGTCTCGTGTAATACCCGGGGTTTCATGGTTCAGGAAACCAATGATCTCGCATTCTAGATTGGCACACTGATCCTTGCGTGAAAGGTAATACGGAAGTGCCGGCCAAAGGAAGTTCCGGCCCATGTCATTGCACTAGCAGGGAAATGTGAGAAGGCAATGCAGTTTAATTGGTCCCAACACCTTTGTACCGAATTTTTGGCCAATGTGCGCGAAGTCCAAGAATAAGGCAAGCACTTATATTATGATTGGTTGTTGCTCCTCATCGCACTAATCGGGTGGAAGACGCCGTAAGATACCCAGTTCTCTAACATTGAGCCAAAACTGTGCAAAGATGTGTGCTACACAACCTTATGGAATTCGAAGATCCCCTCTCGAATCATGAGGAACAAGATTTTTTGGGTGTTGTTTGACTTTGCATTATTCCAGGTGATTTAGTCAAAGCTATGTTTTTCACCGACCCTCTACGAGAAATACAAACATATTACAGACTTTAAAGCCATGTTTCATAACATGCACATCCGTGAAAAGGGTGTTGTGGAAGGAATTTGGTATGAAATGCCATACTTGGTCACGTGCGCATCACAGAAGAATGGCTGCCTGCATGGTTAGAGCTACACACCACTAGGACTGCCTCTTCGTTTATGCTAAAGAATCTGACCAAGCCGCGCACAACCAAGGACACTCAACAAAAAGGCAAGGAAACTCAACAGAAATTAAATGACACAGAGATAGAGCCTGAACCTACCACGACTGGAGAAATGATTGATTTAGAGAAGGAAGCAGAAGAGAAAGACGGTGACGAAGCCGAGGCATCTACAACATAGATAGCTAAAGGCACTAAGCAAGGTTCTCAAGCCTCTATGGGCCTGCGCAAAAAGAGGAAGGGTTCCAAGCTAGTAGGAATAGAGGACCTCACCCTCACTGAAGATGAATTCATCAAAATTGAGAACACATTCAAGTCTTCCACAGAGGATATCCGGAATGATATAGAAGCAGAATACAACTTAGTTCTCGAGGGAGTATAATCGGGCCTCCAGGGGTTAAAGATGCAAGCAAGCACGATTAAAGAGAGCGTGAAGCAAGCGATTCTGCAACAAGTGAAATCCAATATCGATCAAACGAGCACACAACCCATAAACATTGTGCTGCCATCCCCCTTGGACAGCTGAATGATTCAGGTTCCAGGACCTGCCATTTCAATTGAGCTACCTGCCTTGTGCGCTCATGTGCAAGCCCGTGGAGAGGTTAGAATCGACCTGACGATGCTACTTGGTAGGAAACTCCACGCTATCCACACCAACATTGTGGATGAGTTGCAGTACTGAGAGGTCCATGCCTTCCAAGCCACCACCAAGTCTCAACAACAAGCAAAAAGGCTACAGAAGGAGCAACAAAATGCAGAGGAGGAGCACCAAGTAGCTGAGGATCAATGCGCCGCGTTAGAATCCATGATTGATCGTTTGTGCAGTGACATTCCAGAGGTCACTGTCCCTACCTCAGGCGCACCAACAAAAAATCTTGAGAGCCTGGTCGCTACGCTAAAAGAATCATGCATAGAGATCCAAACCATCCATGTAGAGTTTGAATAGCAGCTATCCGAGATGCAAATGAAGCTCCAGCCAAAGAAACTGCCGGAGGTCTGAGCACAACACACAAATGAAGTAAATGCAACCACTAACAGTGTAGCAACAACAATGGCATAATGTGGTACGCTTCTGGATGAGGCCATGGGTGTTTGGATGTCTGTTAAAAAATACCCAATGGTCCAATAGCTAAGGAATGAACACAGAATCAAAGAGAAATAGTTTACAGAGATCTGAATGGCAACACCAATCTTGGTGACAGTGCAGAGGCTTGCCAGAATTCATGAGGGCAAGGCCATTCAGACAGAGATTGAGGACCTGCACCACTGTGAGTAGCTAATGGAGACACAAACGCAACCTTGGGCCGAGGAAGCCATACAACTATCGCAGAACCTTGACAACGCCCTCAAAAGCCTACAACATACTCAACGTAGCATCAACATGGCAACTAAGGGGCCAAAGAAAACCAAGTTGGTAGATGAAGCACAGAGCGCCATCGCACAAAGCATTGAAGTCGTCATGCCACTAAGGAGCGCTGTCAACATATTGAAGGCAAAGATGAAGGCAACCACCCCGTAGTGACTCAGGACGAGTCACGAGATTGTGTTGGGGGCCTGTTGGAGCGAGGCCCCCTCGGTACTTTTTTGGATAATTTTGTCTAATTTTTGTTGTACGCGCTACGCGCAAATGGTCAAAGGGGCTTTGGGGCGTGTCAAAGTACTCCCTTAATTATTGTAATGGGTTAAAGGGAAAAACCATGAGTCTCAAACCATGGTATGTGTGCATTTTGATAATATAAATATGTAAGAGCGAGTCGAGTAAGGATATGCGATATTTTATGGTTGTTTTGATTAATGTTTTGATCTAAGTCTGGGGTTAGTCTAGGTAGAAAGGATCCTACTGGCTGTGTTTCCGGAGACCTAAGTCCTGAGCTGTCTGTGTACTCTGCTGCTGTGTGCGCAAAAAGATAGATTGTATGGAATTGCATCTCTTAATAAATAAGGCATTTTTAGCGAACCAGATTCTTATTTGATTTACTGTTAGATAATTTGTTATTTGCTGTCGATATGAACCTATTATGTTGATGCGTATTTACTTTTGTTAATGGTTAATTGTATCTATGCTCAAGTATTATTCTATGTTAGATCTGTAGATCTGAATGAAGTATAATTAGCTACTGTGCGCAAAATATATTGAAGTAATCTGTGACAATCTGCGAAAGGGTTAGATCTGTTTAGCACTACCTGTATGTGCACAAATATGTTATATTATTTGCAATAAGTTTGATTAGATCTGCCACATCAAAAGTTCCCTCAGGGTGCAGAAACCTAGTTGCAACACCCACCCATACTGCTTCCAGTGAGACTTTGCTCTGCGCAAGAAGATCACTACCAAAAGGGTCAGAAGTTGGAGGTTTTTTTTGGTTGCACGATAACTACGAACCTGGGTCAGGACCCCTAAAGCTAACAATCGCTAATAACTTGGCCAAGTCAAGTTTACCTAAACTACCTTAACATTCCCGTCCTTAAACTTGACTCAGGAGATTAATTTTGTCCCAATCACTCTGTTGAAGTCCATGTAAAAAGGTTACCATCTACCTGAGTAAATAGGTAACTAGCCGTTGTATTTGCTAGTTATCTAGGACACCTTTTCACATAAATGGTTCATCAACCATGTCACATTCTCACATTCCCCCCCTCAAACTACGATACCAGTACACCTTCCACTTGGTACCTAACCAAGTGGTCCTTTCCATAACTTGATAAATCCATGTGCCATTTCACTACATGTATCCTCAATAAAATTCTTAATGTATTACAAAAATTGACCTAAAGCTAGCGTACAAGTGCACCTACCATCCTAGTACCTATTCAAGTGGTTTATTCCACAACTTGAATCATCATGTGCTCTCGCGCAACATGCATGCATGAAAAAAAGGTATTACAAATTCCTTGGGTAATACACCTACCTATGGAAGGATTTCATAACTTCGACTAAAAAACCTTAGGGTGTTATCACACCACTGTGCCTTTCCTCACATGTCATCTCCTTCACTAAAATTAAACACCACTGAATCTAGCTTCATTCTTTCTCTTATATATTCCACCTCTTTCTCTTGCTATCTCTTGCCTGATTCATACCTTGACTCGAGCTTTAAACATAACTTTCACTTTCATGGTCCATCTGGTGCTTGTTATTGTTGTTACTTTTTTTAGAGGTCACAGTAACACTATGCTTGAGTTGATTCCCTTGACCAAAAAACCACGCTAATGCTGCTACTAATTCATTTATATGTGCTTCTATGACAATGGTTCACTGGGTAGTCATGGCTAGTTTCTCTTCCATCAACAACCACTTCATTATCTTTAAACAAATCACTCTTTGCAAACTTATTGTAGAACCCTCCCTTGGAATCCAATTCATATGCCTTCTCAAATGATTTGATGTCTCTTACAACCCTTCTTACTAATGGCTTCTACTAGTCCACGTCTTTGACCAAATCCTAAGCTAACCATATCAATAATTTTTGTGATGCTTCTGACCATGTACCAACTTTCTTTTCTAACTTAACTATGGAAGACAATTTAGCTCTACGACTTTGATGCCATACCCTTGTTCCATGCTCTGTTGTATGACTATCATCCACAACAACAATTTGACTGCAACTCGTCTAAATATTCCCCTGCTTATAATGTGAAAGTGACATAGAGCACCCAATTCAACGAAGTCATACTTGAGCCTCAACACATCCCTTGGGGTATGTTTCCCTACCCAACGCCTTCTCCTCTATCTCGACATATGTGGGGAGGAAATTGCACTGCTCCTTCGCAACAAACTTAGTGGATCTAGGTTTTACAATCACAAAATCAAGAGAAGTGGTGGTGTCTGAAGACATGAGATCCCACTAGCCCTGAAGGAAAAATTTATTTGGAGTATTTCGGCCTTTAAATACGTTATATTCTACATAGATAACATGGGCCAATACCTTGGGTTGTTATAAACCTAGAGTTCAAAAACTGCCATTAACTTAACCAAGTCAAGTTTCCCTGAATTACCCAAACATATTGAATCACATTCCTCTATTGTGCTAATTATATTAATATAAAGAAATGACATATAAAAAACTAGTTATGGTCAAATATTACTATGCATCACAATGTACCATAAATCTAATCAAAATGAAACTCTCTTACTATGAACTAATTAGAAAAGGAAAGTGTACTATTCTATAAACACAAGTAGTCACCTTCCTTTCATTTATGTTTGTGGCAACATGTATTATGAAATGAGTTTCATGCTCACTACCTAATAATTTAGTCAAATAATTCCCAATATAGTAAAGTGTTTTTTTTTTTTTTTTTAAATTAACATTTATTTATACTTGTGATATAATATTTATGATATAATAAATAAATAGCTTTACAAATCAGCCTTTGCCTTTGGAAAGCTTTGTAAGCACCATCTAATATACAAGAGAGTGATTTTCAACTCGAATATACACGGGAGGTTTCAACACTTCCTTGAAACAAAATCAAAATTATTTATACATCTGTAAACATTCCTTTGGCCCACTCTCGTCTACATATTAAACCATTAAACCATAATAACATTATAATATGTATTGAATGATACATAGTACTATAAATAAATGAAATCGGGTTATTAATGAGACAAACCCACACCACCGTCACAATTTTAGAGGACGTGATCTTCGTAATCTTTATAGACTCAAGGATGATCAATTGATAACAACTTTTGATATTCAAAGAATAAGAATATGAATGCAAATAGATGTAGCAAAGGAAGTGTATATATAGTTATATAGAAAGTAAGATAGGCCGTGGGTGTTAGCAAAGGAAGTAAATAATCCATGTACTAAAACTATCGCTACAAGTGGGGATGATTGGCCACAAATCAAGGTTTTAATAGTTTATTTAATGGCCTTAGCCAACATTTTATTTAACGACAGGAGGAATATAATGGGTTAGCCTAGGTTTTCCAAGAGGCCATTTCACTATATGTGATAACGCAGTTTTTTTTTCAATCTTCTTTTTATTCTTTAGTTTAACTCACGCTTTTGGAGTGGCATACCATGTGGTTACATCTTGCACATTAGTTGTAATTCAAAGATCAAAAATTATATTTAAAATTTTTTCTTAAGAAAATATTGCTTTTTAGTTTTCTTAACAAAATATTTAAATAAATATATAGATTCTCTACAAATTTAATCCAGATCAATTATTTTTGTTGGTTTAAAACATCCGCAAGTTCACACAATGTTGTGATGAAATTGGCAGGGTTGGTGTAAATGTTCTTGACGAAGACTTGGTAAGCCTAGCCCTTTTGGGCCTTCCCAAGATCTTGCATAACTATCAAGATTTAGTGAATGGGAGGGAGAAACTACCAAATTGGGAGTGCTTATTGTCCGATTTGGTATAGGAGGAAATAAGGCAGATACCAGAGATGGGACTTCATCCAAAGCTGAGGATGAAGAAAAATTTGCATTGGTTGGAAAGGGAAAGAAGGGAAAAGGGAATAAATCTCAACCCAAACCAGAGTCCAGCTAAGGGGTAAAGAAGAAATATTTTTCAAAAATTAAATGCTTCCATTGTCATGAATTCAGGCACTATGCCACGAAGTGTCCACACAAAAATTCAAGCAAGAATACCTCAAGAGGAGCAGTGGGAGAAGCTTTTGCTTCACAGTTCGAGCTTGAATTTACCCTCATTGCATGCATGGAAAACACAGTGATGGGGAGCGTGTGGTACTTGAAATCAAGTGCATTGTTCCACATGACAGGGTGTAGAGAGTTTTTCAGTGACATGGAGGAAAAATATTTGCAGATGCACATTGAGCTAGGGGACGATGGAAGGTATATCATGGTCAGGGTTGGTACAGTCACCTTTCAGAGGGATTGGGGCTCCCGTCTTAGGCTCAAGGACGTCATGTTCATTCTGATTCTAAAGAAAAATCTCATCTTTGTTGTAGTTTTTGAAGACTGTGGTTATGTTGTGATCTTCAACAAAGGAAAGGCATTCCTGAGACAGATAGCTACGTGACAGGTGAAGCAGATCGGGGTTCATGTGAAGAACCTGTATAAGATAGATGTGGAGGACTATGTTGCATTAAGCACAGAGGAGGAGAAAGTGCAGAGCTGTGATGTTGGTGAACTTTGGCATAGAAGACTTAGCCATTTGCATCATGGCACCCTTAAGATTATGCAACAAATAACCACTTGCCTCCCTAAAGGAGAACTTGAGAAACATGATGTATGTAAATGATGTACTTTGGGGAAGTACACAAAATCCACATTCCATGACCGGGACAACAAAGTGCATGTAGTCCTAGAAAAGATCCACTCTGATGTGTATGGACCTTTCTTGACAACCTCCATTACCAAGCACAAATATTTTGTCATTTTTATTGATGACTTCTCACGAAAGTTCTAGATATTCTTCATGTGGAAGAAATATGAGACATTCTCCAAGTTTGTAGAATTCAAGGCACTGGTGGAGAAAGAAACCGACAAGAAGGTGAAGGCTCTTAGGAGCGATAGTGGAGGTGAGTACGTGTCGAATGTTATGCAACCTACTAAAAAAACAATAGAAATAATAGATCAATGACTTAAAAAATATCCTCCTCAAGGGGGAAACATCCTTTACATTACACAAATGAACAATTATAGGATGATTCAAATGAAAAAACCTCCTTTCTATATATATGAGTCTAAGGGGCCACAATATAATCAGAGCCTACATAAGAATAATAATGTAAGGGCACAACAATAAAAACAATGGGCTTCTATGGGGCATAATAATAACAATATGGGGACTACATGGGCACAACAATAAAAATAAGGGGGCTACACTAACAATAACAATAAGGGGCTTGACTAGTATTATAGGGACTAGACATCGAATGAATTTAAAACTTTTCATGCAAAAGAAGGCATTCGACAAGAGTTGACAACACCCCTCAACCCACACCAGAATGGGGTGGCTAAGAGAAAGAACCGTAGAATTGTGGGAGAAATGAGGACGATGTTGCATGACCAAGGCCTACCTCTGCATTTGTGGGATGAGGCATGCAACACAACTTTCTATTTTCAGAACCAAAATTGTCATCAGATTCCGGGCATGAATACAATGGAGGAGGATTTCTTGGGGAGAAAGCCAGATGTGTCACACTTTGGGATTTTTGGAGCCTCTGTTTACTGCCACGTCTCCAAAGAATCAATGAAGAATCTTTAGCTAACAACATAATTGGGTGTATTTGTGGGTTACACATAAAATCCTCACAACTACCATGTGTATTTTCTATCCCTCAGAATGACAGTTGTGTGAATGGATGTAAAATTTGATGAGTATAAAGAAATGTGGTGCTCTCTTGAGAGGGAAATTTAGATCCCACCAGAAGAGGATATTTTAGCTCCAAAGGAGGAGCCTCAAGAAGTTGTGGATCAGCCAGAAATTGAGCAGGGAGTGGAGACAACCACTCAAGTAGAACCATCCAAAGAAGGCAGGAAAAGAACTAGGGAAGTTGAGATACTTGTGTAGGATGTGAGGGAGAATGTGGGTGATCCTTCAAATTTGCATAGGTAGAGAAGGTCACCTGATCAATACATTGGATCCATGGATCTAATAACTGAGGTTGTAGAGGCTGAGCCATCCTCTTTCGAGGAAGCTGTAGAGAAACCTGTGTGGGTTGATGCAATGGTGGAGGAATACGAATCCATTGTAAATTAAAATGTTTGGGAAGTAGTCTCAATACTAGTAGATAAATAATTTGTGGGTTCATGATGGATATTCAAGGTAAAGCATGAAGAAAATGAAATAATAAAGAAGTACAAGGCTAAATTTGTGGCCAAGGGGTACTCCCAAGTTTAATGGATTGATTATGAGGATACCTTTTCTCCTATAGCAAGGTACTCATCCATTAGATCAATTCTTGCTCTGGCTGCACAAATGAGGTGGAAGATCGACCAGATGGATGTAAAAACAACATTACTCAATGGAGTTTTTGAGGAGGAGATGTACATCGAGCAACCAAAAGGCTTTTAGAACTTTGATTGGGAGTGTCATGTGTGCAGACTCAAGCGAGTGTTGTACGGTATCAAACAAGCACCCCGTGCTTTGTACACCAGGATTGATAGCTATCTCATTGGTTTTGGATTCACCAAAAGTGAAGCAGATACAAACCTATTTCATATCTTGGTAGAAGGAAAATTGTTTATTATTGTCTTATATGTATATGACTTGATTTTAACTAGTGATGAATACGTGATCAGTTCTTGCAAGGAGGATATTGCAATATAATTTTAAATGAAGGACATGGGTATCATGCACTACTTCCTTAGATTGGAAGTATGGCAAGGCGATGGGGAACTGTTTGTTTCTCAAGGCAAGAGTGGAAATAAGATATTGTAGAGATTCCACATGGAGAGTTGCAAACCCATGGAGACACCTCTAGCAACTAACTGGAGGAAGGAGTATGCCGCTTTAGGTGAGGAAGTGGATGCAACCATTTATCGACAGCTAGTGGGTTCACTAATATATATTGTGAACACGTGATAAAATTTGTGCTATATAGTCAACCTGTTAAGCTAAGCTATGGTTACGCCAACCAAATTAATTTGGAAGGAAACTAATCATGTCTTATGGTACCTCAGAGGCACTACCCATCTTGGAATATGGTACATGCAGACAAAGGGAGTGAATACGTGTGGCTTTAGAGATGTAGATTGGGTGGGGTGTCCATTAGACTGGAAGAGTACATCAGGTGGAATTTTCAATTTATGGTACACAACTATTTCCTGATATAACAAGAAGTAAAGATATGTGGCGCTCAACTCGACATAAGCATAATACATGACTGCAATTCAAGCAACATGTGAAGTGATGATTAGGAGTTCATAAATTTTACTCAAAATTCAAAGTTATAGGATTGGATTGAAACTAGGATGGATGCATAGATCTCTTCTTCTTGATTCCAGTGCCGCGAACGATTCGAAAAACCGATGTCGTATGAGGAAGATATAGCGTCCTAATCGAAATGCCAAACAAGTAAATTTTCGACAGTTTGAGTAGGTTTGACTGGGATGCACAGTCAGCATGGTGGATGTACAGTCAGGAAAAAAAGGAATATTTATCAAAATATTCCCTCCACCGAACCAATCAAAATTTGACAAGTGTCAATGTAATTTTTGTTGTACGGGGTTTGGAGGAGCCAATTAAAGGGCACCACGTCGCTGGCCCTGAGGCTGCTAAGTGTCCTGAAATGGCATGTTAAAATTTTGTTGAGGGTCTGCAAGAATCGACCCTGAGACCTCCCGCCAAGCACATGACACAGGTCTTACCATCCGAGCTACGCTTGATAATTAACATCTATGGGAGAAGGGTTTTATTTAACGTGTATTAAGATTCATGTTGGGGGTTGGGAACTGCTGGCGGTCCCAACCCGCCAGTGGTCCCCGTTCCATGTCACATGGAAAAAAACAAATACAACCAAACCACACGGTCTATGCGTTAACCGACAGCTCAACCACCAACATTTCCACATTGCATTGTCACATGGAAAACAACGATGTCAACTCCAACCGCGTGGTTTATGCGCTAACCAACCTTCAACCCGCAGTTCAATCTTCAAACTACGGTTTAAATGCAAGTTCCACTCAATAGTTCCGCTAACCACCACGATGACTGCAATTTGGGGTTGCATGTGCCCAACCGCAAACATGTAATACCGTATTCAGATTCGGTGGAACATTTGGAGGGTACACCATTTATGGCGGGAATGCCTATTTTAACTCCAGTTAAGTGGAGTTCTCCACTTTTAGTGGAGCTTTCCTAGGTGAAACCGGGCAAAAGTGTAGGAGGCCCAATTTTCAACCATTCAGAGTGAATGAAGGGTCATTTTTGACTAATTGGAGCATTTTGGATCCATTGGTGCAAAGAAAACGACCATTAGAGCACTATAACTACATGTAATAGCAAAATTTTGAGCATAATGAAAGATGGACATGCCATTGGGAGCTGGACCAGTAGATGTAGCCCCAGGAAGGCTGAACTAATTCATCATGCCTGCTGTGTAAATTTCATGTGGTGAATTATTTCTTTTTTTTACACTGCTATTCAATGTTATTTAAGCTTGTTTTATGCTACTAATTCACTAAAAATCATCTACAATTCATGGTCAAAATCCTTAATCCTTATGCAAAATAATGAGACAAGTATGCACATATTTTTAGACTGAAAAGACACTTAGCACAACAAAACTAATATAGTCATTTCAGATTAGATTGGTATCATAGCTAGAGTTTATTATCTGGTGTTGTTTAGTGCAAAGAATTGTTTAACTATTTGCAAGTTTTAGATGCTTACAAGGCTCAAGATCAAAAGAGGAGAAGGAAAATTGGTGGAAGCAGAAGGGTCTCAAAAAGAGCCAAAGCAAAGGAGAGAAAGATTGCCAAAATCTCCACCACCTAGTTCACCTCCTAAAGAAGCAGAAGTTCCATTAAGCATGCCTCATGAGGAAGGAGAAATCCATGAAGAAGTTGATCCCAAGGAGGAAGAAAGAGTGTTCAGGAAAGCATTTCTTGACATGACTGAGATGGTTAGAATCCTTTATTAAGAAAGGAATGAGAGACTGGAAGGAGAAGGATCTAAACTCCACAAGGAAGGACAAGTATCTTCAGGAGGTTAACATGATGAAGAAAAGTCAAAGAAGGGAAATGGAGGAAATGAAGGCAATGAAGAGCCATCATCCTCACCCTCATCACCCTCATCCTCTACTTCTTCTTCACTACATCAGCCACACAAGTCCAAGAGCACTGGTAAAATTCCTTTAAAAAAAAATCATGTTAAGTTTGAATTGCAAATGTTTAATGGCGAAGTAAATGCATAAAAGCTTGATAATTGGATTAGGCAATTGGAGGTCTATTTGAGAATACATAACCTTCAAGATGATGATACTAAAATTCAATTAGATTCATTGAGAATGGAAGGTGCAACACTTGTTTGGTGGGAAGCTAAGACAAAGGAGGAAATCAAGAGACATGGTAAGGTTATTCTATCATGGTCATATTTCATTACTTCTATTAAATAACAATTTTATCCATTAGCTCATATGAAAAAAGCCATCATGAACTGGCATAAATTTAGGCAATTAAAGGAACAAAATGTGCTAGAGTACACCCAAGAATTTAGGAGAAGAGCTCTCTTATTAGGGGTGGATTCGCAGAGCCAAGATACTTTGTTAAAGTACATAGGAGCCTTACATAGCTACCTAAAACACACTATTTTCATGTTTAACCCCACCAGTCTAGATGAAGTTTGTGTTCAGGCCACACATCTAGAAGCTAGAGGGAAGAACATTTTTGAAGAGGGTAGAAAGAAACCTTTTAAGGGTAAAGCCAAGGAGAAAACCTTAAAAGGAAAAAAAAGAAAGAATGCATCTGTTAAGAAAGAGGGAGAAAAAGTGGTTTGTAAACATTGTTCAAAAGAAGGCCATGATGAAACTCATTGTTGGAAATTACATCCTGAATTGAGGCCAAAGAAACCCAATAACAAAGGGAAACATAAAACTGCTGCTACATCTCAACATGATTTAGGATCTGATTCAGGAGATGAATCTAAAATCACAACCATGGGATTGAAGAACATGAAGGGAAAATAAATTGAAACTAAACCCAGTACTAGTACATCAAACTGTCACATAAACACTCCAAATGAAGAAGAAAGAATAGAATTGTTTCATGTGAGGGTCATATCCAAGCATACCAAGATTGACACATTGTTTGACAGTGGGTCACAAGCAAACTTAATCTCTGAATATTTGGTTAAGAAACTTAACCTTGAGACCATACCACATCCAAAACCATATCCATTGGGTTGGATTTTTAAGGATGCAAATCTACAGGTTTCAAAGAAATGTGTATTGCGGTTTGCAATCACTGTAAGCTTTGTTGACATAGTTGAATTAGATTTGGTTCCGCTTGACATAATTGATATTGTATTAGGGAGTCCTTACTTGTATGACAGGAAAGAGATCTTCCATTGCCATGAGAACAAGTATCATTTATTCAAATATGGCAAGGAGTTCATTGTTAGAGCACATTGCAAGAAGACAAACATTGTTATGGTAAATGTTGGACAAGTAAAGAGGCTGGTAAATTCAAGTAAGAATTTTGTTCTTCTTATGATTAAGCCTAAAGTTGATATTAATCATGAATATTTTGAGGGATGTGATCCTAATTTGAAATCAGATTTATATGATGTGGTTAATGGACATCATGAGATGTTTCAGGAGCCAATAGAATTGCCTCCAAAAAGGGAAATTCATCATGATATTCAGTTGCAACGAGATTGTCCTCTTCCAAACATTGGTATGTATCGCATGTCGATAATGGAGAATGATGAAATAAAGAGGAAAATCAAAGAGATGTTGGATAAAGGAATCATAAAGCCAAGCACCTCGCCATGCGGTTCACCCATAGTCTTGATACCAAGGAAAGATGGGACTTGGCGTATGTGTGTAGATTTTCGAGCTTTGAACAAGATTACTGTAAAAAATCGTTACCCACTCCCAAGAATAGATGATTTGCTTGATCAGTTGAAAGAAACAAATTTTTTCACTAAGCTAGATTTATGAAGTGGATATCATCAAGTAAGAATTGCAGAAAGTGATATGGAAAACTGCATTCAAAACCAAACAAGGACTCTTTGAGTGGCTAGTTATGCCTTTTGGTTTATGTAATGCACCGAAAAATTTCATGCGAGTTATGGATAGTGTTTTGCGAGCATTCCTTGGTGAATTTTTTATTGTGTACTTAGATGAAATTTTGATTTTCAGAAAAACAAGAGAAGATCATGTCTTGCATGTGAATAGAGTGCTTGATATTTTGAAGAAAGAGAAATTGTTTCTTAAGATGTCAAAGTGCGAGTTTGGAAATACTTATTTGGTCTATTTGGGACATATTGTAGGAGGAGGAGAATCGAGGATTGATCCTTCTAAAGTGGAGGCCATTGTGAATTGTCCCACACCCAAAACAGTTACCAAGGTAAGAAGTTTCTTAGGTGCAACTCAATATTGGAGGAATTTGATTGCTAACTTTTCTTCCATCATAGCTCCTATGCATGCAGTGACAAGTGTGAATAAAGGCTTCCAATGGGGAGGCAAACAATAACAAGCTTTCGAAGCTTTAAAAGGCAAGACCAGTTCAACTCTAGTCCTTTCATTACCAAATTTGAGACAACCATTTGAGATATAAACCAATGCTAGTGATTATGCCATGGGCGCAGTACTTTTGCAGCATGGTAAGCATATCGCCTTTCATTCTAAAACTTTTAATGGTGCTGTGACTAATTATCCTACATATGAAAAATAACTATATGCGTTGGTACAAAGTGTCAAGAAGTGGAAACACTACTTGATGGGTAAAGAGACTATTGTACACACCAAATCACCAACCATTACAGTACTTGCAGTCACAAAAAAAATTGCAGCAATCAAGACATTTCAGGTGGATGTGATTTTTTCAATAGTTTCACTTGGTTATAATGTACAAGAAATGTATTTTCAATAAATTTGCATATATGCTTTCAAGACCAATCATTAGTGCTTCTACTTTACTCAAAAAATATTCTGTTGTACAAGAGAGTTACATAGAACAATATGCACATGACATTGATTTCCAAGATGTGTATGCTAGTTTGAGTGAAGGGAATCAAGTTAAAGAGACAGATGATCACATGCATAACAATTTGTTGTTTCATTTGGGCAAGCTATGTATTCCACAAGGAGAGAGGCTAAGTTTCATGAGATAAGCTCATTCATCTCTTATTTATGGACACTTTGGGGTAAGCAAAACAGTGGCGCATCTACATAGGTATTGCTATTGGCCTCACATGATAGATAGTGTGTCACGTTTTATAAGAGGTTGTTCTATGTGTGCAAAAATTAAGCCTAGTAATAGGAAGCTTGGATTGTAAATGCCACTACCGGTACCATCAAGTCCATGGGAGAGTGTCTCCATGGACTTTGTTGGAGGTTTATCTATGTCTAGAAAGCAGCATGATTATCTTTATGTAGTTGTGGATAGATTCAGTAAAATGTGTATACTTATTCCATGTAAGAAAACCATTACTGCTGAACAAAATGCTGAACTTTATTTTCAAAATGTTTGGGCTCATTTTGGATTTCCAAATTCTATTGTTAGTGACAGGGATTCCAGGTTCATTGGGAATTTTTGGTCAAATCTATGGAGAATGATGGACACAAAGTTGAAAAAGAGTACCGCTTTTCATCCACAAACAGATGGACAAAATGAGGTGGTGAACAGAACAGTTGTGCATCTATTGAGAGGATATTGCAGCAAACATCCTAAGTTGTGGGCTAAACAACTGCATTACATTCAACACACTTATAGCCGGGCAAAGCACTCTTTAACGCAGACCTCACCTTTTGAAGTATGCTTTGGGTATTTAGAAAAATCACCATTAGACTTCATCTTTGGGAAGGATGTTGCAATTGATGGCCATAGTGACATTGATAAGGCTTGAAATTTCATTGAGAAAATTCAGATTATACATCAACAAGTTCAAGAACAACTTGAGAAAGGTAAAAGAAAATAAAAAGAGAGCCATGAAAAACACCGGGTTGATCACAAGTTTCAAGAGGGAGACGAGATATGGTTGCACATTAGCAAAGAAAGGATGCAAGGGGAAGGAAAAAAACACAAACCCATTCGCTATGGTCCTTTCAAGATTATAAAACAAGTTGGTAATAATGCATTCCAAATTGACTTGCCTTCTTACATGCAAATGTATTCAGTTATTAATGTTGAAAAATTATGTTTGTATGAGCCACCTTTGATCGATGATTAAGGAAGTGATGTTCATCTACCTTCTATTGAAGATTTATCACTATAATTTTTGGTTGAGCTCAAAGAAGATACAATTCTTGACTGGAGGACAAGAGCATCAAAGAGGGGAAGTGTTGACTACCTTTGAGTTGGGCTCAAAGGCACTAAAACAAGCAAGGAAAAATGGATGGAGGTTGGAAAGGTGAGGGAGCTGTACCCTCATCTACAAAACAGGTAATCAAGTCTTTTGGGGTCCAAAAGCTTCCCAATCGAGAGGAATGATCAAGAGTTCATATTTTTTTCTCAAAATTCAAAATTACAGGATTGGGTTGAAACTAGGATGGCTGGGTAGATATCATCTTCCTGATTCTAGCGCCGTGAACGGTTCGAAAAACTGATGTCGTATGAGTAACATATCGCGTTCTAATCGAAATGCCAAACAAGTAAATTTTCGATAGTTTGACTAGGTTTGACTGAGATGCACAGTCAGCATGGTGGATGGACAGTCAACAAAAAAGGGAATATTCCTCAAAATATTCCCTCCACCGAACCAAGCACAATTTTAAAAGTGTCAATGTACTATTTATTTATAGGTTTGGAGGAGCCAAATAAAGGGCGCCACGTGGCTGGCCCTGAGGCTGCCACATGTCCTTGAAATGGTGTTTTAAAATTTTGTTGAGGGTCCGTAGGAATCAACCCCGAGAGCTCCCGTCGGGCACACACAGGTCTTACCGTCCAAGCTATGCTTGATAATTAAAATCTATGGGAGAAGTGTTTTATTTAATGTGTATTAAAATTCATGTTGGGGATTGGGAACCGCCGACAGTCCCAACCTGCTAGCGGTCCCCATTCCATGTCACATGGAAAACAACAAATACAACTAAACCAAGTGGTCTATGAGTTAACCGACAGCTCAAAGACCAATATTTCCACATTGCATTATCACATGGAAAAAAACGATGTCAACTCCAACCACACGGTTTATGCACTAACCAACCTTCAACCTGTAGTTCAAGCTTCAAACTACGATTTAAACGCAAGTTCCGCTAACCACCGCGGGTTTGCGGGTGCATGTGCCTAACCAAAAACATTTAATGCCACAGTTAGATTCATCGGAACTTTTGGAGTGCATGCCATTTATGGCAGGAATGCCTATTTTAACTCCAGTTAAGTGGAGTTCTCCACTTTTAGTGGAGCTTTCCTAGGTGAAACTGGGAAAAAGTGTAGGAGGCCCAATTTTTGACCATTTAGAGTGAATGAAGAGTCATTTTTGACTAATTGGAGCATTCTAGATCCATTGGTGCAGAGAAAACAACCATTAGAGCACTATAACTACATGTAATAGGAAAAATTTGAGCATAATGAAAGATGGATATGCCATTGAGAGCTGGACCAACATATGTAGCCCAGGAGGGGTGAACTGATTCATCATGCCTATTGTGTAAATTTCATGTGGTGACTTATTTATTTGTTTTACACTGCTGTTCAATGTTATTTAAGCTTGTTTTATGCTTCTAATTCACTAAAAATAATCTACAATCCATGGTCAAAATCCTTAATCCTTATGAAAATTAATGAGACAAGTATGCACATGTTTTTAAACTGAAAAGACACTTAGCACAACAAAACTAATACAATCATTTCAGATCAAGTGATCTATATGAGAAAGATATTTGTTGGATTGTTTGGTCAGATGATGGATCCAACTATGATCTACTGTGATAATCATAGTTGCATCAAGGTCTCTGAGAATCCTTTTTTTTTCACGATCAATCCAAACATATAGATATCCGATATCACCATTTACTAAATTGTGTGCAGAGGCAGATAATGTTGTTGCAATACATTCCGACAGAGGAATAAGATGCTGCCATTTTGAAAAAGGCCTTATCAAGAGGGAAGTTTGAGATCCATAGGTGCAGGATAGGGGTGGTTGATAATCCCTTTCTTGTTGAGAGAGTGTTGAAAAATGCAATAAGAAATTCTCAATTTGATTTTTCCTTGATTAAATTTAGAAAAATTGAATTTCCACATTAGTAAACAAGTTGGATGCAATTAGCTTGTGTGACATGGCTTGCGTCACCCAATTTACTCAGTAAATTCGAGTTGGAGGAGTCATAGTTCAGTTAAGCATGTGTAATTGATAATTTGTAGCAATCAAGGTCAATTATCAAAGTTTTTTTTAGTTAAACTAGTTCTAACTGTTGAAGGAACTAGTCGAAGGCCACTTAAGCAGTGGGACTTCAGTCTAACCCAGTGATTAATCCAGTTAACTGATCAATCAACCCAAAATAGCTTGTGCATGTAGAGAATTTGAGTTCTCCAAGCTTGGTGGATATTCCAAGGTAGTGTAACATCAATTGTAGACTAGTCTTGAGTGTACATGTGTTGCATGCGGTCAGATGATCAACCTAAGGAATTGCACAATCTATTTTGAAGAAATTCCTAAATAATAGGGGCCTAATTTCTCAAGGATAAATGCAAGGAAATAGGGGCTCAAGTAGAGGAAAAATTTTACTAAGTCTGCGTTAGAGGTTCTCAGTGAGCAGAGAGATAAATTATGCACTTTTAAGTTGTGCTCAATTGATCAAAGCAATTGTAATACATCTCCATTCATCAGATAAATGCAAGTTTACATTGGGGTTTTTAGCAGATTTCTTTCCCCAGGAAAAATAATATTTTCATGTGTGTGATTTCTTATTGAATGCATGAGATTTGTTTTCTAAATTGTGAATTAATGTCTACATAACAGTAGAGTAGGTTTGTGTCCTATGATTTTTATTAAAAATTCATGAGTAGTTGCAAATCTACATCATAGTTTCTACATAGCCTACGGAGAGTGATTTATGATATGTGATGCAGTGAAACATGACTAAGTGGGTTTCTTAGGATGAAATATGATGATGCCACTTGGATTCAAAATTGGGAAGAGCTCGTCAATTTTATGAGCTCATATTGAGTATATGATTGTAATGATTTTGATTTTGTAATGTATTTATGTTTAGATGCAAGGATTGACCACCAACTCCATGAGATCAAGATGAATCAAATAAGGTTCATCAATCTATCTACAAGGGAATGAAAACATCGAACCAAATAATAGCATAGAGAAACCATTTAATCCAAACAGAGAAAGGAGGACCATGCTAAGATTAAGAAGAAAAAGAAGAGCCAAAGAAAACATCAAATAAAATGGATGTCAATGAATGGCCACCAACTCCTTGGAGTTAAGATGAATAAAAAAAGGCTCATCAATATATGCAGGCGTGGAAACATCAAACTAAAGCAAAAATAACTTAGAGAGTGTATTTAGCAAAAATAAAGAAATCATGGACATGATAATATAAATAAAAAACAAAGAAAAAAATTAAATAAAATGGATTACAATGATGTTATGCACTCTCTCTCTCCTTTATGCATCTCACCCACTTTCTCACTATAACCAAAATTTCTCCCTCTGCCTCTCCCCTTCGACTCTCTCTATTTTTGTGTGTATGTGTGTCTATCAACCCCTCTCTCCTCCACACCCTCTCTATATAGTCCCCAATTCTCTCCCCCTCCTTCTCCACCTCTCTCTTTGACCGTTTCCACATTTTCTCCTCCCCTCTTATTTTTCTATTTCCCTAACTCCCTCCCTAATTCCATTATTTGCAATAACACCCCTCAACACTCTCTCTCTTTATCTCTCTGTCTCTCATCATCTTCCCGTCTCTCCTCCCCTCTCTTTCTCTCTTCCCCACTCGCTCTTTTAACCCCACTCTTTATCTCTCTAAAGCCTCATCACTCTCTCTCTCTCTCTATGCACCACTCTCCCTCTCTCCCTTTATCTCTATATCCCTCCCTCTCTCTCCTCTCCCTATTGTTAAATCCCTTGCCCCCCATATTAAGGCCTTATAAGAATTAATTATTATGTCACTACTTAAGTAGTGACATATATGATTGTTTTTTTTTTTAATATTATTTCACTTGTATAATTATTTTTTTAGCTTGTACAAAACCATTTTGGCCCTCCGCAAAGTCAACCTTGGTTTTGGGTTTTCTTAAGTGGATGAAATTTGTTGCTCCACTGCATTAAGGTTCCAAAAGTTGAAGCATTTGAAACAATACATCATTCCTATCGTCATGCGTCAAATACATCTTTAGTTCTATTTTGACTGTAATTGTAAGTTAAGGATAAACTTGTGATCTTTGCCACCAATTTTAATTGGGCACCTATTGTTTTTAATCCCTTGAATGTCCAAATGTTTGGTAACATCCATGAAATACCTCTTACAAAATGAAAAACTCATAAATTTATAAATGAAAAACTCATCAATTTTATCTTTCAAATGCTCATTTAAATGCTCTCGTGCCTTTCCTATCATCCAAAGTTTTAACTTCCTTTCTTGATCTATTAATAAAAGTCTTCTATTTGCAATTGAATATTTTCCTTTGGTTGCATGTAGTGGTGAATATCATCTTAGATAAACGTTGAGATCAAGAAATGAAATGGTAGCCTTTGAAGTCGACTCACTCTATGCAGGAGATATAGAGGGATTAGGTGGTACTTTGGTGTACATGTGTTGGTTTTAATTAAATAACTTCTTTGAAACCCATTAGTGCTCTTAGTGTTGATGTTTTGAATCACATGAAGGCTGTAATAACAAAATCAATTCGAACAATATGCAAGTCAGAGATGAGTTCTAGTTTACACCTTTCCTTTTTGATATATTCTCTACCTAATATTCTCAAATATGTCCTTTTGTTTTCACCATTTTTTTTTCTGCTCTACTCTCTTATGGTATGTCAACAAGTTTACTGGACAAATGCACAAATGAAGAAAAAGAAGCTAGAAACTAGAATGAGAAGGAAAGATAGATTCTGAATTGGTCGAGGTTCAAGGTCTAATCCTGTCCACTTAGCTTCTTATTTTTTTCCTCTCCACTTCGCTTCTTAGGTACTTAAATTACACCTACAAATATCTGTTCCTTCTAGAGCTACGAGAATTATTTCTTATAATATTTGTTCCTTTTAGAGCTACGAGATTATTTCTTATAATATATGTTCCTTTTAGATTTTGAAATATTCTTAAAATTTACTATTCAATTAAATTCAACTAAATTGAAACATTCATGATAGAATGACATTTTTTTCCTCTAGCGAACTAGATTGACCATTCTATTACTTTTTTCTTTTTCATTTTTCAAACCCCGGTTTAATGTTGTATCAAACATAAGAGAGGATTTATTTAATGCTGCACCAAAGTATGTTGCGTGTATGCGGTGAGTTGTTTGCCACATAAATAAATCATAGGAACTGAAAGAAGGCAGAGTTTGAGGAAAGAAAAACACAACTGAAATATTAAATTCATTTTTTTCGATTGCATTAAAAACAAGGATTTTAACTATCCAAATTATAATTCTAGCAAAGATTTTATGGTCAATTTATGTTACTTGAAAACTAGATAACGTCAACATCATGGAATTTTTATTTTTTTTAATTATTTCTATCTAAATTAAAAATATTTTATAATGTGATCACTTTGGAGACATCTTCATATTGAAAAAAGAAAAATCCAATGTGTAAAGGCATTGTATTTATTAATTCTATTTGTTTGTAAATAATAGTAGTAGATCGAGGAGAGAGTTTTATCTATTTATACTTTATAAAATGTAATACATTGTTAAATTTAACAGTTTTTTTTTGGTAAATTGATACTTTGTATTAAAAAAAAAATAGAATTACATTGTTGTAGTAGTTAATTATTAGAGGACTTTCTTATTTCTCAATGACATTATCAAGGGTTTGAAAGACCAAAAAGAATCACCTCACTTGGGGATAGTATTCATTACGATTTTTCTTTCCTCGCTTTCTCACAACCTTGGTCCACCCAACATGAGGCGGGTCCTCCAAATTAATTTATAGATTATTTTTGAGCGCTAAAGGAGATTCCTTATCAGTGTTAAAATATGTTGATTCATGAGCACACTTCGAAATACCAAAAAATAGTTCTTTGTTTACCAATTTCCTATTTGCAGGGGTTACTATGTTAAGTCCCTATATTAGTAGTGTAGTCCCTTATTATGTTAGTGTAGCCCCCATTATTGTTATTGTTGTACCCCTGTAAACCCCATATTGTTATTATTGTGCCCTTACATTATTATTGTTAGGTCGGCTAGGATTACATTGTGGCCCCACTAGGATTACATTGTGGCCCCATGGACTCCTATATATAGAAAGGAGGTTTTGTCATTTGTAGCATCCAAGAATTGTTCATTCATGTAATGTATTGGAGGTTTCCCCCTCGAAGTGGCTTATTTATAAGGCGTTGATATCTATTTTCTTCTATTTTTGGAGTTGGTTTCACAACATTTGGTATCAGAGCTTTGGATTCTAGGGTTTCGCTGCTCCAAACAGGTCATTGTGGAATTTTCACTATAATTTTTTTTCTATGAAGGTTCAGAAGCTGAAATTTTTAGAGTGCACAACTAAAATCCTAAGGAACATCGTCGCAAAATTTCAGATCTTGGTTCGCAATATTTTCGAAGATATGATCTGTGGAAGTTAGGTTTTTTTACAGGCTGATGAATTTTACCTAAACAGTTCATCGTGGAATTTTCGTTATAAGTTTTTTTCTACAAAGGTTCAGAAGTTGAAATTTTTAGAGTGCGAAGAAAACATCTTGAGGAAAATCGTCAAAAAATTTCAGAGCTTGGTTTGCAATATTTTTTGGAGATATGGTCTGTGGAAGTTATGGCTTTTTTAGGCTCCTGAATTTCATGTCAAAGAGGTGATCATGGGAAAATATTCATAATTCTCTCTATGAGCATCAGATTGAAATTATGTAAAAAGTGGCCACAAGTACACGGACTCTAGTTTCCTGTCTATAAATTTTAGAGTCAAAGGAGGAAACATTGACACGTGGCAAGTCGTACAAGTTCGCTCTACTGAACCAGTCCATAATTGGGTCATTGTGGGAGATTGGACATAGCTTTGCCTTGAAGAATCCAAATCAGGTCAAACCTATGGCATTTGAAAGAAGCTTCAGAGGGATAATACAAGACTAAATTTTAGATATTGAGGATCCACAATTATATAGATAATTCAATTTCAATATCGAGCTCTTCAAAAGAAAGTAAAAGGTGTGTATCTGGTTTTTAAAATTGCATAACGTTTGTTTGAAAAAGCAGTTTGAAGTGATTCTAAGGGCATATCTTAGAATTTTTATCAGTATTGGGTTCTATAATGCCTCCAAAAAATAATTCCATACCCATTAAGCCCTCAAAAAGCTATAATAGGATGCATGAAGAGGAAGAATTGCAATATGAGCTATCAAAATTACGATACCAAGTGCAACAAATTTCGATCTTACGAAGAGAAACCAAAGATGACATAGATGGTTTAAAAGCAGAAACAGAGGCTAAGTTGGATGGTTTGAAGGATCAAATAATAGCTAATATGGATGATAAATTAGTGGAAGATCACATCAAGCATCAACAAGTTCTCCAACTCTCAAAGGATAACCTAACTTTGGTGCAGAATCTAATAAAACAACAGGAAGATCAACATCACATCGAAAGAAGTTCTGAAGCAGTAATAGAAACAAAAACTCGACAAGTACGATCAATTTCAGAGTATCTCAGCAAGTGGAAGAACTTTCCTGTAGAAGATTCCACATGGGAGGATGACAATTTTATATAGAAACATCAAGAAATAATCAAGCATTGAGGACAACACTTGTTTGAAGGAGAGGGGCATGTTAAGTCCCTATATTAATAGTGTAGTCCCTTATTATGTTAGTGTAGCCCCCCTTATTTTTATTGTTGTACCCATGTAAACCCCATATTGTTATTATTGTGCCCTTACATTATTATTGTTAGGTCAGCTAGGATTACATTGTGGCCCCACTAGGGTTACATTGTGGCCCCATGGAATCCTATATATAGAAAGGAGGTTTTTTCATTTGTAGCATCCAAGAATTGTTCATTCATGTAATGTATTGGAGGTTTCCCCCTCGAAGTGGCTTATTTCTAAGGCGTTGATATCTCTTTTCTTCTATTTTTGGAGTTGGTTTCACAACATACTAGGTTCCCCGTTGATTCCTCATGAGTCTAATGAACAATGGAAATATGATCATAATATATAAAATCATAACATTGTCAACACCCTCATCCTCTTGGTAATAAATAGAAGAAGTCTCGCCATCCATAGGGGGCGCAAGGATTCTAAATTTTAGATTTGGAATTTCTATTGAGACGTTTCTTGTTGGGATTTAATTAAGGGAAGGAAGTATGTAAATGTCCATTTTGATGAAAAACTCGACATCGAAATGCAACATCCTTGTAATCCAAATATTGGGTCGCATTATAATCGTTGATTTTTAAATTTATTTGAATTGGAAACCCTTTTTTAATTTTAATTTCCACATAAATTCTACTATAGGTGTACAATCCATGTTATCCTCGACAAGGATCTATGGCAAGAAAACAGCCCAAGGAGTTTTCAATACACTAAAAAACCGAAAAGTGCCATAGGTGGGCAAGGAGTTTGGGAAGCCAAACCCAAATCGGGAGCTTGGTAATAAATAATGTAGAGGGATAGAAATTCAGAAACGAAGGCATTATAAATTGACCGGTTTTTCCCCAGAACTAAGGCCCACCCGTTAGGGTTTTATGGTAATATTACTAATTCTAGTTGTTTGTAAATGTAGAAATTTGAATAAATGATATGTTATCCACCGAGATTCTCCTGATCACACACTATTTTAGCTTCATGAATAATACAGAATCTCTTCTACCATTGATCATTACATGCGGAAATAAAATCAATTGCATGCACACATTAAAACCATAAAAATTCACACATATGAACACAATATGTAATGGGAAAGCTTAAAGATGAAAATCCCAACTATCTGTATATTATATATGTCATAGATATCATGTAAAAATCATCATACAAAGCTCCTCACAAGCTTTTAGTATAATCTCCACTTGCTACACACTAATCAGGCCCGATCTTGCAAATCCCATGCACCGATCTTTGCCAGCCTTTAGCCTACCTCTACTGCGTAATCCCTGCTGAAGAATGCCTCTTGATGAGAATTGAAAATACCCCAGCCTTGGTCATGCAGTATTTATAGGCATCTCTACTAAGTGTTGGATGCAAACCATGCATCACTTATAGTCACAACTGATAGTCACACTTGCCCTTTCACCTATCTTTGCACTGGTCTCCACTGAAATTGTCCATGCACTGAATTTAACTGATGTATTCTTTAGTTGATTAAGGAGTTTATAATTAGTGAATTAATTAATAATTAATTCACACCACTCTCACTAATTGTATCAATCAGTTAAACCAGATACAAATAGCTCAACTATGTTTAGATTAGTTAAACTGAACACAACTCCATTAACTTCCTCAATCAACTCCACCAAACTCTGTCACATGAGTTCTAATTGAAGTATCCATGAAATAGCTCCACATAACCCTTAGGAATAGCGTAATTCCTTCTGTCAGCTCCTGTGCCACATCTGTGTACTTAACTGAAGTGCTCCAAGAGAATAAGCTGATGTTTAGAGTCCAAATATTATTAAGAGCTAATAATATTCGACATATCTATTTTTAGACTGGCAATCTAAAAATAGATTCCGCCCAATATGTCTAAAAATAGAAATCCATCTATTTTTCCAACTTGACCAACCATCCACAAATAGCATCCCACAACTCATAGAATATGATGGACATGTCTAAAAATAGACTTTGCGACAAAAATCACCTGTGTGGCCCCCACCTAGTTTTGGTGATCACTTTCCAACTAGGATCAGGAAAGATGTTTCAGGATGCCTCCTTCACTGTTTCTTGTTGCAATATTCAACAGTAAATAATAGTGGTAGATTGAGGAGAGAGTTCTATCTCTTCACACTTTACAAAAAATAAATGCATTATCAAACTTAATAGTTAAAAATAACATCAAAACTATTTTACAATTGGCTCCCTATAAATATTATACTAGTTAGATTATAGATTTTTAGAATGAGAGAAATTATTATTATTTATATTAAATATACTTAAATATGGATTTTTATTTATTTATTATTATTATTATTATTATTTGTAAATTGATACTTTCTATTATAAAAAAACCAAAATTTCATTGCTGTAGCAACTAACGATCAGAGGAATTTCTTGTTCCTCATTGACACTATCATGGGTTTGACATACCAAAAAGAATCATCCTGCTTTGGGATAGTCTTTAGAACGAATTTTCTTTCCTCTCTTTCTCACAACCTCCATTCACCCAATAAGAGGTGGGTCGGCCAAAGTAATTTGTATATTATTGTTGAGAGCTAAAGGGGACTCCTTATTAGAGTCAAAAGATGTCGATTCATGAGTACACTTCAAAATACCCAAATATAGTCCTTTGTTTACCAACTTCTTGTTTGCAGGGGTTACTAGGTTACCTGCTAAGTCCTCATGAGTATGATGAATCAAGGCAGTTTGATCCTAATCTCCCGAAATCCTAACATCATCATCGCCCTCATCCTATTAGTTATAAATAGAAGAAGTCTTTCCCTCCATAAGGGGTGAAGGGGTGAGACTCAAGGATTCAAACTTTTATATTTGAAGGTTCTATTGAGATGTTTCTTTCTAGGATCATGTTGAGGGTAGGAATTCTGTAAATGTTCAATTTGACGACAAACTCGACACTGAAACACAATAGTATTGCAATCCAAATATTGGGTCCAATGATAATATCAAATTTTTAAATTTATTTGATCCAGAAACTCTTTTCTACTGTTGATTTCCACAAAAATTCTACCATAGATGTATAAGAAAAGTTGTCCTCGAGAGGGATATGTGGCATGAAAAAGACCCAAGGAGTTTCTAATACCTTGAAAAAATAAAAATTGACATAGGTGGGCAAGCAGATTGGGAAGATAACCTAGATTGGGAGCTTGGTAATAACTATTGTAGAGAGGTCGAAATATAGAAACTAGGGAGTTATAAATATACCAACTTTTCCCCATAACCAATGATTTCCAGTTAGGGACTTCCAGGAATATTCTACTTTAGCGAAAAACACTATAAAAAAACTTTTTGAGTAGAAGATGACCTTCAACTTCTTGGTATAGGATGAATGAATCCACTTATAATGATCATCTAAATGGGGCCATGAGACATTAAAGCAAAAAATGAGGCCTGACTAAGTGTTGAGTTGAAGGAAGTCCTCCAAGTCTGAGTGAATTTTTTTTATAGAGGGTACATCCTCCACCTTTATCCACCTGGAACACCATAGGAGTTGCCTAATATTGATGAGAGCTAGGGCCTGTCCTAAGGACATCCTTGAAGGACATGGGATTCAGTGCCGAGGATTCCCCCCACCCTTGGCTCCACCATTTAGGTAAGAAAAAAGAGAGATAGAGACATCCTTATTAATGTCAGAGTTTCTAAGATCCATATCTGTCTTAAGTTTTCTCCCTTTGAAGAGGACTTTTACAAATTGACAAAAAATGTGCTAAAATTCCTATCAACTCTTGTCTTTTGGCTGCGAGCATGAGTACAACATCATCCTCATTGAACATGAAGTAGAGGGACTCTCTAGATAGAGACTTGACAAATATTGGGAATTTTTGGAGATCAATATCCTCAACTCCTTCCCTGTTTGGTTAGTTCCTTTTATCAAACACCTTACATATTTTATCTCTTGAGCCACTCCCCACATGACCTTTTTGTTCAGGATTTTTGACAAACTTTTTTTAGGCAATCGACCCTTCAGTGGCCATTTTAGGCCATTTCCTATCTTCTACATAAACATCACCATAGGGGCTATTCTCATTAATATTCAAGCCAAATCTCGCATAAACATCACCATTAGGATGAAACAATATCAAACCATTGGGATCTAGACTTGGATTGCGAAATTGAGATCCATGGGTGATCCCTGTCAAACTCCTTCGCGAACCTACTATGGTTCCACCACTACAAACTGTACCTCTCAACAATCGCTACAACTTGTTCCTGTTGGCCACCACTGCTGATGAGCCTTAGTATTGCAACAATAATGTTTCAACTCCCAAGGCTACCAAATTTAATTATCAACCCTGGGTTTGTACAAACTTAAGAGGTGGCAGTGCTATATGCATAATAGGCTAAGATCTACTCAAGTTACTATGAGACAATGGACCAAACCAATGTATATAGATACCACTCTATCAACTGAATCTAGATTTGCAAGAAAAGGAGATTGCATAAAAATAAAGTTCTAATCTACTTGTAGGGATGGAAATTCTACTCTAATTTGCAGAAATGTGAAGGCTAACCTACACGCACAAATGTAAATGCTAACCTACTTCTAGAAATGTAAAGGCTACTCTACTTGCATAATGTAGACATTAATATATTTACAAAATGTAGATGTTGCAACAAAGGGAAACTTAGTCTATGCACAAGAACTAACAATGTTTGAAATGGAAACCCTAGCTTAATAAGAATAAAATAAAGAAAGAAATCCTAATCTAAATTGCATGAAGTAAATATAATGAAATCAACCTTCAATAACTACATTCAAGAGATATTATATCGTAGCAACAAAGTTCATTAGGTGCCTCATAAAGTAATCATGAAAATCATCATTGTTTTATCCAATTCATGAACTTGTTTTCTAACCCTAATTAAAGAAATGAATTGCAATTGTGGAAGGGAAAGTCCTAAATGGTCTTTGTTCTTCCTAAATCATCATTTTAGAGCCTAAGGGAAATTATTAATGGCTAGAAGTCAAAAATAAATCTTTAAGGACAATTCTAGTTGTTGGCAAGAAAAGAGGTCTCAGGGGGAGACCCAGGTTCAGAAAAGTGGCCAACAAGGGTTACCGCAGTAGTCTAGCACAACGCCGAAATTTTCACCCTTCTTCGAGAAATAGAGAGTCTCACCCGAGGTGTGACGTGACCTTACTAAGGCTGGGATTGGATCAGGTATCGATCAAGCGTGGTAAATGCGCAAACCATCCATAATTTAAGTACTTCAAAAAAGTGTAAATACAAGATAGATAAAAATACTCATGAACTTGATAAGAATGATAACCAAAAATTCAAAATTGCTGTATGTCCCACTAAACCATAACATAAGACAAAACTTAGAACACAACCTTATATTAGAAAGTGTTGCATTACCAACAAAATACTATTACATCACTCCTCAGAGCGTGCCTGGCAGAACTGATTACAATCACATTACAAGATACAAAACAGAACAATGACAGAGAGAGAGAACAAAACAACATGAACAGAGCTCTCTTACAGCTCCTGCTCCCTGATCCCTACTGAGCCAACCTCTTCTTTCCACTTACCGGCTGCCTATTTTTTCCATTGCCAGTGCACTGACATTCCTTCCTTCTTTTCTGCTCAGTTGTTTGCTGCTTTCCCTGATTGCTGGGAATCCCACTGATTTTCTTCTACCGCTTCCCTTTGCCATCTGCACTTGCTTCTGCAATAGCCGCACCACCTGTTCTTTAGTTCTTCACAACCGTGACAACTCTTTGTCTACCGTGGTTTTGCTCCGCCACCTATTCTCTGCAACAAAAAACTGTTTAATTTCAAAACAAGGGCCCCAACAGGCCCCAACCACATCCTATTGACTCATCCCGAGTCAATTGTTTCCTGCCCCCTCGGTCTCCATTGGTCCGCTTGATTCCATGGCCCATTTTTTCTGCTCCTTTTCCTTTGCATTCCCAAACAAGGGCCCCAACTCTGGGACCTTTGTTAGTGCAGAAGCTTTCAGCTCTCGGAATTTGTCAATGGCCTGCTTCCATCCTTGCATAAGCATGTCCATTTCTGTTGTGACCTAAGTGACCTCTTTTTCTCCTGCAATAGTCTGTAGACCACCGAAGACGCTAGAGATCTGAACATTGGCCTTGGTGGCTATTTACTGTATTGCTTATGTCGTGGTCTTCACCGATTGCCTAAGCTCTCGTAGGGCTTGTTTGGCTGTGGATGAATGCTCCTCAATTTGTTGTATCTGGACTTCGAGATCCTCCGCTTGAGCATGAAAATGGTCGAGTCCGTCCGAGTTTGTAGCCTCCTGAATCTGTTTGGATAGTTGCTGTAGCTTTGCTGAAACTGGCTATGACTTCAATGTGAGAGAGGTGGAGAATTCGTGTAGACCCTTCAGTAGGTCATACACTTCCTTTGCTGCAGTACTCAGAATTTCCTGCATCCTGGTGACATGTGTCTGTTGTTCTGTGATATTCTCTATGTAAATGATGGTCGGGTCCGGTAGCGCGGGCCTAGCCTCCAATGTTGCCCTCAACTCCCTGTTTTCTCTGTTGAGATTCGAACAGGCCACGTGGACATGAATGGACCGTCCGAATACGTCGTCCTCTGCCATGTCACTTGGTATCTGATTATTGTGGGTTGTCACTGTGGGCCAGAGTTCCTGGAAGACCTTGGTCACCATGTCCAGCTGGCCCTAGAGTTGGATCTTCTCTATTCTCAGCAGTTCACGCTCTTCAGTAAGCGTGATAATTTGTACTTGTTGCTACTCGAACCTCTGTTGAAGTTCTGTATGAAGCCCCTCGGCCTGCTGCGCTGCCTTCTAAATGAAATTATACAATTGGGCCGTTCCCTAGGTCTGCACACTTTCAGCTCCAGAGATATCTTGATTCGGCTATCGTTCTTGGAGCGGCTGACCGCTTGCAATGGATCTTGCTGAGTGCTCTTGTGGTGACTGCAGTTGTGTTGGTTGTGGCACCGGACCGCTAGGGTTACCCATGCTTATATTGGGTTGGACTCGGTGAAGTATCAGCCTTGCCTACTGAAATTTATTTAGCTCTTCGGCTTGAGTTGTTATGTCTTCAGCAGAAGATGCGTCTTGACTTAAAAGTTTCTAAAAAGAACCTGGTCCAATCAGGGTTTGGCTAACCTCAGGTACCATCGCTGTACCTGAGTTAACCTCTGCCTCAACATCTCTGTTTATTTTAGTTTACACCCTGACTCGGTCAGATATGGTGGCTGATGTGGAGGGTGTGTGAGATGGGTGATCTTTGGAAGTGAATGAGGTGGTGACTGATGATTGGTGAGTGCGAGGAGGTGATATACGGACATTTAGAAAAGAATAGGGGTTTATGGGCAGTAGCTCCTGGGTCATATGGGGCTCTGTTATGGGCTCTTCTCTGATTGGGACCCCTGTGTCCATAATTTGAGTTTGATCTCCCATGTCAGATCAACAACTTGGCTGGACATTGCGACTCTCACCTTCTTAGCCCTGGGTGTGGCTACGGGTGGCTTCGAGGCTTTGATTTTCCTGATGATAGCGGTGGTTGCTACTAGTGGTGAATTAAACAAGTTCAATGGTAGGGTGGTGACTAGGGGGACTGAGATGGAAGAGGATGCAACATTTGCTGCCTGAATTATGTAAATGTAGGAAACACAGAAGAATCACTAGTTAAAGTTTGGACCACCTGGGTAAAGCTCTATACCTTGGTATTTGGTATTTAACTGCTCGATGATTGGAGTCAGTTGTAGCCGCGACATCCTAGCCATCGCTTCCTCTGATGTCTCCCCCGATAGCGGGTCTGGCAGCATGCCATCGAATGAGTAGATGTAGACTCCGCTTCTGATCTCCATTTCTACTCCGGGCCAGGAGCATACTTCTGCGTGAAAATCTCGCTCATCGATTTGGAATTTCAACGACCTCATCTTGAAGGTTGACTTCGGCACACAGGCTGGCTGGATGTAAGTTTTCTTATGGTTAATCCCAAACCATATTTGCGCCGCATAACTGTCTAGCAGGGTGGAATTTTCTGTTGGCTCATCGCGACATCCACCATCTGGCTGTACCAGAATTTGAATGCCTCCTCGTTCACCTCCTTCGAGCTGGGGTCCCCTAATGTCTTCCAGGGCGTGAACTTCATTGCTAGTGGTTGGCCTGGCGCCACTTCTAGTGGTTGCCTTAGTCTTGAAAATGTACATTTCCACATGGCCAGCGCCATTACAAGGTATCCGTAGATGAATCCCATGGCCCTCTTGTAGTTGTCCTCGCATGCTTCGAAAAACTCATTAAGAAGAAACGAGCACCAATTCAGCTGTGCCCCCTAGAGACAATGCTTTGCAACTGAGATAGTGTCTAGCATGTATTCCCCTTTTGTATAATGTCTCATTGTTTTTCTTGCAATCAAGTAGCACACAAATTTGATCACTGGGTTGCTGATTAAGTCTATCTTAGCTCCTTTTCCCCCTCTCTTGGTGTCGTACTTCTTGTAGTAGTCCATGTCCCCTGCTTTCTTTGCTCTCTTGGGCACCGTCTGGAAAGCCATGGAGACGTCTCTCCCTTCCTGTGACAACCCAGTCAATCTATGAATGTCTTCCATGTGAATTAGGATATCTCTTCCCCGCTAGAGCGACCCATTGTGAATTCTGCTTAATAGAAACTTGGTGCATTGCATTGCAACCCCCTAAGTGCCAAACGCTGGAAGGCTCCATAGGTTCAATATGGTGGATTGTTGAACACATCTAAACTCAAGGAGTACTCTTTGTGCTTGTTGTTCCACTTCTGTTGCATAATTCTCCATGTAGACCTGTTTCTTCATTGCTGGAAATTGGAAGGAGTCTGTGAGGTCGGTATCAATCAATGAGGCATTGTCATATTTGCCTACCAGGGATTCCATCTTGTGAATCCTCTGATTGAGCTCATGCTCAACAACTGTTGGTGCTACCCTAGTCATCTTAGATCTTATTTGATACACTTGCAACGCTATTCCACCTCTTTCCTTATGAATCCCTGCTTCTGGACTCCTTCCTTGTTCTTTCTCTGGTGGCGTTTCCCTTGCTACTCTTGCTATTTCTGATTCTAACTTGGACTTCTCCGGCATTCTCGCGCTTTCCGTCATGCAGGTTATGTAAGTAACTGACACACATGAGGTTGATAAGACCCCATAACTAATTAATTTTCCTTGCCTTTCCTCGCGGCTATAATCGTGCGATTAGTTACCGGGCTGAGGTGGGTTCTGAAAAAGCTGATTGTGGTTTCGGGGTTTGGGTAGACGTGATGGGTGATGGTTATGGCTTATTATGGAAAATTTATTGCAGTATGGGTGATGCTAGTTATGGAAATTATTTTTCAAATCTCGGTAATCCTACGGACTGATGTGGGTACTATGAGCAATGATGATGGAATGATGTTCGACATGCTTTTCCTTCTGACATGGCTAGCATGTTGGACCTGATCCCCCCTGACCACAATCTGTTGCGCTACGGTCTCCGTAACGCAAAACTGAATTTTTATTCTGCTACAAAATGTCTTTATTTAGAATCCTACCTAAGCTCTTTTCGGGTGCAAGAGAGTTATTGACTCCATCTATTGTAGCCTAATCTACCCTACTGACTTCTCTCGGTTGCGAGAGAGTTTATCTGAAATGAAATGCGGAACTTACTCGTGGTAGGGTTTCAGGTGTGCACCGTTCACCCATCCTGGCAGTATCTGGCCATGTAGTTGTGCTAAGCACACTGCTCCAGACTCTTTGATTTCGATTACATGGTACGGTCCTAGCCAATGAATTTGCAGTTTCCTTGGAAACTTTTGGTACTTTCTGTCATATAGTAAAACTTTTCCACCAACCTTGAAAGTTTTGTGTTTGATATGGCGGTCGTGCCATGCTTTTTGTCTTTATTTTTGGACAGTTTGGTGGAATTATGCTAAAAACCTATCTTCTTCCAGTGCTTGTAGTTCCTATAATCTGTCCTTCAGGGAGTCTTCTTTTGATAGCTGGTGTAAGGTTGTGATTAGAAGGCTGGGTATGGCAAACTCTACGGGTACTACGGCCTCTCTCCCGTACACTAGCCAGAACGACGTTTGGTTATTGAGCCTCTTGATAGTCGTTCGATATGCCCATAGAGTTGCTGGTATACGTTCGTCCCAGTTGTCTAGTTGAGCGTTGCAGACTTTTGTTAATCCATTTTAGAGGATTTTGTTGAATGCATCTACTGTTCCATTAGCTTGTGGGTGGTATGTAGAAATTTGCTGAATAATGATTAATTATCCACCGATACTATCCTGATCACATACAATTCGAATTTATATGCAACACATAATCTCTTCCACTCAGATCATCACACATGCGGAAATAAAACAGGCGATAGCACATCAATTCATCATACACATTAACACAGTATGTATGGGGAAAGCTTATAGCTGAAAACCCCGCAGCTATTGTGTATATTATAATGGAGAAATCATGTAACAAAGTTAGTACAATACTCCTCACAAGTACTCAGTACTATCTCATGAAGTTACACACAAAATAGCTTGGTTTTGAACAGGTTACTGGTTCAAAACTCACCACCAATTGCCTTGCCTCTATTGCGCAATCATGGCCTGTCTATATAGAGATCCAAGGTTCGAATCTCCTTGGCTTGACAGCGCAATCATCATGGGAAATTCCTCCAAGTGTGGTGCAAATCTCATGCACAACTGATGTCGCCACTGATAGCTAACTCCACCCTTTCATCTACCTCTTTCACTGGTCTCCACTGAACTGTCCATGCACTGTAGTGAACTGATGTGTTCTTGAGTTGAATAATGAGTTACTAATTAATAAATTAAATAATATTTAATTCACTCCACTCATAACTAGTTGATTAGCTAGTTAAACTAATCTCAACCAGTTCAACTAAATTAAACCGAACACAACTCCACTAGCTGTCTCATTAACTCCACCAAACTTCTGCCACTGAAGTCCTAACTGAAGTCAACCATACATGTGCTCACCAAACCCTTAGGAATAGCGTAATTCCTCTGTCAGATGCATGAGCCACTTCCAAGGCTCGAACTGAAGTGCTCCAAGAGAGTAAACTGAAGTTTATAGTCCAAATATTATTAAGGGTAAATAATATTTGACTTCCCTATTTTTAGGATAGGCAGTCTAAAAATAGACATCGACCTATAGGTCAAAAAATAGAGTCCCATCTATTTTGACCAACATGACCAATACTCCAAGAATAACATACTGCAATCCCTGGACCATGCTCCATATGTCTAAAAATAGACATAGTCTAAAAATAGACTTTGCGCCAGAATTTGCCTGCGGGCCCACTTAGTGAAGGCGACTTCATTTCACTAAGCTCCATCATCTTGCTGCATTTTCAACACTCCCTCTCGGCAAGATATGGATTATCTGCAACCCCTATCCTGCCTCTGTGGAATTCGAACTTGCTCCTGGTGAGCGCCTTCGTCAGGATGTCGGCATCCTGATCCTCCGTGGGAACATATGAAAGCATCATGATTCTCCGCTGAACACAATCTCTGATATGATGGTACCTAATGTCGATGTGTTTGGACCTATAAAAAAATACTGGATTAGCCGAGAGTTTAATGCAACTCTGGTTATCACAGTAAATCACTGTAGGCTCCAAATGCAACTCGAACAATCCAACGAGGATCTTCCTCATCCAAATAGCCTCGCATGCAGCCAAGCTAGCTGTCATGTACTCGGCCTCTGCTGAACTGAGTGCCACGGATCTCTGCTTCCTGCTGTACCAGGAAACTGCTGTCGACCCAATGCTGAAAACTCCTCCAGAAGTGCTCTTCCGGTCCATTGGGCTCCCTGCCCAATCTGCATCAGTGAAGCCAGAAAGCTTCGCTCCATCCTCCTGTCTGTACCATAGACCATATCCCGATGTGCCTCTAATATAGCGCAATACATGCTCTCCTGCCTTCCAAAAGAGCTTGGTAGGATTAACCATAGCTTGCGAAAGCTGGTTAAATGCATAGCATATATCGGGTCGTGTATTGACCAGATACATAAGCGACCCCACCAACTGTCGATAGACAGTGGCATCCACTACCTCCGCTGAAGTAGCATCCTCCTTCCTCCAACCACCAGGAAGAGGAGTGTCAACAGGCTTGCAGCCTTGCATGTTGAACCTCTCCAGAATCTCCTGGGCATACTTTCCCTGAGAAACAAACAGTCCTCCGCTGCGCTGCCAAATCTCCAATCCCAAGAAATAATGAAGGATGCCCAAGTCCTTCATCTCAAACTCTCGTGCAAGATCCTCCTTGCATGAAAGTATCAACTGCTCATCGCCAGTCAAAATCAGATCATCTACATACGGTACGATGATCAACAGCTTCCCCTCCACCACAATCTGGTACAGGTTTGGATCCGCCTCACTCTTGGAGAATCCAAGCCCGGTGAAGTAGCTGTCTATCCGAGTGTACCAAGCACGAGGTGCTTGCTTCAGCCCATACGGTGCTCTCTTGAGTCGGCACACATGCGACTCACTGCTGAAGATCTCAAAACCTTCAGGCTGCTCTATGTACACCTCTTCCTCAATAACTCCATTGAGGAGCGCAGTCTTCACATCCATCTGATGAATGTGCCACCCCATCTGCGCTGAGAGAGCAAGGATCGTCCGTATGGAATAGTACCTTGCGACAGGTGCAAAAGTCTCCTCATAGTCAATCCCCTCGATCTGTGAGAAGCCACGGGCGACAAATCTCGCCTTGTACTTCTCAACACTCCCGTCAGCCGCCTGCTTCACCTTGTAGATCCATCGCGAACCTACAACTGATTTCCCAACCGGTCTTGGGACAATCTCCCATGCACTGTTCCTGATGATTGAATCATATTCTTCGATCATGGCATCAACCCATGCGGGTTCCTCCACGGCTTCCTCAAAAGAGGATGGCTCTGTCACAACACATTGACTCACAAGAGCCATGTATCCAGTGTACCGATCCGGTGACTGTCTCTGTCTGCGCTGTGCTGTAGGTGGTCCTACAACCTTCTCTGCATCCCGAGCCAGTCGCTCAGCGTCTGTAGTGCGCATGCGCCCTCTGATGGTTGGCGTTGCATGGGTGGTTTCTTCCACCTCCTGAACCTCCTCTTGTGGCTGATCCACATCCGGAAGCTCCTCCTTAGGAACTAACAGCTCCTCATCTGCATGCAAGTGTAGCTCCCTCTCAAGAGAACACTGCATGGCTTTCTCCTCCTGGAATTTTATATCCCGTCGCACAACAGTCTTGCGACTGTCTGGCACATACACCCGATAGTTGTGAGGTGTATCAGTGTACCCCACAAATATTCCAACTTCAGCAGTTGGATCCAGCTTCCTTCTTGCATCCTTCGTCACATGCATGTAGACAGGAGATCCGAAAATCCGCAAATGGGAAATATCGGGCCTCTTGCCAGAATAAGCCTCCTCTGGTGTACTC
This sequence comes from Pinus albicaulis, assembly GCA_034641835.2. Classification (NCBI taxonomy): domain Eukaryota; kingdom Viridiplantae; phylum Streptophyta; class Pinopsida; order Pinales; family Pinaceae; genus Pinus; species Pinus albicaulis. The sequence continues at coordinate 1,369,088,014 of CM076581.1, forward strand.
ATGCCAAGAACCTTGTGAGGACAACGGTTCTGCACATACACTGCTGTATTGCATGCCTCGGCCCACAAGTGAAGGGGTAGGCCCTGATCATGCAACATCGCCCGTGCAGCACCCACGATCGTTCTGTTCTTCCGCTCAGCCACCCCGTTCTGCTGTGGGTTATGGGGTGTGATGAGCTCTCTCCGAATCCCTTCTGCGCTGTAGAACTCCTTGAATTTAGCCGGAGATGAATTCACCACCGATTATCACTCCTTAGAGAAATCACCTTCTTCCACTGAATCCTTCTCGACCGAGTGCTTTAAACTCACGAACTTCGCGAATGTATCGCTCTTCTTCGCATGAAGAAGATCCATCACTCGAGAGAAATCATCGACAAAGATCACATAATACTTGTGCTTTGTCTGTTGAAGCAAGCGAGAAAGGACCACACACGTATCGTGTGAACTCTCTCAAGGATTGTCATGGCGTGACTATCCTTCTCGTGAAAGGTGGCTTTCACATACTTCCCCAAGGTACACCCCTTGCACCGATACGACTACGCAAGAGTGCCCTTAGGAAGCCCGGTGAGAAATCTGCTGCAGGGATCTTCAAGGCTCCATGGTGAAGGTGGCCCAATCTCACTGTGCCACGGTTCGCCCTCATCATCCCGGCTCCCACCACTTCTCCCGCCTTGCATGCCATGGGTCACTGCGACCATCTACCGCAACTGATAAAGGTTCTTGGTTCGAACCCCTATCTTCCGGGTCTCTCTAGTAGTCTTACTCGTGCAGGAAGGCTTTTCCTTCAGCGAAGACCACATCATACCCCTTATCCTCCAACATCGCCACAGAGATCAAGTTCTTCTTCAATCCAGGTACATGCATAACATCCCTCAATACAAATGGTTTACCAGACTCCTACGAAAGGATATGGTACCGATACCGGTCGCACTGTATCTACCATCATTGCCCATCTCGATGTGCACACCCAAATCTTTGTCCTCCGGATCCGAGAACAACTCCCAATCTCCCGTCATATGAAATGGCGCTACAGCCGTCCAAGAGCCACACCGATCCCATCACACTTGAAACCAAGCATGCGATCGATGAAAAGTCAAGCTCGACTGTGAAGCCAAAGCTTCTCCATCTGCAGATCTTCCCGCTTGCTTGTTTTTCTTATTCTTTGGACAATTGGTAGCATAATGTCCCAGTGATCATGGCGGTGAAAACACTTCACTTTCGCCATATCCTGCTTCTTGCCCTTTGCACCGAATGAGAAGTTTTCTTACCCTTCCCTTTCTTTTCTTTGGCAACCAAAGCGCAATTTTCTTCATCATCTCCCTTTGATGAAGATCCATCCCAGTAGTCCTCCTTATCTCCTCCTGCATGAGATCCGCCCAAATGCGCTCCCATCCCAGACAGACTTCTCCCAGACCATTGACACTATCTTGATATGAGTGCCAAGCCTTCGGAAGACCAAGGAGAGCTGAGTCGACGATGTCCTCGTCTTCGACAGATCACCCCCCACACTTCCCAGCTCATCTCGCATTGAGTGAACTTCGTGAGGTATTTGGCGTACTGTCGCCTTTCTCCATCTTGATGTTTCGAGCTTATCTTTGAGCGCCGACTTCCTTTTAGTCGCTCTTACTCCGGAATAGATCCGTCAAAGCTTTCCACATTAAATATGGAGAAGCCTTTCCATGCGAGTTGGATACAATATGATCCTTGACGCCCTCCAACGGGATCCTTCGACATTTCGCCATCTTATTTTGCCATGCTTCGACTTCGAGCGGGATCGGTGGGCTTTTGGACATCCGTATCTACGAACTCCTTCGGACCATTATCTTCTAATACGCCTCCATGCGATCCTTCCATGCAACATAATTCGAGCTGCCTTCAAGAGCATATTCGAGTCGCAAACCGTTGAAAGACATTTTCAACAACGGCACCAAGAAAACAAAAGCTGCATTGCAAAATTCGAATTCCACCTCAAAGCTCAACCACTCTAGATGCTGTGAGAAAAAATTATTTCTAGCACGTAGATTGACCGCAAGGGCGTTCTTTCGGATATATCACCTTTCAAAGAAAGGATGGATCCGAGAAGGCTACACAGCCCGCATGCGGCTACTCGTCTACCGAAATAAGTTTGTAATCACTTTGATGATCAATCTCTGCTTCAATAGCTACGATACCATGTAGAAATTTTACGAATAATGATTAATTATCCACTGAGACTATCTGATCACATACAATTCGAATTTATATGCAACACATAATCTCTTCCACTTAGATCATCACACATGCGGAAATAAAACAAGCGATAGCACATCAATTCATCATACACATTAACACGGTATGTATGGGGAAAGCTTATAGCTGAAAACCCACACGACTATTGTGTATATTATAATGGAGAAATCATGTAACAAAATCAGTACAATACTCCTCACAAGTACTCGAGTACTATCTCATGAAGTTACACACAAACTAGCTTGGTTTTGAATAGGTTACTTTGGGTTCAAAACTCACCACTAATTGCCTTGCCTCTATTGCGCAATCATGGCTGTCTAAATAGATATCCAAGGGTTCGAATCTCCTTGGCTTGACATCACAATCATCATGGGAAATTCCTCCAAGTGTGGTGCAAATCTCATGCACAGTCGATGTCGCCATCGATAGCTAACTCCACCCTTTCATCTACCTCTTTCCTTTGGTCTCCATCGAGTCGTCCATGCACTGTAGTGAACTGATGTGTTCTTGAGTTGAATAATGAGTTAATAATTAATGAATTAAATAATATTTAATTCACTCCACTCATTAAAACTAATCTCAACTAGTTCAACTAAGTTAAACCGAACACAACTCCACTAGCTGTCTCATTAACTCCACCAAACTTCTGCACTTTGAAGTCCCTAAGCGAAGTCAAACCATGCATGTGCTCACCAAACCCTTAGGAATAATGTAATTCCTCTGTCAGATGCATGAGCCACTTCCAAGGCTCGAACTGAAGTGCTCCAAGAGAGTAAACTGCTGTTTAGAGTCCAAATATTATTAAGGGTAAATAATATTTGACTTCCCTATTTTTAGGATAGGCAATCTAAAAATAGACATCGACCTATAGGTCAAAAAATAGAGGTCCATCTATTTTTACCAACATGACCAATACTCCAAGAATAACATACTGCAACCCCTGGACCATGCTCCATGTGTCTAAAAATAGACATAGTCTAAAAATAGACTTTGCGCCAAAATTTGCCTGCGGGCCCACTTAGTGAAGGCGAATTCATTTCACTAAGCTCCATCATCTTGCTGCATTTTCAACATGGTAGGGGTTTCTCCTGTGATGTTGTACCATGAATTTTTTGAGCAGGGATTTAATGGTGGCATTGATGAAATGCGTACCCTGATCACTTGTCACACTTTTCAGGCAGCCAAATCGGTTGATAATGTTTTCAAATATGAACCGTTCCACTGTGTCGACTGTGCAATCCTTCACCAGCATTACCTCTGCCCATCTTGTCAAATAGTCTGTTGCTGTGATAATATACCGGGCCTGCGATTTTCTTGCAATGGGTGCAATCGAGCCTATAAAATCAACTGCCGATTTCTCGAATGGTTGTAGTGCTTTTATTGGGTGTAATGGAAGCTCGTCCCTATGCGATGGACGTCCTGTCATCTAGCAAACATCACATTTCTTTACGAACGCCTTACTGTCAATGTGTACTGTCGGCCACCATAAGCCCGCCTGTAGTACTTTTCTAGCCATCGATTTAGCTCTTACATGTCCTCCTGCAACTCCAAAGTGGCACTCCCATAGTACAGCTTCCCTCTCGTGGTACAGGACACATATTCGTAAGATTTGTTCTAGCCCCATTTTCTACAAGTGTCCTACGATGAGCTGGTACTCTGCAGCTCGAACTACTAGGTGTTTCTTCTGTACTGCAGTATATTCCTTTGGGCACTGTCCTGTTTTTAGGTAGGTTGCGATATGATTTAGGTATTTTGGGATGGCTTCTACTATGAAAAGATCAACGTCTGGAAGTTGATCATCCAGAGATCCTTTGTTTTCTCTAGTTTGGAGCCTTGACAGGTGGTCTAGTCCCACGTTCAGTCGCCCAGGTTTGACTATCACCTCAAAGGTGAATTCTTGAAAGAGTAGGAGCCATCTGCATATCCTTCCTTCCAAGGCCGGTTTGTTCACTAGATACTTCAAAGCTGAATGATCTGTAAAAAACTTGAACATTCCTCCTAAAAGGTAGTGGTGGGACTTTTGGAGGGAGTACACCATTGCTAATGCTTTTTTTTCTGTCGTGGTGTAGTTCCGTTTCGCTGTTGATAGTTTCCGACTTGCAAAGTACACTGGGTGATCAACTATAGTGTCTCCTGGTTAGGCTAGAACTGCTCTGAGTGTGATTCTTGAAGCATCAATGTAGACACGAAATTTCCTGTCCCAATCTGGATGAACCAATATTGGCGCACTTGCCAATTTTTCCTTCAAGGTGTCTAGGGCCGTTGCACAACTCTCTATCTAGTTGAATTGTTCTGATTTCCGCAACAGATTCTCCAATGGGGTTGTTATCTTCACGTAGTTACAGATGAATCCTCTGTAATAACCTGTATGGCCTAACAGTGACCTCAACTGTTTCAGAGTCTCTAGAGCTTCCATGTTGATTATCACTGCTACCTTTTCCGGATCCATGCAGACTCATTTTTTGCATCCAACGTTTCCTAACAATGTTCGAAAAACCACCGTAAAGATGCACTTCTTTAAGTTCAATGAGATATGTAGCTGTCTACACCTATCAAACATAATTCTCAGTAGCATGGCATGGTCTTTCAACAAGCTGTAGATAGTCCAGTTGTCCATATAAACCTCTAGGAATTTGTGGATGTAGTTGCGGAATGCTGCTATGACAATGCGCGAAAATACTGTTGGCACATTCTTCAAACTAAATGGCATTACGTGGTATGTGAAGGAGCCCCATTCAGTTGTGAAGGTTGTCTTTTTCTTATCTTCCTAAGCTATCCTTTCCTGATGATACCCTAAGAATCCATCTGTAAAAGAATATGCTTCGTTCCCCGCAACATTGTCTAGGACTTCGTCACTGAATAGGGTGGGGAATGGGTCATGTATACAGGGATTGTTCAAACTCCTATAGTCAACACAGACTCGAATTTCCACCTTATCCTTTTTTCTCTGTATAACTATGGGACTTACCAATTCTGCTTCCTCTACCAGGAATATCAATCCTGCCTTTAGCATTTTGTCAATTTCCGCTTTAACCTTTTCCTTTACCCTTGGATTCAACCGATAGGGTTTGTGTTTGATTGGTCTTGCATCTGGCTTCAGTGTTATATGCATTTCTCCCAGGTCCCCTTTGATTCCTTTCAAGTCAGATATGGATGACGGGAACAAGTCCTCATATTCCTATAATAGAATAAATATTTCCTTGGTCATCTCAGCATCCCAGTGGTCCTCGATTGATGCTAGTTTGGGCTTCTATTCGGTCCCAATATTAATTTTCTTGGTTTTGAGGGGGAGAAAATGAATTCCCTCAGTTGTCGTGTCCTCCTGAATATCCTTCTCTACCTCTGTTTCTTCAAAGTAGAGATGTCTAAGTCCCTCTAGATTATCATCGTCCATCTCACTGTCTATATTTTTGCATGTTACTGACTGCCAGATGCTTTGGTTCAGGAGTGGTTACTTATCCTCCTCATGATTCTCTGGGAAGAACAATACCCTTTTAATGGCTTGTATCGCTTGGGTGACTGTATCTGTATTTCCTTCAAATAAGAAGCACTGTGTAAACTTCTTCGTAACTTCTTACCAAGTGCCAGATCCCCTTTTCGTCTCCTCCGTTAGGTACCAGGCTTATGGAATTCTATCCAGGGAGTGTATAAATTTGTGGACCCACATCTCCTGCGGGTATCCTGCAGTGTTCCATTGATCTTCACACTCCTTCAAATGCTTTCTGGGATCTGAATCCCCCTAAAATTTTCTAGTGTATTGGGGTCCTTCTTCTCCCTTGAACCTGGCTTTCAATGCTGCTGTAACTTTGTCCCATCGCGACAGTGAGTTGCGGTGGTTTTTCCACCATCTTACAGCCGTGGATTGCAAGGGCATGTCCATGAGTGGGACCATTTGATCCTCTGGTACATTGTCTTATGTTTTGATAAAGAAAGTATTTACAACGTTCATATCGAATAAAGTTGGGTAATCTCTCACCTCAGTCCCGATCCAATTGATTCTTCTAATGGTGGTGCATCTCCTTGTGCTGGTCTCGTATCTCCTTTGCTGCCAGTCATCCCAGGCTATCTCTGAGCCCAAATTTTAGCTTTGAATGCTCCTCCAACTCACCGATCCTCTTGTTGTCGGGTTGTTGTAATATTCCCTTATTCCTGCAGTCATTTGAAAAAGATGGTCGAGAAGCTGAGCATATTCTATGTTATCGACAGACTTTGTGTATCGGGGACCTTGATACGGGTCGAGCGACTGGGTGAATTTGACCTCTCCATCCTCAAAGATCATCAGTTCCTTCTTTAAATCTATTACTGCATAGTTTTCAAAAGCCCAGTCGATCCTTAGTAATGCTGGATAGGGATATTTGTCTTCTATAATGTCGATGACCTCAAAGTCCATGTACGTCTTTACTCCTGCAATGTCGACTTCAACCTCCTCCAGCCTGCCTATGGGCACAAAGCAGTACTAGTTCGCCATATGAAGTTGAATTGGTGAGTATGTTAACCTTGGTTTCGCCAATGCTTCCCATGTCTTTTTGGGCAAGATATTGACGTCGGACCCAAGATCAAGCATTATGTCCTTAATTTGGAATCCCGCGACCTGAGTATTCACCCGGAATTATTTTCCTGTCCTTCTCTTGTTGCTCTTCACTCTTTGTATTTATTTATGTGTCGTGCCAGATGATTCCCCTAGATCCGTGGTCTTCTGCACTACTCTTTCCAGGTTCTGTTTTAATTGTTCCAACATGTGTACGTTGTTAACAATTTTTAGAAATAGACGAAACCACTCTTCATTTGTAGTACCTGAATTGGCTTGGTTTTCATCCCCTTCCTTCGGTTGTGGAATTTTGATTCCTTTGCTTCCCCCAAGCTGGGAAAATTCTTCCGCTGCCTCTTGAAAGAATTGCTTCTGTTTTTCTAGCCTGAATGTTGGCTTTGGAGATGCTGGTCTTACCAGTTTTATCGGGTCCATCTTTTGTGCATCTTCCTCGGTTCTTTTGCCTCCCCGTGTTACTATAGCCACGTTCTGCATGGCTTGAGCCTCAATTATTCTTGGCTCTGCATTTACCATATTTGTTCCTCTTTGTCTGGCCCTTTCTTCCCATATTTCAATGAGCTCTGGGCAGTCTTCTGTTGCATGCGTGTTAACACTGCACTGAGAGCACTAGGGTCTTCTAGGAAATGGACATTCCCTAGCCACATGACCCTCTTGGTCACAGTTGTAGCATCGTACTGGTCCTCTTCCTCCCACTTGGGCTTCTCTCATGCCTCCTCCCCATCCTCTAGGAGTGTCGTTCACTCTATATGAAGGCCTATCTAATCGTTCCGCCAAAGCATCCAGAGCTCTACACTTCTCTGTGCTGTGTGTGGTAGATGCATAGAACTCACAGTATACGTTTTTCGGGACATTGGATTACTTTTGCAGTATGGGGCTTAGGCGGGGTGAGTGACCCATGCTTTTTCATATCTCGCAATACTCAGTCGTCGCTGAATTTTTTTGCGCGGGGAACCCCGTGTATGGGTGTTGTGGCAGATATAATCCTTGGGTGTTCATTTGCGTGACCCCTCCCACTAGTGGAGCTCTTGGCACCCCTATTGCTGGTTTTCCCACGTTCTGGCCCCACAATCGAGGACATTCGGTTACCACATGTCCTTTCATTAGACAATGCGTACACCATACATTTGGTCTCGCTGGATGCATGGGTTGAATTTCCTTCAATTTTTCTATCAGGCTAACTATTTGATGTTGTAGTCCCAGTATGGAAGGGTCCTGAGCTGATGCCCCTCCTTTAAATTCTTGCAGGTATCCCACCATGGCCTCTATCTTCATGGCCTGTTCTAATGCATCTTGCAACGTCTCGATCTTTTGCTCTGTCAGCGGGGTTCTCGTCAGCAGGAGAAGGGCCTTGATAAACCAATCCCTTTGGTGATTGGGATCAATTGGATAGCTGATTTTTCCAACCACATCCTTGAATCTCCTCATTAGATCCCATGCAGTTTCCACTTCTTGCTGCTTGATCTCCCACATCTCTAACAAACCCTGCTGATCTGTTTGGGGTAATTTTAATTCCTTCATGAAATCCCTTTTTACATCGTCTAATGCTGGGTTCTGATGAGTCTTAGACCACTTTATAAACTAGCATATAGCTCTCTCCCTGAGAGTAGTTTGAAATTCTACCAAATTACCTGTGTCTGGTGTCTGTCGAGCCCTCCATATGGCCTCACAAAGGTACTAGTGCTGTTCCACATCGTCATTACCCCTCTCAAAAAACTCTGGGTACCGAGTAAATGAACCTGCCATGCTTCCTCGTGTGGGGTTTACTAGAACAAATCCCCTTACTCTTAGCTGTGAAATGGTAGTACCAGGACTGTAGCTAGTGTGTATTACTGTTGTAGATTGAACGCTATTTGACTTACTTAATTCCCGTAACTTAACAAAAATTTCACCTAGCATTTGATAGAGTACCAGGGGAAGGTCGGGACTAGAGCTACTTGAACTTTGGGGAATAGAGTTACCTGGGATTATGGGTGCCGACCCTTCTCGAAATAGCTGCTCCATCGCAACATGCAACTCCACATCAGATGTCTCCTAGTGACACATGTCATTTTTGTCATACTCCTTTCCCTTTTCTGCTTGGGCTGGGATCCTATACACCTGCCGCACTTCCTTGGTGGCCCCCCCTATATCTTGGGAACTCGTCTGACCTTCCATCTGCTTTGTCATCTGAGGCACCTCTCCTTTGTCTCTGCTTTTCCTTTCTTGTATTTCCAATTCTTTCATAACCCTTTCTCACCACTTCTCGGCAAGTTGTGCCCTCCGATGTGCTCATCGTTCCCTTAACCTACTGGAGGTCTTGACATCCATATCCCTATTACCCCTTTTCAATTTACTTGTAACATATCTCCTTTAGTCCCTTCCCCCAGTACTGTAGGTTCAAGTTTCCATCTCAGATTTTTGGAACTCCATCAATCCTTCGTCCACCATCAAAGCCTTGATCCATAGGGGGAACAATCCTCTGCGCAACCCTAATCTAAATACGTCTTCCGCTTTCAAGAAAGACTTGTAGCATTCAGCTGTGAACTCTACTATGTATCCTTCCAAGGTAGATTGCACCCAGAAATCTACAACTCGGGTCAAATCGGTATCTAACCGGTGGAGTGCTACCAGATCTGAGTGCACCCACTTGCGACAGACCTTCCGTAAACCTCTCGGGACTGCCTTGGTCTGTAATCTCCGAAACAAGTTGTAGAGCTCCTAAGGAAACTTTCCCCAGAAGATCTAGTAGATATCACTGGCAGACTCAGAGAATAGAATCCAGTTCTTAACAGTCTTCTCTTTTTGCTGTCTCACTTCTGCTTGCTGAGCTACAAAATGGTCTAGATGGTCATCCCACCATTTCCGTATTTCTTTCTCGAAGATCCGCGATACCATGATCTAACTCTAGAATGAGATTTCAGGTCCCGGTAACGGAACCATTTGTTGGCAAGAAAAGAGGTCTCAGGGGGAGACCCAGGTTTAGAAAGGTGGCCAACAAGGGTTACCGCAGTAGTCTAGCACAACGCCGACATTTTCACCCTACTCCGAGGAACAGAGAGTCTCACTCGAGGCGTGTCGTGGCCTTACTAAGGCTGGGATTGGATTAGGTATCGATCAAGCGTGGTAAATGCACAAACCATCCATAACTTAAGTACTTCAAAAAAGTGTAAATACAAGATAGATAACAATACTCATGAACTTGATCAGAATGATAACCAAAAATTCAAAATAGCCATATGTCCCACTAAACCATAACACAAGACATAACTTAGAACAACAACCTTATATTAGAAAGTGTTGAATTAACAGCAAAAGACTATTACATCACTCCTCAGAGCGTGCCTGGCAGAACTGATTACAATCGCATTACAAGATACAAAACAGAACAATGATAGAGAGAGAGAACAAAACAACATGAACAGAGCTCTCCTATGGCTCCTGCTCCCTGATCCCTATTGAGCCAACCTCTTATTTCCGCTTACCAGTTGCCTATTTGTTCCATCGCCAGTGCGACTAACAGTTCTTACTTCTTTTCCACTCGGTTGTTTGCTGCTTTCCCTGATTGCTGGGAATCCCACTGATTGTCTTCTGTCGCTTCTCTTTGCCATCTGCACTTGCTTCTGCAACAGCTGCGCAACCTGTTCTTTAGTTCTTCACAACCGTGACAGCTCTCTGTCTATCGTGGTTTCACTCCACCACCTATTCTCTCCAACACAGAACAGTTTAATTTGAAAACAAGGGCCCCAACACTAGTCAAGTTTGGAGAGCTTCTACATGGTGCTACAAGATTTCCCTATTTTGCTACATGATTGAATTTATGAGCACTATAAGGGCTAAAAAGGCGATTTAAAGGTGGGAAATGGTAATGTAATGTATAAGAAGGTTGTATGAGGTCCTTTCCAAGCTTATTACCTCTCAGAGGCCCATCTTGCACAAGGATAAATGAACAATGTTTTAAAGGAGTTATTGAGGGGGAAATAAAGGACCTCGTGGTATGATTGTAGAAATTAATTGTAGATTCAAAACTACCAACGTAATTTACTAAAACATAATGCTCAAATATACTCTACTCATCCGAGGAAGCAAATTCACGACGGAGAACACATATCATCAACATGCATTAAGATTCAACACACATACACAAAGACTTATTTAGGAGAAAGAAACTGCTCAAAACCCCTTCCTATATGTATTGCATTAATCAAAGTATTTGGATGAATACAATATGATTTCTTAGTCTGAGCACAACTTGCACCTGTATCTTCTATCCTTCTACTTCACCGACTGACCCTAACCAATACTTAACCAATTTCTCATCCTACTGAGCTCCTATTTCCTTTCGCTGCTTGATGAGGAATTAACCCCTATTAATCAGGGGAATTTCTCATTGAGATTTTCACAATTCATGTAGGCCCTTCTTTGACTGCATGCACCACTTATATAACTTGGAAAATTATACAATTGATAGTACACTCCCCTTCAACTCCAATTTCAACTGGGTAACTCGAATTATCTACATGCATTAGTTAATTTAGGATGATTGATCAGTTAAATGGTTAAACACTGAAGTTACACCCCACTGCTAGACCTCCCACTAGTTCCTCCATCAATTAGAACTAGTTTAACTGACCATAACTCAATTTGTTTGATTTAAATTATTACAACTGAAATTAACTCAACCTAGGCTCCTAAAATGTAGGAATCACTATAGAGAACTCAAGTACACACCCCCAACTTGAATTAACTAAGCTAATTGAGTGATAACAACTATTACAACTCAGTTTACTCATTCAAGTTGTCTGTTGATGTGGAATTTCGAGTTTCTGCTAATTTAATCAAAGAAAAAATTAAATTAAGAATTTCTTGTTGCATTTTCAACAATGATGAGGAGTTTTAATGATAGTACTATACCATGCACTCAATAGTAGAACCTACACACCACAAAAGTTACTCAATCTTGCCAAACATCTTGAGCATGTTAACAATGTAAATTGCAGAAAATTGAAATAATAAAGAAATGATGAGTTCAATTTTACTCAAGATATGACTACTGCATTAAAAGGAAATCCATCTTGTAGTCTTTGCACAAGACCTACAATTACAAACATAGTTACCGATTAAATGACTTGATTACCCATTTTTTTGAGGTAGCAAAAAAATCACTCAATTTTGAAAAGTGGTTATTCACAATACACCTTTTTTTTAGCATATTTTTGGCACTTTAAATTTTCTTATGTATCAAGTATGAACATTTTTTTTTGATGTTAGTGATTTTCATATTGATTTTGAAAAGTGTTGATGCAACATCAACCCCTTTTTTTAGAGGGCTTATTTTTTACACTTAAAAATTTTGAAAGTATTAAGTGTGGATATTTTTTTTTAAATGTTGGTGACTTTCATGCTCATTTTGAAAAACATCAACATTTTTTTAAGACATATTTTTGACACACTAAATTTTCTGATGTCGTGAGTATACACATTTTTTTTTTAAATGTTGATTATTTAACCATTTTTCAAGTTGTCTTAGTCCTATTCTTATTTTTCATCCTGAGATGTTTGTTTTTTAATGGTTTTCCAAACATGTTTTTTTTTTCAATGTTTTTATATTTTGAGGTTATGATTTTTTTTATAAAATTTATATACCGTTAATTAATACTTCAATACACATAAAATAATTGCCACTAAAAAATAGTAATTTTAAGCACTCAACAATAAATATATATTTTTCATATAGATATAAATAAAAAAATTCATTTTGTAAAACCTTTTCACTAAAAATGACATGTTAAATAAATTATTTTTATGAAAAAATTGATTGAACAAAGTTGGAAAAATAGAAAAATTTATGATTTTTTTATGTATTTTATATCCAAAGATGACATTTGAAGTTTTTCTTAAAAAAAAAAAGATTTAGATAAAATGTTAAGTAAAAGTGATGATTATGATGATGATTAAAGTCCACTAAGACCAATGTGTTCTATCATACCTCAAGAAAAGAAAAAGAGTCTAATTGTGATTCTTCAAAATCTTGTGTCTATGATAAAAAAGAAGGGAAAGAAGCGCTACAAGATCACTATAGTTGGGCTGGCTTAATAAGTCAAGAAGATTGGAATTGTGGTGGATGATAGGGAATTGAGAGCGTATGTGAGTAATAATCGGGTAGTCTAAAGACATTGTTTTTAATTTTCCACCTTTGTAGAATCACAAATGTGACAAATTCTATCGTCCCAGTGAGTCTTGGGAGTATACCACCGCCCAGTTTCACTTTGAATCTCATGAGAATTAGTTTTTATCCTAGAAATGTTCATTTTTTTCTTAGTGTTGATCAACACAGAGAGATAATTATGGTTATCAAGGGTGGGGTTGATCACCTCCATATAATATCTTAGCTCTCTTTTACCCTCTAGCTACTTAGCATCCCACAAATTGTCCTTAAAATTGGAGGTAATAATATCTTTGAAACTATCCTTTCTTCCCATGTTGATCTCCTCCTTATTCTTCCAATGGTTGAGCCAAGACTGGGCATCCTTATGCCACTAGTGCTTGAGGTGAAGGTGGGGGGTTTTGACAAAAGTTAGAAGAAATTTTTGGGAGCCCCTTGGATTCCATGTTGTAAAGATTATTCTTATACATGATATATCTAAACTTAGTTGTACTTTTAATGGGGAATAGACCAAAGAGGATAATATAGGGAGTGTTTCCATTGATCTTGACGTTATAGGTTATTAATTTCTTTTGAATCATCTCAATATTTCTCCATGACTCTCTAGATATACTGCAATCCCAAAATTCGCATCTGTATAAGACAATAGGGGTGACGAGAGTCTCAAATAGGAACCTTTTTTTACTCCAAATGCAAAGATCGACCGACTTACAATTTTTTTCAAGCTCATAATAAGATTTCCAACTTCCAATAACCCTTTTCTCAATGCTATAATTCTAGTTGAGTTGATGAGGAAATTCAAGACCCAAATATTTATAAGAAGAAACCTGCTCTAAGCAGTGGTTATCATAGAAGAAACTACCATGGGTGATATTTTTGGATTTAATGATCATGACTTAGTCTTGTCGGTATTAATTTTCATACCCATCTTGGATTAGTAGACATGAAGAGTCTTAAGCTGCTTTTCTATGTCATCATGGATTTTTGCAAGAAGAACAAAATCATCAAAATAAAGGAGAAGAGTAATGATTATACCAGCGAGCTCGGTGCCCTTGCAACTTGCAGTTTCTAGACACTCCTCTAGCTTATCGATGTAAATGCCAAAAAGGGTAGGGTATAGGGGAAACCCTTGCTTAACCATGATATTGCATTTAATATCTTTATGCCACCCTTCATTGGTCTTAATATTGGAAATGACAGATGCAGATCACATCAATCCTTAGTTCAGGAGGAATCATGATCTCTTCAAGTCTCTCCCAGATATTATCTTGAGGAACAATGTCGAAAGTTTTCTGAAGTCCAAAAAACATCAGAAGATATCGAATTTACTATTGCGACATTCCTCTGCAATGATCCTGAGAGTGACAAGGTGGCCGATAGTCGAGTGATGTCTCCCAAAAATAGCTTTCCCTTTAGCTCTTTTTCCATGGTTTTAAAGCCAAAGGCTAAGCTTCTTTTCCAAAATGAGTCTGTATAGCTTGGGTAGGATGTGGCTGATCATAATGGTCTTGTAGTTATAGGGAACACTTTTGTCCCCATTTTTAAAGGTATGCATAATAAAGCTTTACGTCCAAAGCTTAGGGAAGCCATGCTTTACAGCCAAATTGAGAAGCTTGTGGAGATGAGGAATGAGGATAGATCTTCCAATTTTAAATATCTCAGCTTGGTATCCTTCAATATATTTAGATTTCCCATTAGCTAGCTTATTAATCCTAGACTCAACGTCTTCCAGAGAAAATATATCTTCCTTTATATGAGTGTTTAAGATGGTGCCCATGGTTTCTAGAGAGTCATACAACTTCTTAATATAATTGTCCCAATTTTCTAAGGGGATAGAATGATTATATTTAGTTTTACGAACAAGCACATTCTGCCAAAATTTTGTGGGAAAGGTGGAGAAGATGCTACTGTCTCTTATTAATATATGACTTGCTACCATTTAGCAAAGATGGAATCCCATATTTTCCCAATTTCCCCAACCATACTGGTCATTACCTCTTTATTTTTTAACAAGCTTGAGGAGGATAACATATGCTTGATTTGTAAGTTCATCCTTCAGATGAATCTTTCCAAGTATTTTTAACAAACCCTGAGAAGGAGTGGATCGAACTTGTCATGTTCAACAAGACCATAATTGTTTGATGTTTTAATGAGTCCAATGAAGGCAAAACATAAAATATTTTTCATGTTTAGAGAGTTTTAAAAAGAGGGAGAAAAGAAAAATCCATATGTCCCTTTTCGTAAATAGTCTCATAAGTCCGAAAAGGCAGAAAATGATACTCAAGAGAACATCTTAGCCATGTTCGACTTAGGCATTATTTTTTCATATTTATTCTATCTAATTCTGGAAAAGGGTTAAACTTATACCGATTATACGTCTTTTAATTTACTTATTACAAGCTCGAAAGGACAAGTGCTCGACAATATTTTCATATTTTTGGAGTCTGAAAAGAAATGAAAGAGGAATCCTCCTAGAGGAATGATTTTTATAAAAGGATAGCAATTGGTTCCAGTCACGATGGAACTTCTCAAAACATGCAAAGGTTAAGAGGCTGGATAATAAGACCACTCATTGCAGATGTTCCCCAGGAAAGGCTAATAATCAAGTGAAAGCATATGATCGGCCAAGAAGATGGTGACGATGGAATGAAAAAACCAAGGCTCATATGACATAAATAGGTTGATAAAAATGGAAATCACAAGAGGTAGGATGAAAATGGTTTAATTTTTACATAAGCTCGAAACATGGGAAACTATGCTTGAAATTATTTGAACATGGTTTCATTTTTTTCACAGGCTTGAAACATAAGAAAAACTATGCTTGGAAGTGATTTAATTTTTACACAAGCTTGAAGCATGTGGAAGCTATATTTGAAACAAGTTTGCATGCCCCTAGCATAATGAATCAATTCTAGGTAGATGCCCCCCAAGCTTCATTTCATTCACTTAAGTAGAATATTGGGTACTAACAGGTGGATGGAATGAAGGTACATTTACGAGATCAAGTGAAAGACTCAACTAGGAATTTATGAGATCTAATCAAATACTCATATTGAAAGGGGGTATGTTTCATTTTTTAACGAGCTTGACACAAGAAAAGGAACTATGCTCCTACACCTTGTTTCAATTTTTAACGAGCGTCACATAAGACAAGAAAATTTGATCAAGGACCTTGATCATGGCCCATAAGAGGCCATGTATTCCAATAGGTTCTCATCAGATAGGAGAAAAACACTCTCGAAGGGATACATTTGAAGGGATCTAATGGAAATATCATGCTTCGATTCCCCCAGTACATGGTGCACTATATCACTGAATAGATCATCAATAGATGTAGGCATGGAACAGGTTGCCCCATACTTAACTTGTGGTGGGGGAGATACCACTTGTATATAAGGAAAATTTAGGGAAGTTGGTTTATTGGGAGTTAGATTAGGACCAGTGAACGAAATATGATCAATGGTTACGATTCTTCCTTCATGTGGGAAACACATCACATGAAACAGGGAAGATACAAGAGCTCCCATGACATAAAAATAGTCACGCTTAAGGAGGAAATTAAAATCCAAAAGGCCTTGGACAACCATCACATCCCATCACATCAATATAGACAATATTTCCTCCCAAAGTAATAGGAAACTTAGGAAGGATCCCTAACAGTTGACTGGTTCCTCTGTTAAAAGCCAACAAATTATGGGTAACAGGTACAAGCTATGGAGAAACTAAATTTTTCCAAGTAGTTGAGGAAATAATAATAACATATGAATTTTCATCTATGATTGCGATAGGTATGAGTATATTATAAGGCTATACTATGATCTGGAATGGCACGTAAGAAAGAAGATGATATCTTGTCAGTCAACTCCAATCAAAGGAACTGACCATACTACTTGGAGGCGCGTGCCGTGGGAATGGGAGGATTTCCCCCCTGTACTATGGTAACTAGAGGATTTCCCCAACAATTCATTGGAATCTAAAGAAACGAGAAGAACCTCAACAATATGAACTTCACTATCTATGGGAAAGGTAAGGTATGAACTTCAGTCAACTGAATGTGGAGTCGAGTCAAACATTTTCTCAACCAATGATTTTCCGGGAATAGACTCATTGGCTTCACATTTAGAGAGACCCAGATTGATTGGATTTATATTCTGATCATTCACTTCAAAAACTAATGGAGGATTGGGATAATGCTTCCGGTAACTGGCTGTAAGTCGTGGATGAGAAGTTGTAAGGTTTTCCAACACTTTTGAGGCTTTATCCATATAATGAAAAAGGTGAATAAGATGATTTAATTCACATAACTTACATGGAAATTTGACTTTACCCTTTTTCCCATGCACCTTACTATGACTAGTCAAAGGTTTATTAGCAGCATGATCTCCAGAAGCTGATGACAAAGACTGATGTGAGCTTGTGGACCACACTTATAATACGTTGGGAATACCAGGAAATTCTCTAAGAAGGTGGTCACCCTTACATGACATGCAATGCAATTTAACTTTGCGGGGATGATTGGAAGGTTCATCCATACTAGTTTCATCGGTAGCAATGGTTGCTTGGTTTCCCCCTTGCTTATTTTTCTTCTTCTTCTTCTTCCTAGCTTTCTGGTCACTAGAATCAAGGCTTTCATCAGGAGAGGAGGAAGAAAGGGATGAAGAAACAATACGTGAAGAAGGAAAAGGGTCAACTTTAGGATCAACATGAGGTTGATATTGCTCAGGCAGAGGAGAACTTGGTTTAGGAGTAGTTTGGACATTTAGAGCCATAGGGGTCGAAAAAAACCAAATTGGAAAACCAATGGTAAATACGGGAAGGGACAACGTTGCCATATAACGAGCACCAATATTTTAAAAAGAAGGAAAAGGACCAAGATTCCTGTCAGAGGGGTTTCCTTGATTGATATACTCAGGAACCATTTCCATTAGTCTCAACCTAAGATCTACGAAGGAGTTGTTCCACGAGGAGGATTTTATTCCACGGTTAATCAATTTATTTTAGAAATTAATGACACAAATAAAACAAAGGGGTAACTAGGCATAAATTTTTAGCAAGAAACCATGAACTGTAATATACACCTTGGCGAACCAAGGACTTAACGTATGTGCATAAAATCTCCCTGAATCTTGTGTTCGATGTATCACGGTATACAAGGAAATCGACTCAGTTACTTATGGTGAGGACAACAACCTATAAGGGACTTCCAAAATATACTCTATGGTACGTGGAAGTGCAATTTGTAGTAGTGTTGTCTAATGCATAACTGTTCGATGAGAGTGTTCCTTTATACTTATCATGCATGAAGCTCCATCTGATATACCTGAAGGTACGTGGAGAACGATCCTATACACTTACATACGTGGAACAACATATCACCCCCGGAATTCAACGCTGGAAAAAAATGACAACTCCTACGTTTAACGATGCCAGAATAGTCTCTATCTTATACCTCTATGTGTGTCATTAAGTTTCAAATTCTCCTTGGGTTAATTGGGATGAATTTTAGATTTGATATTGAATTATGTTTCAGTTTCAAGGCTCAAAACTCGATGTCACCTGAACACACCTATGATGCAACTAATATGACAAAAATAACTCTTTTCATTTTCGATGAAGGCTATCTAGTGTAGGAAAGAGGTGCAAACAATGATGCAACAATCAAATATGCAGCAAACAAGAACTTCCTAACTAGATCTTTCAATTTCACTATTCTATTTCAATTCAAAGCATTACAAAATGCCAAACCATGCAATGTAATCTATGCACAATTTCCTTTCCTATTGTGAAAATGAGAATTCTAGCTTTGAAAATGTGACGTATGGAATAGAATTCTTCAAATCAAGCACAAGAGGATTCCAATGAAATCAAACGTAATCTGAGATTTCATGAACTTAGGACTCAAACTGAAATTGGGTGAAAATTCCAAAAATCAAAATGGATGTAACTCAAAGGCAATTAACACTCATACACTTTTGCAAAAAAGAAAGAAAAAGCATGCAATTTCACACTAGGGAATTCCAATTTTCACACGCAAAACCCTAGATGCAATGCATGATATTTTTATTTACAACACACTTAATTCTCAAAATGAAGAAAACTAAGATGCAAATGTTCAATTACTGATTCAATCACACTTTTTAGAATGAGTACTTAAACAACACTTCATCCAAGTGATCAAAAATCAAACAACACAAGTTTTCAAGCGACAAAATGAAAAGAACAAAGAAATAACAAAACCAATTATTATCGAAGGCAAAAAAACACAAATGAAAACTCTATGGGGGTTTTAGAGAGGCCACAAGTCACCCAAGGCTAAAAAAAACTCAGCTAGAAGCAGGCTGATGAAATAGGGGCTCAAAAAACAAGGAAAAACTTGTGAAAAATAGGGACCACTGCTAATGTAAAGGAGGCACCAGTGCTTTGCAACGTTGGGGCAAAGTGGGCCAGGGTGAGGTGAAAAACTCTATCAAAGGAAATGGGGGAGTGTTGGGCTTGGGAAAGAGGCTTCAAACAAAAAAATTGCAAAAAAGTTTGAATGAAGCCACTTCCTAGGTCTTTTCTTGGTTGGATGATGAAAAAAATGTCTATCAAGGAGGTAATAAAACACAAAGGACAAGGAAAAACACAGAGGGAATACTTTGTTCCCCATTGGAGTCGCCAATTTGCTATACAATATTTATGTTTGCAGACAAAGGTATCTCCCCTAGGTTTGGTGGTCAACCTAGAACAACAAAGAGACAAGGAACCAAATGCTTTTCCTTAAAGTAAATATATTATGGAGTGAGGCCTACCTGGAAATTGTGGATCACTTCACTCCTTGTTTAGCTTTTAATCTCCAATTGTTAGAAAATTATATCTTACAAAGCAATGGAACACATAAAAATATGTGAAAATA
Organism: Pinus albicaulis; assembly: GCA_034641835.2. Taxonomy (NCBI): domain Eukaryota; kingdom Viridiplantae; phylum Streptophyta; class Pinopsida; order Pinales; family Pinaceae; genus Pinus; species Pinus albicaulis. Next base: position 1,369,107,828 of record CM076581.1, read on the forward strand.
CAAACAAAGAAAACACAAAAAACAAGAGAGACACAGATATATGTGGTTCACCCAACTTGGGCTATGTCCATGGAGAAACAACCAATCCTTCCTTTATATTATCCAGAAAAATGAAAAGACACAACCTACAACAGATCCGTTTTAATATCATCTACTCTCTCACACTTTCCCCCTTTCTATTTCTCGTTCATAATACACACACCACACAGAACCGCAATACAATTCCCTCATATGAATCGAGGCGTTGCCTTTCAGGGAAAAAAACCCTAAATTAAACATAAATTCTACTATCAGATTATCCACCTAATGAGCAACCCAAATTGACTGCAAAATTACAATATTTTACAAGGAAATTTTACTTCTACTTTTAGCTTCGGCGATGATGCCCTAGAACCCCCATACCCCCTTGCGCGGAGGGGTGTACATTATTCCTGTGGTATGCATCTAGATGAAACAAAGACCTATAAATTAGGATGATAATCATGCTCCACACCCAACACCAATTCTAGCTCCGGTCACTAAAATTAGATCCTGGACAGTCAGATAACACAAGGAAAGAAAATACGAGATGTATGCATTATCATCTAAATACTCTATTAAATAGATCAACATGGTATTGAAATAAGTGAATTAACAACATCACATATAGGAAAACAAATAATTTTTTGCATTAATATAAATGGAATGAGATTACAAACACAAGTGGTAGTTGATCTTGTAGAAGAGCTCCTCCAAGTTGTGAACTCGTCCTTTCCTTGTCACAATATGAAACTCGAGTCACTCTATGCATGAGATGATAACTACTTACTATAGCATCATAAGGGAAAAATCAGTCTCCAAAGCCAACCATTACCTCTGGCATATGAGAGGGTAAATATATAGGAGAGAGGGGAAAGTTGGGAGTTCTTATCCAATTACCATTATAAGGCTTTAGATCCACCTTTGATGGAGGGATAGGATCAAAGGATAAGTTATGAAAACTCCAAAGTAGGGTAGGATAGGATCCAAATTTCAAGACAAGTAATTGAAACAAATTCTGGAAACTCCTAGAAGGTGAAGCTTCTAGAATCCCGCTCATTCTCCTGGAATTCTAGAACCAACGCATGTGCAAAGGAGGGTAACTTTTTGTTGACCAAAGTTGGCCATAGTGGAGAAAAATATAGGTGAACACACCCCAGTAGGCTTGCAGGGAGCATTGGTCCTCAAACTGGCTTAGATAGGATGGTTTAGGGTTGAATTCTGAGGGATGAAAGGTACATGCTTAGGGATTTGTGCAAGATGATGACAAGGGGAATATGATGTTGATTGATCCCATTAGGAGGCTCACTTTGATTGGATGTGACAAAATGGCCTATAACACATTGCATGGGCTCATTCCATATCCTTAAAATAATCATTCAGAATCAAATGAGATGGAATTTTTTACCTGCTCAATGAAACAAATTGAGCTAAGGATTAATGAGCTCAGAACCAAATGTTTGATTCCCTAAGTGTTCGAAGGACATCAAACGATAAGGTTAGGTGAAAATACTGTTGGAATTAGGACATGACTAATTGCAATCTTTTCAATCCTCTCACCCTTACTAAGCATGTCATCTGAATAAATTCCACATTGAATAATGATGGCCTAATTCTCATTTAGGCGTATGAAAGGTTAAACGTTGGCACATATTCTATCCAATACGTGTCCTATTATGGATTTTCTCATCATGCACGTTCAATATCACTTGGCTCGCATGCTTGAAACATCAAAATTGATCTGCTTAAGCATTGAAAACATACTTCAAGAAGTATAATGATGAAGAATTTGGATTGAAGCACATGTAAATTTATTGCTATAATGATGAAATTCATGTGGGTAGGAAAGGATGATAGAGTTAAATTAGCAAGGACCTCTCTTGAGGACCATTCAATACGCTTCTCCCTCTCTCGAGAGTGCTCCCCTCTCAGGTGCTGGAGAATTTGGTCTTGGTTTGTCCTCCATTCTCAATTGTGGCATTAAGAAGGTTTCTATGGTGGTAACTCTGCGAAGAGCTCCAATTATGGTTTCAATTCCTCTATTGGTATGTTTCAGAGTGGGAAAAGCACTCTTGTTTGTGGGAATCTTAGCGCTCAGGGCTTTCTAGTTGAGAGGGAAATCATTCAGACCCGGGGAAGTTAGGCCCATTTCCCCTTAGGTTGTTGCATTTCTCTCATAAGGAAGGTGACTATGTTTTCTTTGTTTCTAGCTGAGTAATTTGCCAAATTTTGGGTCAAGATAGCAAATACTGGGAATTCAGCTTTGACATTGGGCATAAGATTGAATTTGTGAATGTGACATAGATAAATAAGGTTAACCTTGTGAAATGGATTTTTGCATTTGGAAATTGTGTCAGTCTGGTTCATGTTTCCCCTTTAAAATATTCGGTAAATCGAATTCCCCCTTCCAGTCCTAAATTGGGAAGGCATTAACAAAATTTTGACTCTGCTGCCACGTCCCTCCTTTTGGGGTCTAGTTGATAGTTTGCAAAGAAAATTGAACAAAGCCTCTAATTCGGAGACTTCTTCGGATGATATTCCCTTCTGACACTGTTTGTCCTCTAATGAATCTCTCCACTAGGCTGATTACAAGCTTCAAGTAAAGTTCTTCCAGATGTATCACTCCCATATTGAGCTTACAGGTGGATGAATTTAATGCCTTACAAAATATGGTAATGGACCTGAAATTGAGTTAGGATGCTCAAGAAAGCTTTTCCAATCTTCAGGAGGATACCAGAAAGTACGAGATTGACCTCAATAAGCCAGTCATTAACAATGAATTATATTTTCCGCTAGCCCATAAAAAGGAACTTTTGTCTTTCTATATCCATGATGAGGAAAGGGTGTTTTGAAAAGTCCTATGTTTTGTAATCACGATGATATGATAAGTCTCTATCTTGGTCATACTGTTACTAGTTTTATGGTTTATTTTGTAATCTTGTAGCTATGTCAAGTGTCAAACTTTCATTAGTCTTTGGGTCTATAAGCAGTTAAGGCTAGTGTTTTTTTGGATATCCAGACTAATCTAAACTGTGAAGATGTAAACCTCGTGTATTTCGCTGCAACCGAGCACATATTTAATCAAATCTACTCATTTTGTTTAAAAAAAATTAATAATAATAATAATAAATGAAATAATATTAATATATAAATGAACAAGGGAAATAGCTACAAAGTAGTTAGTCCTTGCCTTTTAAATTAGTTTAGGAAATTAAATCTTATAAAGTTAAATTTAAGGGTCATAAGGTTACTTTATTTCCATTATTTATATTAGTGTAACTATTGTTTACTAGGTTAACAATGTAAACTTTTAAACGAGAATGGAAACGAGTAGTCGTGTTTTTGAGGTAGCAAAAAAGTAATCCGATTTTGAAAAGTGCTCATTTAGAATACTCTTATTTTTTTTAAGCATATTTTTGACACTTAAATTTTCTTATGTATCAAGTATAAACATTATTTTTAAAAAATTAGTGATTTTCATGCTCATTTTGAAAAGTGTTGATGCTAGCATCACCCCCTTTTTTAGAGGGTTTATTTTTGACACTTTAAATTTTCTAATGTATTAAGTGTGGATATTTTTTTTTAAATGCTGGTGGTTTTCATGTGGATTTTGAAAAACATCCACATTTTTTCTTTTAAGACATACTTTTTAGACTTTAAATTTTCTTATGTCGTATGTATGCACAATTTATTTTTAAATGTTGATTATTTAACAATTTTTTAAGATGTCTTATTCCTTTTTTTATTTTTCGTCATAAAATATTTGTTTTTTAAGGGTTTTCCAAACATGTCTTTTTTATTTTTATTTATAATATTTTTTTATAATGAAATTTTATAATTTTTTTGCAAAAATAAATAAATAATAATATTAAAAATATATATAAAAAATATAAATATATATAAAATTTAAACATAAAGTATAAAAAAACCACACAATTAACTTATGCAAAAAAAAAAATTCAAAACAAGCATAATTTAAAAAGGAAAAAGGAAAAACATTAGATAATTAAAAAAATAAATAAAAAACATAAAAATATATATATAAAAATATAAAAATTAAATTAAAAAAAAAAAATAATAACATAAATAAAAAAATAATAAAAAACATAAAAAAAAATTGAAACCAAGAAACATAAAAATTAAAATAAACATATATAAAAACAAAAAAAAACAAACATTAAAATTAAAAAAAAATAATCAATATAAAAAAATAATTAAAAAAACAATAACTAATAAAAATAGAAATAAAAATGATAGAAAATATAAAAATTAAAATCATTATTAAAAAAAATATATATATGAAAAAAGAAGAAGAGAAAGTGGGCTTGGCAGCCGATTCTCGGAATCAACTGCCAAGCCAGGGCCCGCTGGCTAGGAATGACACGCGAGTCCCACCTAACCCAGCAGCCAACCAGCCGTGGGCTTGGCGGTCGACTATGGTAGTCGGGCTGCCAAACCCACGAATGGCTAGCCGCTGGGCTAGGTATGTGTGGCGCGCCACGCCCGCCCAACCCAGTGTCCAGTCGGTCGTGAGCTTGGCAGCTCGACTGCTGCAGTCAGCCGCGAAGCCAAGGGCTGCTAGCCGTTGGGTTGGGCGGGGGTGGCACCCCACCCTTGGCCAATGGGCCCAGGCTTGGCAACCGATTCTCGGAATTAACTACCAAGGTAGGCGATTCTCGGAATCAGCTGGCAAGCCTATATTTGTCTTTTTTTTCGTTTTTTTATGTTTGAATGTTCAATTTTTTTTTTTAAATTATGTGGTTTTTTATCATTTTTAAAATTGTTTTTATTTTTTTTTATTTTAATGTTTATTTTTTATTTTTTTATTTTTTAAAATTTTTTTATTAATGTTTTTAATTTTATTTTAATGAATGTTTTAATATGTATTTTTTAAAATTATGTTGATTTGGAAATAGTTTTTGGACCTTTTTTTCTTTATTGATTTATTATTATTATTATTTTTTTTAAATATCTTTCATGAGATTTTTTTTTATTTAATTTTTAATGTTATTATATTTATTTTTATTTACTTGTTATTTTTTTGTTTTTATTTATATTTTTTTCAATTTTTTTTTTTTAATACTTTTTGATTTTTTTTTTAATGTTTTAGTCTATATTTTTATTCATTTGCTATTATTTTTTAATTTTTTTTGTTTTAATTTTAATTTTAACTTTTTTTAATGTTTTAATTTTTTTTTCTTGTTTTTTTCATTTTTATTTATATATTTATTTATTATTTTAATTTTTCCTACAGGGCTCGTGAATCCTAAACTAGCAATTTGATCCCATTATATGTTAATTTGATTGTTGATTTTAAAATTTTCGTTATAAAAGATCGAGTTCAATTTCACAATGTGTGAGTTTCAAGGTTGATCTCTAAGTTTTCATTACAATGGGCCAAATTCACCTACGCTGCATGCAAATTTGAGGTTGACTTGCTGCATGTAAATTTGAGGTTGACTTATAATTTGTTGTTGCAACGTGTTAAGTTGTCTTAGAATAAGATTTTAAAGTTGTCATACCTTTAGCATTAAAAAAAGAAATTACTCCTGTTATAATGACTCCTTCATTGAGATTTTTATTTTAAAAAAATTTCAGTCATCATTTTTTTCAAAATGTTATGGTTGAAAATTTTCAGAATTTTAAGGTTTTCTTGAGTCATGATATTTTATCTTTAATTTTATGGTTGAAAATTGTTATAAGTATTTTATCTTTAACACCATGGTTGAAAATTATTGGAATTTTAAGGCTTTTAAGATAAGTGATATTTTATCTTTAATGTCATCGCTAAAAATTGTTGGAATTTTAAGGTTTTTCATAGTCATGATGTCTTATCCTTAACGCCATTGCTAAAAAATGTTGAAAATTTACATCGAAAAAAAAAATCATTATCCCAACATCAACATCTTTTGTTTTCAAGGTGTTTTTTGCACACAAATTTTGGTTTTATTGGCTTTTACTGTCTTTTTTTAAAAATATTGAAATTTTACACAAAAAAATATTCTAGCATCAACATTTTTCGTTTTTAAGTTGTTTTACATGTTTTTTTAGCTAGAGCTATCGTGTTGAGTTTATAGTTCTTGTTTCAAAGTTTACATTGTTGGTTATGATTCACATGTTTGTCATGGGTTTGTCCTTTTTATAATATTTTACATATTGCATATTTTTACCCCATTGAATACACACACGTTAAACAACAAATTTCCATTAAATTATCATTAATCATATTAATATGTAAAAACATTCACAAATGCAACAAAAACTAAGTTAAATGGAACACTTATTTTTGCATAAAAACAACACTTTAATGTGCCAAAGAAAAATGTATAGAGGGGAATGTGTGCGGAGGAAAATATCTAAGAATAGATATTTAAGATTTAAATATAATTAACAAACATACAAACATTTAATATTTAAAATAAACATTTTTTATCAAATCTTTCTCTCACTATATATGATATATACATCATATTAAAAAATGAAATTAAAAAAAGTCATAAAACATGTCAAAGAAAAATGCCAAATTTATATATATCCAACTATATATATTATCAAAGTTTTAAAAAAGTTAAGAGAAAGAATCGCCATGGAGGGTGTCAATCTAGGGGATCCTAGTCCTCATCTCAAGATGTGGGAAACTAAATTTATGAGGGAGATTGACCCTCCCCACAAGTGGCACTAGGAATGTCATCACAATGCTATGTGTGTGGTTTTTGATATTATACGGCTTAGGCTTGAGAAGTGGGTTGTTCTTGCAGGATAGCATGCTCCATTGCTCCATCCATTGACCAATCCTATAGGTAAAATGGAAGGTGATGAGAATGTAAGGGAGTATTATAACGTAGGGTGTTGGATGTTTATGTTCACTTGCACTACAAGTTTAAAATAAAGTTATGTTGTTGGTATGGTATACTACATGGTGCTTTTATACTACTTTTGCTTCTGATTTTAAGGTATTGTTGACTTGGTTTACTTATTCAGTTCTTAAAAACTATTTCAATCATTTTTTTACAATTTAGTCAATCATTACAGCCTTTTATGTGCCAATTACCTCTCCATACTCCTCATATTTGGTTTAGCCTCTCTTTTGGGGTTGCATAAATATTTTGGCTTGATTCTATGCCTTCTTAGGCATGGGGATATGTGCTTGTTGGTCTGGTTTGGAGCTCCAGGATTATTTTCACCACCTATAAGCCCCAATGTTCAACCAAACTTGTGTTTTTTTCTAAACACTGACAATTGGCTCTTTAGCTAGGTATATCCTTGCTTGACTTTGGGGCACTTGGTTAGCTTGGGTGTGGTTCTCTCATTGAATTCATGTCCTAAATTCCTATATGGTGAAGTCACATTCTTTTTTCCATGACCAATGGATTTGGGTGGATTCAGTGTTCTATAGACTCAAGAAGTACTTGCTTTGGCATTCTCCATGACAGGTACTCTAATTTATTTGGTAGGATAGAAGGAGCTATAGGTTTTATGAAATCAATTGGTGTAAGATTCATGGTGGTATTTATATTTATTATTTTTGGTTTATCTATTGGTGTGTAGATTTTTCTTTTACAACAGTTGGGCTTAGCGATTTATTGTGTAGCTTATGGGTGCTTGGGTAACCTAAGGGTGGTTCCATGGTTGAATTTTGGTCCTCAACTTCAATAAGGAGAAGCTATATTCTCATTGCAAAGGCCCAAGGGAGTTTGGTGGATTCAATTGTCTTTAGTATGAGGAAATCCTTGCTATGGTATTATCCTTAGTGCACTTTTTAATTTCTCTGGTAGACTTGGAGGAGTTTCAAGTTAGTTTGGCTCAATTGGCATAAGGTCATTGGTGAATTTTTTTTTCTTAACATGTGGTTTCTTTGTAGGGGTATGTATTTGACTCTTCTAGGAATTGAGTTAAATAGTTTATTATTTGGTTTAACTCTCATTAAGGCTCAATGGAGAGGTTCCTCAAGTAGTAGGGGAACAAGGAGAGGTTGACCTACCTCGCAACTCAGAGCCCAAGGGGAGGCTTGATGACCCATGGAAAAATTCAATGAAATTATATCAACAAAAAATCGTAGTCTCATCTCTAATATGGAGGATGAAGTGTGTTTCAATTGATGGTTAAATTCAAATTAGCAAGGAGAAAGGGAAACTCGCAACTAGATTCCACATACTGGTAATATTAGCTCTTGGTAGACCCAATATATGCAAACAATAAATTTATATTGGCATATCAAAAATATCTTTAGATAGGTTCTTCTGGAGCACTCAAAGACACAAAGGGAACTTCTATTGTGTATTCATTGAGTTCCACAAAAGGTGTACAAATTGGTAAACAATGTAGGCCATGAGGCTTCTTTCTTCAGATATGGTAAGACAAGGAATAACAAATTTGGGCGGGGAGGATAACAACTAATCTGCACAACCACACAAGATAAACTATATATATATAATTTATTTATTTTTTAAATCTTTAAAAGGTTTTTTTTTTAAGGATAATTGTTGTGCAAAGAGACACTTTACAAACTGGTATGAGGAAGATGTTGTCACATAATGTTAAATTTAAAAATAATAAAATAATACTTACAATAACAAATTAAAAAAAGAGTAAAATAAAGAACTTCAATTTCCTCAATTTTATATTTACTTTATATAGAGATAAAGTAATTGAAAGTAAAGAAAAAATAATAATTTACGTTTTAATATTAAAGAAGTATGTAATCCTTCACTCTTTATATAGAATTGGCATATGCATGTAAAAATAATGCAATTGATATTACATGAAATTTATTTCGTTTTATGTTTTCTTGACATGTAATACGTAAAATAAAAATATACTAATAACAAAACTATATTTTATTATTAGCTATAAATAAAATATTTTAATGTCCATATTATATAATATGGTTTTGTATCAAGTTTATATAAAGAAAAACAAAGTAATTTAAATTAAAAAAAAATTCTTATATTTTCACTTTTCTTTGTAAGGGACATATGTAATTTATTGCATTTTTAATATGGAGTTGATATCTAACATCAAAAAAAAGTTTAATATGGATTATATATATAAAGAGGTAATTTTTAATTCATTAATCGGTTCTTAGGGGAGATTTTTAATTCATTATTTTTTTAATATGGAGTTGACATGTAATATTTTAAATATTAATAACAATATCTCTCTCTCATTTAAAAAAATATTTATAATAAAAATAATTATATACATAGTATCCTATGGGTTTATGTTTTCTATTTGCAAATATAATTGGGGCATGCATTAACATTTTAATGTATAAAATGATGAATCATAAATAATATATTTATATATGTGTGTATGTGTGTGTTTTACTTCTAAATATGATTGGAACATGTATTAGCATTTCAATATTTTGAATGTGAATCATAAATAAAATATTTTTCATATATATATATATATATATATATATATATATATATAGTCCACGGGGTTTTAGATAGAGAGTGATATAGTGCTTTGTTAAGACACTTCTTGATGTGAAGTCAGTGGTCCAATTCCCCTGGTTCAGGTGATATATTGGGCATGATAAAGATGTAGTCCTACCAAGCTTACAAATATATATACAATTTTATTAGATAAAAAAACTATATAGAGAAAGAATTCTTATTTAGCTAATCTATTTTTTTAGAAATATTTGTAATTCATTTATTTTTTAATATAGAGTTGGCACACACACACACATATAATTAACATGTAACATTTCAAAAAGTGTTTATAACAAAAAGAATTAGAGAGAAGGTATCATGGATTTTCTATTTCTAAATATGATTGGAGCTTGTATTAACATTTCAATGTGTAAAATGTGAATTATAAATCAAATATTTCAATATCAAATATATATATATGGAAAATTCTTATTTCACTAATATATATATATATATATAGGAAGATTTGTAATTCATTATATATATAAAGAGAAAGATGGAGAGTCTTATAGGTTTTCTACTTTCAAATTTGATTGAAATATGTATTAAAATTTTTTATATTTAGAATGTAAATTATAAATAAAATATTTCAAAATCAACTATGTATATATTATATAAAACAAACATTTCATTGGTTCCTTCACTTCAAAGATAAATTTCGAGAAAAAAAATAATTATTAGCTGGCTTATTCTTCTTTTGTTCTAGTCTTTAAAGCGATTCAATGAAGAGGCTCAATGACTGAAACCCTAGCCACTACAACCCCCTCTCCCTACTTCCCGTCGCTTTGGTTTGACGATAACACCCTCATTGCTGTTGATACATGTTTCCTGACACCACCTTCGGTGGGGAGTCACTCTCCATTTTCCTGTTGCTGCCTCTTAGTGTGGTGCTCGTGTTTCATTTTCAAGGTTTTGTGGTTCGTTTTCGGGGTTTTGTTCAGATGCTTGTAGGGAGTTGAGAGAGCAGGTTCGTGCCTCCTTAATGTTGAAGTTTACAAATTTCGTTGCTCGTTGCTTTTCTAGTAGCCAGCTTGATCATGGGTTTGTGTCTAGATGTCCACGTTTTTTTTTCTGGTGCCATAATTTGTTTGGAGTTTGTTGTGGGTGTTTTTGGAATATCTTTTAGATTTTTTTATGAAGACTTTTACTAGGCATGGTTTTTGGGGCTTACAACTTAGTATAGGGGAGATGTTGTCCAAAAAATATTTACAATAACAAATTAAGAAACAATAAAATAAAATATTTCAATTTCCTTTTTAATTTTACATCCACTTTATAAAGAGATAAAGTAATTGAAAGTACAGAAAAAATATAATTTACTTTTTAATATTAAAGAAAATATGTAATATTTTACTAATTAATATGGAGTTTACATATACTATATAAAAATAATATAATTGATACTACATGAGATGCAATTCATATTATGTTTAGTTGACATGTAATATGTAAAATAAAAATATACTAATAACAAAAAACTATTTTATTATTAGTTATAAATAAAATATTTCAACATCTATATTAAATAATATGGTCATAGATGAATGATTGAATGTGAGAAATGATATCTAATGACAAACAAAGTAATTTAAATATAAAACATCTTATATTTTCATTGTAAAAGATATATATATATATATATATATATATATATATATATAATTTGTTGCATTCTTAATATGAAGTTGATATCTAACATTAAAAAAAATGTTAATAAAAACAAATTAATATAGATTATATAGAAAGAGAATTAGTATTCCATTAATAGATTCTTCAGAGATATTTTTAGTTCATTCATTTTTTAATATGACATGTAAAATTTTAAATATTAATAACAAAATATATATATCTCTCTATTTTTAAAATAATTTATAATAAAAATAATTATATAGATTAATATAGATTATATAAAGAGAGAATTATTATTCCATTAATAGATTATTCAGAGATATTTTTAGTTCATTCATTTTTTAATATGACATGTAAAATTTTAAATATTAATAACAAAACATATATATATCTCTCTCTCTCTATTTTTAAAATGATTTATAATAAAAATAATTATATAGAGCCCTATGGATTTTGTATTTTCTATTTCCAAATATGTTTGAGACATATATTAACATTTTAATGTCTAGAATGGTCAATCATAAATAAAATATTTCAATGGTCAACTATATATATATATATATATATATAAAGTTTAGAATTTTTATTCCATTAATAGTTTTTTTAGGGAGATTTGTGATTCATTTTTTAATATGGAATTGACATATATATATATATATATATATATATATATATATATATATATATATATATATATATATTTGTGTGTGTGTGTTACTTCTAAATATGATTGAGACATGTATTAACATTTAAATGTGTTGAATATGAATCATAAATAGATTATTTTAATGTCAACTATGGTAGGGGTATTAACAAGTGGCCTTCATCCGAAGAGATGAATTGTATTCATGGGTCTGACAGTAATGTTGATGTTGTAGATCATACAATATAAAATATCTGACACCCGTGTTCTCAACCACATTGCAAACTTTGAACTGCTAAATGATCATGATCCTAAAGACCTCTATCATTAACCCTTAACCTTGTCATGCATACCAACCACCTGCAAAACATGCGTGAGAGTCAATTGCACACTTATTTTGATAGAAATTAAATAGATCTATTGTTAAAGCATTTAAAGAGGGATTTAGGCTCCCTAACATACAATAATAACATTGATCAAATCTATTACAATTTTACTACAACCCTTTCCACTATGATCACCAAATTCTCTACCAAGGTGTCGTATAATAATAATAATAGAACTTCCAATCCTTGGTATGATAAGGACTGTAAAATTTCTAGGAAAGTGATTAGAGATGCTTCTAACGAAACTATTAAGCTCAAAAACATAAGTGTATAGAAATCCCTTATGAAAAGGAAGAAAAGGTCCTATATTCATAAGAGACAAGAGCATCTTCTCCACCTTTCTAAAATTGAGCTTAGAAATTTTTGACGTAACAAACTTGCTTGTAAAACCAAAGATAATAATTTGATCCTCTTAAAGGACTGTGATATTTATCTTAAGATGCTCCATGACTACCTGGACACAATGTGCACCATTTTAAACACTCCAATAAATGAGGATATATTTTCTTTAGAAGATGTTGAGTTCAAGATTAAGAAGCTCACTAATGGGAAAACTAGAGATATTGAGGGATACCAGAAATATTGAAAATGGGAAGGTATATACTCATCCCTCATATCCACAAAATTTGTTGAAAAATGCAGCAAGAAATTCTCAATTTGATTTTTCCTAGATTAAATTGAGAAAATTTGAATTTCCACATCAGTAGACAACTTGGATGATGCTAAATTGTGTGACATGGCTTGTGTCACCCAATTTACTCAGTAAATTGAAGTTGGAGGAGTTAGAGTTCAATTAAGCATGTGTTTTTTTCTAATATGTAGTAATCAAGGTCAGTTATCTAAGGTTGTTTTCAGTTAAACTAGTTCCAACAGTTGGAGGAACTAGTGGAGCATCAAGTTGTGCTGTGGGACTTCAGTAAAAATCAATGATCATCTAGTTAACTGATCAATCAACCCAAAATAGCTAGTGCATGCAAATAATTCAAGTTCCCCATGCTTGGTGGATATTCCAAGGCAGTGTAACATCAATTGTAAACTAGCCTTGATTGTACGGGTATTGCATGCAATCAGATGATCAACCTAAGGAATTGCGCAATCAGTTTTGGAGAAATTCCTAAATAATAGGGGCCTAATTTCTCAAGGAATAGAGCGAATACATAGGATCTCATGCAGAGGAAGAAAGTGAGCAGAGAGATAGGTTATAAACTTGCAGGTTGAGCTTATTTGAGAAAAAAAATTGCAATGCATCTTTATTTTTCTAATTTAATGCAAACAAGCATTGGGGTTTTTAGCAGATAGCTTTCCCCATGAAAATACACGGTTGCATGTGTGCGATTTCTTATTGCATGCCTGAGATTTTTATTCTAAATTGTGAATTAATGTCCACAGAGCAGTAGAGTAGGTTTGGGTCTGTGATTTTGATTAAGACTTCATGAGTAGTTGCAATACTACATAATTTATACATGGTATTAGAGTAAGATTCATGTTAGAGCAAGAACTTCAAAGTTGTTTCTTAGGAGGCTCAAATTTCGAGATCAATGTAGTAGGATTTCTTAAGAATTGAGAATATGGTCTTAAATGGACTAAGGCTAGAGTATACCTTGGAAGGCACCTCTAATTTTGTTGCATGAAAGGATCACATGGAGGCATTATTGGATGACAATGGATTGCTAGAATACATCAAGACAAATGTTGCAAAACTACCAGAATATGATGCCCATAACCTTGCTTAGTGGAAGATATATTTAGCCAAGGAAAGGAGAATAATCTTGGAGGGATTATGTGATCACATTGTCTCAAATATCTATGAAAAAGAAACTCTGTTCACAATGTGGAAAGAAATGACAAAATTGTTCAAGAATAGTAGTGACCATAGGAAGCTAGCACTCAAGGATAAACTTAGAAGTATCAAGATGCAGAATAATGACACTATTCTACAATATCAGATAAAGTTTATACAATGTCATGATGAAATTGGTGGGGATGGTGTAAATGTTTCTGAAGAAGACCTGGTAAGCCTAGCCCTTCTAGGCCTTTCGAAGAGCTGACATAGCTATCAAGATTCAATGAATGAGAGGGAGAAACTACCAAATTGGGAGCGCTTATGGTCTGATTTGGTACAAGAGGAAATAAGGTGGAATACTAGAGACAAGACTTCATCCAACAACAAGGATGAAGAAAAATTTGCATTAGCTGGAAAAGCAAAGAAGGGAAAAGGGAATAAATCTCAATCCAAACCAAAATCCAATCAAGGGGGAAAGAAGAAAGATTTGTCAAAATTTAAATGCTTTCATTTCCAGGAATTCAGGGACTATGCCATGAAGTTTCCACACAAAAAGGCAAGCAAGAAGACCTCCGGAGGAGGAACAAGTGAAGCTTTGGCTTCACAGTTCAAGTTTTAATTTACCCTCATTTCATGCATGGATAGCACAACGATGGGGAGAGTGTGGTACTGGGACTTAGGTGCATCATTCCACATGACATGGTGTAGAGATTTTTCAGTGACCTAGAAGAAAAAAATTTACAAATGCACATCGACATGGGGGGTGACATAAATTATAACGCGACCGGGGTTAGTACAATTACCTTTCAGAGGGAGTCATGCTCCCCCCTCATCTCAAGGATGTCATGTTCATTTCGGACCTAAATAAAAATATCATCTCTGTTGTAGTTTTGGAAGACAGTGGTTATAATGTAATATTCAACAAAGGAAAGGAATTCCTAAGGCACATAGCCACGAGATAGGTAAAGCAAATTGAGGTTAATGTGAAGAGCCTGTATAAGCTAGATGTAGAATATTATGTTGCATTAAGCACTCAGGCAGAGAAGGTGCAGAGTCGCGATGTCAATGAACTTTGTAATAGAATACTTGGCCATTTGCATCATGGTGCCCTGAGATAAACACATGCCTCCCAAAAGAAGCACTTGAGCAACAAGATGTATGTAAAGGATGTACTTTGGGGAAATACACAAAATACACTCTCCATGATCGGGATAAAAAAGTGCATGGAGTCCTAGAAAGAATCCACTCTAATGTCTGTGGACCTTTTTCGAAAACCTCCACTCTCAAACATAAATATTTTTTTATTTTTATTGATGATTTCTCACGGAAGTGCTGGATAATCTTCATGCGGAAGAAAGATGATACATTCTCCAAGTTCATAGAATTCAAGGCATTATTGGAGAAAGAAACCGACAAGAAGGTGAAGGCTTTCACGAGAGATAATGGAGGTGAGTACATGTTGAATGAATTCAAAAAATTATGTGCAAAAGAAGGCATTCGACGAGATTTTACAACACCCCACAACCCAACACAATATTCTATTTGCAGAACCAGAGTCCTCATCGGATTCTAGGCATGATTACACCAGAGGAGTATTTCTCGAGGAGAAAGTTAGATGTGTCGCACTTTATAATTTTTGAAGCCTCTGTTTATTGCCATGTCTCCAAAGAAGAAAGGAATAATCTAGAGATGAAAACATAATTGGGGGTATTTTTTGGTTACATAGAAACTCCCCACAACTACAGTGTGTAATTTCCATCCCTCATAATGATAGTTGTGTGAAGGGATGTAAAATTTTATGAGGAGATAATGATCCATGCTTTCTTGAGAGGGAGCTTCAAATCCCACCAAAGGAGGAACCTTTAGCTCCAAAGGAGGAACCTCAAGAAGTTGTGGAGAAACCGAAAGTTAAGGAGGAAATAATGGATACCACCACTCAAGCAGAACCATCCATAGAAGGCAGGAAAAAAACCAAGGAAGTTGATATAATTGTGCAGGATGGGAGGGAGAATGTGGGAGTTCCATCAAATTTGTGCAGGGAGAGAAGGTAACCAGATTGGTACACTAACTACATGGCTCTAATTACTAATCTTGTAGAGGCTGAGCCATCTTATTTCAAGGAAGTAGTATAGAAACCTGTGTGGGTTGATGCAATGGTGGAGAAGTATGAATCCATTGTAAATATTAGTGTTTTGGAAGTGGTCCCAAGAACAATAGATAAATCAGTTGTCGATTTGGGATGGATCTTCAAGGTAAAGCAGGAAGAAAACAGAATAATAGAGAAGTACATGGCCAAATTTGTGGCTAAGGGGTGCTCTCAAGTTGAAAGGATTGACTATGAAAATACCTTTGCTCCTGTAGCAAGGTACTCATCCATTAGATCAATTCTTGCTTGGGCTGCGTAGATGGGGTAGAAGATCCACTAGGCGGATGTAAAAACAACATTCCTCAATAAATTTATTGAGGAGGAGGTGTACATCGGGCAACCAAAATGCTTCGATACTTTTGATCGGGAGTCTCATGTGTGTAGACACAAGTGATCCTTGTGCTTGGTACACCAGGATCGATAGCTATCTCACTGGTTTGGGCTTCACCAAAATTTAAGTGGATGCAAACCTCTATCATATCTTAGTAGAAGTTAAATTTATCATTATTGTCTTATATGTTGATGAATTTGTTTTAACTGGTGATGAAAAACTGATCAAATCTTGTAAGGAGGACTTTGCAAGAGAATTTGAAATGAAGGACACGGGTCTCATGCATTACTTTCTCAGCTTGGAAGTAATGCAAATGAGATACTAAAAAGGTTCCGTATGGAGAGTTGCAAACCCATGGAGTTACCTTTAGTGACCAACTGGAGGAAGGAAGATGCTACTTCAAGTGAGGACGTGGGTGATACTGTTTATCAGAAGCTAGTGGGTCCACTAATGTATCTTGTGAACACATGACCGTATATGTGCTATGCATTCAACCAGTTGAGAGAATTTATGGTTAGTCCAACCAAATTATATTGGAATGAATCTAAGCATGTTTTATGGTACCTCATAGGCACTACCCAGTTTGGACTACGGTACAGACGAACAAAGGGAGTGAAGCTGTGTGACTTCATAGATGAAAATTTGGAGGGGGTTCCATCAAACAGTACACCAGGTGGAATTTTTAGCATTGGGTCCGCAATTTTTTCTTGGTATATTAGGAAGAAAACATATGTGGTGCTCAGGTCGACAAAAGAAAAATATATGGCTGCAAGTCAGGCAACATGTGAGGTGATCTAGATGAGAAAGATACTTGTTGGATTGTTTGGTTAGATGATAGATCCAACTCTGATTTACTGTGATAATGAGAGTTTCATCAAGCCCTCTAAGAATCCTATTTTTCATGATTGATCCAAGCATATAGATATTCGGTATCACCATTTGTGTGAATGTGTGCAAAGGCAGATCATGTTGTTGCAATACATTTCGACAGAGGAACAAGACGCTAACATTTTGACGAAGGCCTTGTCAAGAGGGAAGTTTGATTTCCACAAGTGTAGGATAGGGGTGGTTGATAATCCCTTTCTTGATGAGAGGGACTGTTGAAAAATGAAAAAATAAATTATCAATTTGATTTTTCCTTGACTAAATTGAGAAAAATCAAATTTCCACATCAACATACAACTTGGATGATGTTAGCTTGTGTGACATGGCTTGTGTCACCTAGTTTACTCAGTAAATTTGGAGGAGTTAGATTTCAGTTAAGTATGCGTGATTTCTAACTTGTAGAAATAAAGGTTAGTTATCTAAGGTTGTTTTCAGTTAAACTAGTCCCAACTATTGGAGGAACTAGTGGAGGGTCAAGTTGTAAAATGGGACTCCAAAAAAACTCAATAATCATCCATTAAATGATCAATAAGTCCAAAATAGCTAGTGCGTGCAGATAATTAAAGTTCCCCGGACTTGGTGGAGATTCCAAGGCAGTGTAACATCAGTTGTAGACTAGTCTTGAGTGTATAGGTGTCGCATGCAGTCAGATGATCAACCTAAGGAATTGTGCAATCCATTTTGGAGAAATTCCTAAATAATAAGGGCCTAATTTCTCAAGGAAAAACATAAGGAAATAGGAGCTAAAACAAAGGCCAAAATTGACTAAGTATAAGTCAGACCTTCTTAGTGAGCAAAGATATAGGTTATGAACTTGCAGGTTGAGCTCAATTGATTTAATGCAAGCATGCATTGGGGTTTTTAGCAGATTGATTTCCCTAGAAAAATACTTGTTGCATGTGTGTGATTTCTTATTACATGTCTTAGATTTTTGTTCTAAGTTGTGAATTAACGTCCCTAGAGAAATAGAGTAGGTTTGTGTCTTGTGATTTTGATTAAAAATTCATGAGCATTTATAAATCTACATTGTAATTTTTACAAACTTCTCAATTTGGTGGTAAACAAAACTTCCCTAAGATTTGGATGCAAAGCCTTATTATGCCCATCTTTAAGAATGGGGACAAGAACGTTCCCTTTAAATATAGTACCATTATGATTAGCCACATTTTAGCTAAACTATACAGGCTCATGTTAGAAAAGAAATTTAGCCTTTGACTTGAAATGCATGGTAAAAGAGCTAAAGAGAAAGTTGGTTTTGGTAGAAATCATTCGATTCTCGATCATCTTGTCACTCTTAGGATCATTATTGAGGAGTGTCGCAATAGTAAAACTGACCTCTTTTGCTATTTTGTCGACTTTAGAAAATATTTTGACACTATTCTATGGGATAATCTATGGAAAATACTTGAAGAGTTAATGATCCCTCCCAAGTTAAGGATTATTTTCATTCGACTCTACGAGAATGTTGTTTCCAAGCTTAAAACCAACAAGGTGTGGTATAAAGAAATTAAATGTAATATTAGGGTTAAATAAGGATGTTCCCATACCCTTTTTGGCATTTACATTGATAATATAGAAGAGTGCTTAGAAATTGCGGGATGCAATGGCTCTGAGCTCACTGGTATGGTCAGCACTGTTCTCCTCTATGTTGGTGATATTGTTCTTCTAGCCATAAGTCATGACGATCTCGACAAGCATCTTAAGACCCTCCATTATCACTGCTCCAAGATGGGTATGATGGTTAATACCGAAAATACTAAGGTCATGATAATTAAATCCAAAATGACCAACCACGGTAATTTCATCTAAAATAAAAATTATTCAGAGCAGGTTTCTTCCTATAAATATTAAAGCCTATTGATATTCATCATCAGTTCAATTGGAATTATAACATTGAGAAAATGATTATTGGAGGTTGGAAATCTTATTACGAGCTTGAAAACAATTGAAAGTAAGGTGATCTCTATATTTGGAGTAAAAAAGGGTTCCTCTTTCAGACTCTCATTACCCCTGTTATTTTATATGACTGTGAGGTTTGGGGATGCACTATATCCAAAGAATTATGGAGGAAGATCAAGATTATTCAAAAGCAATTTATAACCTACAACCTCGATATTAAAGGAAATATTCCCTATCCTATCCTCTTGATCGAAGCTAGCCAGTGTTGCTATGTTTAGGTATTTGATGTACAAGAAGAAGATCTACAACATTGAAGCTAAGAGGTTTCCAAATATTGCCTTTAAATCTAGCCAAAAACCCCACCTCCACATCAAACATGGATGGCATAAGGGTGCTCACTCTTTACTCAACCTTTGGGGGATAAAGGAGGAGATCATCTTGAAGAATAAGGATAGCATTAAAAATACTATTACCTCCAAATTTAAGGATAAATTGTGGGATGACAAGGAGCTAGAGTAAAAAAGGAAGCTAAGGTATTATGAGGAGATGATAGACCATACCCTTACTAACCAAAATTTTCTCTTTTTCCTCGCTAGTACTAAGAATAAAATCAACATTGAAAGGATAAGAACTAATTCTCATGAGGTTTGAAGTGAAACTAGGGGTTGGTTTATTCCCAAGACACCCTAGGCTAAAAAAACTTGTCACCTTTGTGATACTAAGAGGGTTGAATTTGCACAAATATTACTCACATCCGTTCTCATTTCCAAAATGTTTTCCATAGTACCAACCTTCTTGAATTGTTAAGTCAACAAAACTACCCTGATCTTGGAGCGCTTCTCTCCCTTCTTTTTTATTATAGACATAAAATATTAAAGAGTCACAATTAATCTCTTACTTTCTTAAGGTGATAGACCACATTGGTCTTAGTGGACATTAGCCATCATCATTATCATTAGAGAGAGAGATCCTTATTTCACTCATTTATTTTTCTTAGGAAAATTTGTAATTCATTTACTTTCTAATATGGAGCTCACCTGTAACATTATATATATATATAATTTAACATATAATAAATGTGTAATATTTTAAAAAGTATTTATAAGAGAGAGAGAGCCTTATGGATTTATAACATCCAAATATGATTAGGGAATGTATTAATATTTTATTGTGTTAAATGTAAATCATAAATAATATATATATATATATATATATATTCTAGTTAAAAAAATTTAATATGGTTTTTAAATATATAAAGGGAGAATTAGTATTCCACTAATATTTTTTTAGGGGATATTTGTAATTAGTTATATAGATACAGAGAAAGATGGTTAGTCTTATGAATCTTCTACTTCCAAATATGATTGTGGTATGTATTAGCATTTTAATATGTAGAATGCAAATCATAAATAAAATATTTCAAATTCAACTATGTATATACTATAAAAAACAAATATTTCATTCGTTCATTTGAAGAGAAATTTTGAGAGAAAGAAACCTTAGCCATCTGATTCCCTCTTTAATTTTTCCTTTGATTGCTCTGGTTCGACAATGGCTCGCAGACTACTATTGATACATGCTTCCTGATGATTCCTTTAGTGGGGAGCCACTTTTCATTTTCCTATTGCTTACCCTTGGTGTGGTCCTCATGGTTCATTTTCAGGGTTTCGTGGTTACGTCGGCTTGTTGCCAATGTTCGTTCAGATGTGTGTGGGGAGTTGAGGAGAAAGTTCGTGCCAACTTCCATGGCACCATGGACCTTGGTTCGAGCCTCCTTCATGCTGAAGTTTTTTGATTTCATTGCTCATTGCACTTCAAGTGGCATGCTTGGTTGCGGGTTTATGTTTGACCTGTCCCTACCATCGACATTTCCTTCGGTGCCATCACCAGTCTGGGGTTTGTTGTGGGTTTTTTTTTATCCTTTTCCCAATTGTTTGATGGTCGTTTTTGGTTTTTTTTTTGGCACCCTTTGGGGTTTTATCGATGGGCCTATGTTTCCCCCTTTTTGTTGCCACTATAGGATCTAGGAAACTCCTAGTAAATGCACCCTTCGTGTGCATATACAAAATGTTATATATATATATATATATATATATATATATATATATATATATATATATATATATATATATATATATATATATATATAGAAGAGAGAGAGAGAGAGAGAGAGAGAGAGAGAGAGAGAGAGAGAGAGATTTATTTAGGAGGGAGATTTGTAATTCATTCATTTTTTAATATGGTGTTGACAAATAACATTTAAAAAAATATTTATAGGCAAAATAATAAGAGAGAAAGAAAGACTTATGGATGCATGTTTTTCATTTTCAAATATGATTGGACATGTATTAACATTTTGATGTGTAGAATGTGAATCATAAATAAAATATTTCAATGTCAACTCTAGATATATAATATATAAAACAAACGATATATATATATATATATATATATAAAACAAACGATATATATATATATATATATATATATATATATATATATATATATATATATATATATATAACTCCATTTTAATTTTGAATCTATCAGGAGTAAAGAGGAATCAAATATTTCAACGTTCAAACCTTTCCAATTTTTAGATTAAAAAAAAAGTTTTATTTTGAGGGATTTGATTCTTCTCGGTGCGATGGTTAGTAGACCCAGAGTATGAATATATGCCGGTTATTTTTTAATTTAAAGAAATTTGTTTAATGGTGAAGTAATTTATAATAATATCAACATTGCTAAAATATTTGGTTTGGAGAATCGGGTCCTCCACTAAGCTACACGCCCATGTCCAAAGCTATAATGATTCTAGTAAAGGTAGTGTGTTCTAGGAATATAAATTGTTAAAACCATAAATCTAGAGGATTATGGAGAGAATTAATGTGCATAGAGAGGGAAGGACTTGCTATGGTGTATGATTTACAAAGGTTCCACTACTGCTCGTTTACCAAGAGGCTTGAGGAGAGGAACGAAGTTTAGAAGTGGGGAACCCATGTAATTGATGAAGTGTTGCCACAAGTCCCAAACACAGTCTATTGTCAATTTTGTGGTACCTCCACACATAGTAAATATAAATGTAGAGTGACTCAAAAGAACAAACAACGTAATTAATGGTAGGCCAGCTAATGGCTAGGCTAATGGTTAGGATGCGTGTGACACTCATCATAATTACCAAAACTTACCATAAAAAAAAAAAAAAATTACAACAAATATGATAACCTTTGTAAAAAATTGGATGCATATTTGTTTTGCAAAGCTGGAAAGTTTAACTTAAACTATGATATAATTATGAATGTATCTATTTATTTTCGCTGCAATGTACACCTTGGATTTATGTTCGAATTAAACCCCATATCTAAGTTTAACAATATTAACAAATCCATCACCCTTGGCATTTATTTTCTCTACCGACTTGAAATAAATATGTGTATTGTTGACGACGACATAATTGGATCCCTTTTATGACTTGCTGGTTGTTAGGTTTTATGTTTTAGATCCGCGTACAACCTTAGGATTTGCTAGCCACCTGTATTCTCGTACTCCGTTTGATCTCCCTTTGATCTACGATTGAGATTGAGGCGGGAAGGCCTAGGTTAAACCCTGGCAACCCGCTCACTTACCTCATTCTACACTGTCGTGACCGGGTGTGGCTCTGCCTTAGAGAGGCCTATTGCGTTAACTCATGGCAGCCGGTCTTGAACGAATTGCTCTATCTCTGCCCTTGTTCAGATTTGAGGTCTGTTCTTCTTGAGCTTTAACTTGGATGGTCATATAATCTTTGGCTCCTAGTGGAATTGGTTTAAACGATGTTAAAAGCTCGATGCCTCCGTAAATTCATAGACTTCTTGAACAGGTAAGAATTTGTTCTTCAAACTTATATTAATTTTGTAGGTTTTCCCTTATAGGCCATTCACTTGGTTTAAATTCGTGGCCCTTACCTCTATTGTTTGGATACTTGTAACAGTTTCATGATTAGGTAGCTCGAGTCGAAGACGTGCTTGTTACAGGTATAATGAGTGTTTAGAAAATCTAGATTTCTTTTTAACGAGGTTTCATTTTTCCAAATTCATGTCTAGATTTTCATTTTCGCAATTAATTGAGTCATGCTTGTGTTTCTTTCCAGGTAACTCTTGCCAAAGCTGGTTGTGTTGTTCTTTGGATGGAATGCGGGACTAATTATTTCCCATTTGCAAATTCCAGGTATTTTTTTGTCGACCCTAGTTGGTCTGCAAGCTCCATTTCTGGATTTATCAACTCTGCTCTAGAAGAAATGAGCTTCAACATAATTTCTGTGTTTAATACTCCTCTGTTTATAGCTAGAGTTTCATTAGGGCTTAAGGGTCAAGAACATCGTTTACGATGAGCCTTGTAATAACTTATGGTTGAACTCTTCTTTTGTTTTTTGCTTAGTTGGGAATCCTTTGCACAATAAGGAAATTGCGAAAAGTGTTTTTTTTTGTTATAATAATATTCATTCAGGCTTATCTTTTCATTCACATGAACTATTCGGTTATACAGTATATAAATGTTTGGTTTCACGGTTCTCCAGAATAGTTTTTCTTTAAGTCAAATTATTCATGACAGAGTATATAGTTCTATACTGATCCTACTATTCAACACATATTTTTTGGATTTAGCCTTGAATTTTAATTTGGTTTCGCCCAAGAAAGAAAAGTTAGGGTTTGTTATATAGTGTATATTTTCTATTTTACAGTGAAGTAAAGTGTTGTCTTCTTGAATATCAGGAGGTCCGAGCTTCCGACCAGCCCACTTATTTTCTTTCCTGAGTGCTTTATGAAAATATTAATTCATTTACACAACTATTTTCTCTTTTCTATTTCAAGAGTTTCCATTCTGAAATTAATTATTTACTAGGATGTAGGTGATCGGACCACCTAGGTTCTTGTCCGAGTTTATTTACGTTGGAGAAATGACTAATTCCGGGTTGAGGGTTTCCTCGTACTCAGATTTGACAGTATACTCCGCTAGGGCTTAGTTCAAACCCTCCTACAAGTAAAATAGTACCACCTTTCTGTAATTATTTCAATATTTCTTCTGCATTAAACAGTTTCACCTTCTGCAAATAATACAATACTTACTTCTATAATAAACAATATTTTATTCTACAGATAATTTATCTATGCGTAGATTTTTATCTTACAGAAGTTCTTTACTAGTTTTCTGAATCTTTCCAACCATTCTTTATATCATTCACATAACAGCTTATAATGAATAAATAAACTAACACATGCCTGTGTACAAATCTTGTAATATCTTTTCTATAAAATTCAAACTCCTGAACATAATCAGTACTTATATGAGATTATTTACTACTGATGATGTTCCTCCCAACCTTCAAGAGAGGCAATGACGTCCTGCTCTTCCCCCATGCTTCCACTGAAAGGTACAGGTTGACAGTTTAATTCTGCTGTGACCTCATGACCACAAGTCCAGTCAGTACTAGAATATTTCAGGACACTGAGTGTTTTTCCATTGGTCTCTACCAGCTTAGGAAAACTTTCCACTCTTTCCTTAGTCTTTGAACAGAACCCCCATTCCTCAATGGGATGAGTCTCTTATCCCCAGAGGAGCAGGTAACTGTTCCCAATTATCCCAACCATTCTTTCAGTTCTTGGAAAACATTTATAATCAGCTTTTTACTTTTTTTGGAGTCACTTTCCATAAATGATTTTATTATTCATAATTAATCAATAATGAAAATAAAATTTTCAGCAAAACATTAATAGCCTCGGTCTTTTCTTAAAATAAATAATTAAAATGTCTTTTAACTAGTTTAACAACTAGTTATCATTAAATGCAGTTGTCACAACTTCCCCCCCTGGAAGTAACACTGTCCTCAGTGTTTCACTCTAGCTCAGAAAAGAGCTCTGGGTAAGCCTCACGCATAAATATTTTGTCCTCCCAAGTAGCCTCATCTGGGCCAAAGTGCTTCCACTGCACTTTAACCTGGGTGATGACTCGCTTCCGGAGAATAATTTCTCTCCGGTCAAGTATGTGTTGCGGCTCAACCAGAAACTCGACGTTTGGCTCTACCTACAAACAACAAAGTGTCTTGTCAAATTCTCATAACGAAATCATATTTCAAGTTAGGATTTTTAATTCTATTCTACCTGTATATTTTGGCAATGAATTACGTGCTTCGAATCATGCTCATAACGCTTAAACATGGACACATGAAACACATTGTGTACTCGGATGTGACTAGGTAAAGCCAGTCGATAGGCCACAGGTCCTACCCTTTCCAAAATTTGGAAAGGTCCACAGAACCAAGGAGCCAACTTGGCACAATAGGTCCACCGCAAGGTACTCCTCTTGGGTTTGATCCTCACATACACATGGTATCCCACTTCGAATTCCTGATAAGTCCTCTTTTTATCTGCATAGATCTTCTGTCGATCTTGTGCAGCCTTCAAATTCTGTCTTAACTTCTTTACTTCTAATTCCATTTCAGCAAGCATTTCTGGTCCCAACATTAATTTTGTTTCGGGGCTACTCCAATTTATGGGTGTGCGACACTGCCTCCCATTTAGGGCTTCGAAAGGACTCATTTTAAGGGACTCTTGATAACCATTGTTGTAAGAAAATTCAACCAGATGCAAATAGTCTTTCCATTTGGTTGGTTGCTGCATTACGTACATGCGCAACATGTCTTCCAGAATTTGGTTAACCTGCTCTATTTGACCATCTGTCTGGGGATGATAAGCAATGCTAAGTTTATTTGGGTCCCCAGACCTTTAAACAAAGTTTTCAAAAATGCAGAAGTGAAATTAACATCTCTATGTGAAATAACAGTTTTTAGAATGCCGTGTAATCTAAATATTTCTCTCATAAAAATATTTTCTATCTGTACAGTCTTGTAAGTAGACTGTACAGGTATAAAATGTGTAGATTTACTTAATCTGTCAACTACCACCATGATGGAGTCATTGTGCTTCTTCGACCACGGTAATCCTGTAATGAAGTCCAGGGATATGACCTCCCACTTCCATTCAGGTAACGGTATGGGCTACAACAAGCCTGCAGGATGTTGATGCTCCACCTTCCGCTGCTGACACTCCAAATATTTATTTAAATACTTAGCAATATTTTTACGCATACCAGGCCAGAAATAAACTTTTTAATAACAATCAACATTTTCTGGTATCCTAAGTGACCTGCATAATTGCTACGATGGTATTCATCTATTATCAACTCCTTTAGGTCCACACGGTTTGGTACATACACCTTTCCTCTAAAGGTTAGCATCTGATCATTATTTACTCCATATTCATAAGTACTTCCTTGCTTTCTGGCCTCTTCAATTTGTTGCCATAGGTATTGACATTCCAGATCTTTTTGTGCTTCTTCTTTTACTTTATCTAAGAATTTACTTTCAAGCTTATTGTAATAAAGCTCATAAGCACGATTCAGCTTCCCACTTAAGGCATCAACCACCCGATTTTCCTTACCTCTCACGTGCTGGATGTCCATATCAAACTCACTTAAAAAGGAATTTTATCTTGCCTATCTGGAGTTTAAATCAGCTTGCTTGAAATAACTAGTCAAGCTGCTATGATATGTTTTTAGCACAAACTTTTTACCCAGCCAATAGTGTCTCCATACCCGGAGCACATATCGATGTTAACTCCAAATCATAAACCGAATATCTTTGTTCATGTTCTTTCAGCTTTCTTGACTCATAATCCACTACTTTTCCTTCTTGAGATAAAACTACCCCAACACCCTCTTACTAGTGTCTGTATAAACTTAAAATTCTTTGTTGGGGTCAGCTACCCTCAACACTGGTGCAGTGGTCAACAACTAATTCAACTAACTTCTCAAGGTTGTTATGACATTCAAAAATCCACTTAAAAACTTTTCCTTTTCTCTGCAAAGAGGTAATGGGAAAATCAATTCTAGAAAATCCCTCAATAAATCTCTAATAGTACCCAACTAATCCCATAAAGGATCGAATATTTGCCACATTCTGGGGTACTCGCCATTCCATAATTGTCTTGATTTTCTCTGGATCAACAACAATCCCTTTTTCTGAAATGACATGGCCTAAGTACTGGATTTCTATTTTAATGAAATCACATTTGTTGAACTTAACGTACAGCTGGTTTTTTCTTAGCATTTCCAGCACAATCCTTAAATGCTCTCTATGTTCTTCCTGGTTTTTAGAATAGATTAAAATGTCATCTATGAATATAAGTACAAAATTATCCAGGAAAGGATGAAATATACCATGCATTAACCTCATAAAGGTTGCTAGTGCATTTTTTAACCCAAAGGGTAACACCACAAATTCATAATGCTTGTACCTGGTATGGAATGCAATCTTGCAACTGTCTTTGTCCTTGATTCAGATCTGGTGATATCCATATCTTAAATATATCTTTCAAAATACAGTGGCCCCCTTCACCTGATTGAACAAATTGTCAATCCTTGGTAGAGGATATTTATTCTTGATCGTTAACTTGTTAAGCTACAGTCTATAGTCCATGCACATTCACATGGTTCTGTCCTTCTTCTTAACGAACAACACTGGTGCTCCCCACAGAGACACACTTGGACGAATATAACCTTTGTCCAACAGTTCTTGTAACTACATTTTTAACTCAGTTAATTCTGGAACACTCATTCTGTAAGGAGCCCTTAACACAAGTGATGCTCCTGGCATTAATTCAATGGTAAAATCGATATCTCATCTTGGTGGCAATCCAGGAATATTTTATAGAAAAACATCCCTGAAATCTTGTACTACAGGTATGTTTTCTATCATAGGTGATTTTTCCTTGGAATTAGCATATCCCACCTGAATAACATATATTTGGCATCCCTTCCTTATACATTTATTCATTTGGGATGTTGTAATTAGACGTAGCTGTAGTGGCTTCTTGATTCCTTGAATCTCCTTACGTGTTCCATCTTGCATTCTGTAATAAATGATATTTTCCTTGCAGTCCACTAAGGTCCAATGTTTTTCTAGCCAATCCATGCCTAACAAAACATCATAGGACTCTCATGGTAGTATGTTCAGGTCCACATTCAACTGTTGTTTTGAAATCTCCAATGTACAGTTTGAAATCTTGGTAGTTACCTTTCTTTTTTCTCCTGTGGCTAGTTGTACCAGCCACGGGTTTTTGAATTTTTGCCCTTTTAATTTACAAATTTCCACTATTTTGGGACTAACATAACTTAGAATTGCACCTGGGTCTACCAAAATAGAAATAGATTGAGACAATAATTTACCTTCCAACTCAATCATTGTTTTTTGATAATCTTCCTGCTGATCCTCCAACACCGCGTTGATACGAGGAATGTTTTGCGCCACATCGCCTACTGTAGAAGCCTCCTACAAGTTTACAACTGTATCATTTCTTGATCGTTGTGGGTAGTTTTTATAATAGTGTGCCTCACCACACCCCCAACACTGTAGAGGTGGCTTGGTTACCTACCCTTGCTCGGGTAACATCTTGGTCCTCAATGCTACAAACATTCTTCACTTCTTCCCACCACATAGTGGCTTTCTCTCTTAACTGATATATGGCCAATCTAGCCTTCAGGTTGTTGTTGTATTCGTACACCTAAATATAATTGTTTATGTTTATCAACCATGCCTCTGCCATTTCCTCAGCTTCACCATCAAATTTTGGTGGTTTTATTTTTCTAAACACCCCTTGAAGCTCCACTTTCTGCTTCTTAACTTCTTGCTGATCCAACAAATTGCCAGATTCTGCTTCATTGTATTTTTTGTTCTTGTTTCTTCGCTGGGATGGGCTCCTTTCCACTCTGTCAGTGGTGTTGTCCCTTGTTTGTTGTTCGTCACCTTCTTGCATGCCCCTATCAGTACTAGGGTGTTCCATTTCCTGATTCTGCTTGTCTAACAGACTTTTAAGTATCTTTTCTTGCTCCTGCATCAAACGCTCGTTATCGCTTTGAACTCGCACCATCTCATCCTGTAGTTTCTATGTTGTACTCAACAAAATACTGGTTTGATGATGTTGTTCCTCCAACAGTCTACTTGTTTGTTGGTGCTGATCCACACTCAGCTGAACCCACATCTCTGGACTCACAAATGGTTGTGTTTGGGGTTCCCTGGTGTTCTCGGGTGGTTGTTGCGTTAATCCCCTTCTCATGATGTTTCATGTTATGCTTCTATTATGTGCATCAGTATACACACAACTTGATCGTTAGTTGACCCTTAGGGTCCCAGCGTATGAACACTGCTCTGATACCACTTGTGACACTCATCATAATTACCAAAACTTACCATAAAAAAATTGAATTGTACAACAACTATGATAACCTTTGTAAAACATTGGATGCATATCCGTTTTGCAAAGCTGGAAATTTTAACTTAAACTATGATATAATTATGACTACATCTATTTATTTTCATTCCAATGTACATCTTGGATTTATGTTCAGATTAAACCATATATCTAAGTTTAACAATATTAAAAAACCTACTACCCTTGGCATTTATTTTTTGTACCGACTTGAAATAAATATGTGTACTGTTGACGACGACATAATTAGATCCCTTTTATGACTCGCCAGTTATTAGGTTTTATGTTTTCGATCCATGTACAACCTTGGGATTTGTTGCCCACCTGCCTTCTCGTACTCCGTCCAATCTCCCTTTGATCTACGATGGATATTGAGGCAGGAAGGCCTAGGTTAAACCCTAGAAACCCGCTCACTTACCTCATTCTACTCTGCCATGGCCCGGGTGTGGCTCTACCTTAGAGAGGCCTATTGCATTAACTCATGGAGGCCGGTCTTGAACAGATTGCTCTATCTCTACCCTTGTTCAGATTTGAGGTCTGTTATGCTCGAGCTTTAACTTGGATGGTCATATAATCTTTGGATCCCGGTGGAATTGGTTTAAATGATGTCAAAATATCGATGCCTCCGTAAATTCATAGACTTCTTGAACAGGTAAAAATTTGTTCTTCAAACTCATATTACTTTTGCAGGTTTTCCCTTATAGGCCATTCACTTGGTTTAAAATCGTGACCCTTACCTTTGCTGTTTGGATACTTGTAATAGTTTCATGATTAGGCAGATCAGGTTAAAGATGTGCTTGTTACAGGTATAATGAGTATCTGTAAAATCTAGATTTCTTTTAACGAGGTTTCTTTTTTCCAAATTCATGTCTAGATTTTTATTTTCACAATTAATTGAGTCACGTTTGTGTTTCTTTCTAGGTAACTCTTGCCAAAGCTAGTTGTGTTGTTCTTTGGACGGAATGCGGGACTGATTGTTGCCCATTTGAAAATTCCAGGTATTTTGTGGCCGACCCTAGTTGGTCTGCAAGCTCCATCTATGTATTTATCAACTCCACTCTAGAATAAATGAGCTTCAACATAATTTCTGTGTTTAATACTCCTTTATTTAGAGCTAGAGTTTCAATAGGGCTTAAGAGCTAAGAACATTGTTTACGATGAGCCTTGTAATAAATTATGGTTGAAATCTTGTTTCATTTTTGGTTTAGTTGGGAATCCTTTGCACAATAAGGAAATTGTGAAAAGTGTTTTTTTGTTATAATAATATTCATTCAGGATTATCTTTTCATTCGCATGAACTATTCGGTTATACAATATATAAATATTTGGTTTATTTATCCTGTCTGGCTTCACGGTTCTCCAGAATAGTTTTTCTTTAAGTCAATTTATTCATGAAAGAGTATATAGTTCTATACTTATCCTACTGTTCAACACATATTTGTCGAATTTAGCCTTGAATTTTAATTTGGTTTCACCCAATAAATAAAAGTCAGGGTTTGTTATATAATGTATATTTTCTATTTTACAGTGAAGTAAAGTGTTGTCTTCTTGAATATTTCAAGGGTTTCCATTCTGAAATTAATTATTTACTAGGATGTAGGTGACCGGATCACCTAGGTTCTTGTCCGAGTTTATTTACGCTGGAGCAAAAACTAAGTCCAGGTTGAGGGTTTCCTCGTACTCGGATTTGACAGTATACTCCATTAGGGCTTATTTTGAACCCAGAAATGGTTTACATCCTACAAGTAAAATAGTACCTCCTTTCTGTAATTATTTCAATATTTTTTCTACATTAAACAGTTTCACCTTCTGCAAATAATATAATACTTACTTTTGTAATAAAAAATATTTTCTTCTACAGATAATTTATCTATGCATAGAGTTTTATCTTATAGAAGTTCTTTACTAGTTTTTTGAATCTTTCCAACCATTCTTTATATCATTCACATAACAACTAATAATTAATAAATAAACTAACACATGCATGTGTACAAATCTGGTAATACCTTTTCTGTAAACTTCAAACTCCTGAATAGAATCAATACTTATCTGAGATTATTTACTGCTGATGATGTTCCTCCCAACCTTCAAGAGAGGCAATGACGTCCTGCTCTTCCTCGTGCTTCCACTGAAAGGTACAGGTTGACAATTTAATTCTGCTATGACCTCAGGACCACAAGTCCAGTCAGTACCAGAATATTTCATGACACTGAGTGTTTTTCCACTGGTCTCTACCAGTGCAGGAAAAATTTCCACTCTTTCCTTAGTCTCTGAACAGAACCCCCATCCCTCACTGGGATGAGTCTCTTATCCCCAGAGGAGCCGATAACTGTTCCCAACTGTCCCAACCATTCTTTCAGTTCTTGGAAAACATTTACCATCAACTTTTTACTTTTTCTAGAATCATTTTCCATAACTGATTTTATTATTCATAATTAATCAATAATGAAAATAAATTTTTCAACAAAACATTAATATTTCCAGTATTTTCTTAAAATAAATAATTAAAATGACTTTTAACTAGTTTAACAACTAGTTATCATTAAATGCAGCTGTCACAATGCCTTATCTCCTGCTTCTAGGTCTGGTTTTGGAAGGTCTAGATCTGGCTCTATAGATTATCTATGTTACTGGATCAAGTGCTTAGTCAGCTGAAGAAAACACTGGGTCTGACGAGAACTTTAGTAAATTAGTGAAAACAACTAGGCTTAATTCATTCTGGTGTACCATGGGGAACTCCCATAGTACCATTCCAAGCACATATTTCACTTTATATTTTTTTTGGAAAATCCATTATTGTTTAACTCAAAAAAGTTTGATTAATAATGAAATAATAGTTTGATTAAAGTAAATTAATGTTCATTTTTATTTATTTTCATACATTAATGATTTTGAATTGAAACTTAGATATAATAATAATTATTGATCTAAAAATTAATATCTTATTTATATTAAATATAATCTATAATTGCAACATAATATTATTTTTTAATTTATAATTAAATAATTTATTGTTCATATTTTAATTTAATAATTAGATTAACAAATTATATTTAAAACAATATCTTTTTAACAAAAAGAGCCTAAATTTCATTATATTTAAATCAACAACTTTTTAACCAACGATACTCAATTGCATTAGTAAAATCACTTGGTCCATGTCGAAAACCCTTTAAAATGTTTTCCCTTAGTGTATTTTACTTTCAAAGCTTAAGTAATTGATAATCTAACTAGGCAAAAATTTACGTGCGTGTGATGAGATTCGAGCAGGGAAAATTTTAGGGGCTAATATTTGTAGGTGGGCTAATATTCCATGCTTTTTCAAAAAAAAAAAATCGCCAATTTCCATTTTTCTAAAAATTGAATTCGCCCAAATTTTATAGTATACAATTATTTTACATTAAAAATCGTCAATATTACATATTGTATAATATAAAATAATTAGAAATATAAACATTTTTACAAAATTATCATCAAACATTTTAAAATTTCGATATTAGGGACCAGAATGATTCGCCAAGGTTTGTAAATGTTAAGATAAACTTCCATCCTTAAAATTTTCCCTGGATTCGAGCTTGGAAATACCTATTCACAATACTGCGCATAGTCAAAATGCCATATGTTATTGTAACACGCGTACTTCACAAATTTATTATACACACCTTATTCAACATATTTTTTTTTTTTAAACTCAATGAACAATAATAAAACAAAACCCCTCTTGTAATCTCGAGGCAAAGTTGATAAAGTTTTCGACTTATGACTAAGGTACACATGATGTGTTAATAGTGATATTAATGGCGTTGGTGAATAACTCAAAGTCCCGTGAAGCTTATTTTCGAGTTTATAGACTCATAAATATTTGGGGAAGGAAATGCTCACCACAGGATAATGTACCTGCTTTAATTCTACGGTGAGAATTTCCTTCCCCCGAACATTTATGGGTCTATAGACTCGAAAATAAGCCGCGTCTTACAATTACGATTTCAACCCCCGCGATTACAAACTCTGGTCATTAGTTAACCTGATGCTGGATACGTGAATTTGTTCTTTATTGTGATCTCTAATTAATTTAAATCGACAACTAAGATGATCAGATGATCACTATCGTCCATGTACTAAAATTTCCATCAGATGGTGAGGATGATAGGAAAGTGGTTGATGGAGCTATTCCTATCCACAATCAAACCCACTCAGCTTGTTACCTCATTTGCAAAACTTTAGCAAGTATTGTGCCTCATGAACCATTCAGGTAGAGCTCCCTTTACTCTTTGTATTAAAGTATTGAGGGGTTTCTGCAATGCATTATATTAGATATCATTTTTATCATTTTTGGGATTCAACTATTTTTAAGTGAGTCATTCATCTATGACCATTTCCATGAGAGGTAGTTGTAACTAACTAATTTTTCATGATTTTTGAATAGTCCATTTAGCACTCTTTATGGTGATGCTCACATGGGTGAAGAAGTGGGATTGAAACTAGTGAAATGAGTCATATAGATCCACCGAAAGTGAAATATGTGAAATGAATCATATAAAATCAATCATCACTATTAACTTGTAATAAATATTTTAACTAAATAAATTTATATATGTAATAAATTTATAAAATTTAGAAATATTAAAACACTTAATTATATATTTTACTAATATTAAATAATTTTTTAAATAATCTAAACTTTTTCAAATTTTACACTAATTTTTTTTTGTTGACACCTAATCCTAAGGGGTTGGGTGAGATTGTATATTATTGTAATTTAGTAAATAAGGAAGGCCAAGAGTCATTGGGAAGTGAATCCCAATAGCCTCACCTCCATGTATAAGTACGCACACAATCTCCATCTAATACACATTGAGTTTTGCAAAGTTACCTCCTGGTCTGACATGGTATCAGAGTCAGTCCCATTTTTGGCATTCTTGCTGTTGATGTAACTCCCTCATGTTCTGCATTTTTGCATACTGTCATTGTGCATTCATTTTTCTGTTTCACTGCTCCTGTCATTCTGCAATTCTAGAAAATTATGTGCAAATTCAGCCACATTTTTACTGTAATTTTTATAGTTATGTGCACATTCAAATTAATTTTACTGTGAAAAATATTTTTTTGATCTCCCTCATGCTCACTCTCATCTCCCTTCCCCACCTGCTCCCTCACAGTCGCTCTCGCCCTCTCGGCCCCATCTTCCTCCTCTCTCACAGCACCCAACCCATCCCCCTCACCCGCTCTCACCCATCCCCCTCACCTGCTCCCCTCATCCTCGCTCACATCCACCCTCCATCACCCGCTCTCACCCATCCCCCTCACCAGCTCTCCCCCACACTGACCTCTCCCTCACCCACTCTCCCTCGCCCCGTCCTCTCCCTCACTCGCTCTCCCCCACCCTCCCTCACCCACTCTCCCTCGCCCCGTCCTCTCCCTCACTCGCTCTCCCCCACCCTCCCTCACCTGCTCTCACCCATCCCCCTCACCCACTCCCCCTATCCCCGCTCACATCCACCCTCCCTCACTCGCTCACATCTGCCCTCCCTCACCAGCTCTCACCTGCCCTCCCTCACCAGCTCTCCCTAGTGCCCTCACCAGCACTCCCCCTCCGCTCATGCAAACCCTCGTCACCCGCCCCCTCACCCCTCACAGCCACTCTCCCCATCCCCCTCGCTCAGCCCTCCCCTCCCCTCTCACGACCGCTCGGCCCTCCGTTTCCTCCCACGCAGATTCTCTGCGTTCGCTTTTTATTTCGGCCTCTTATTTTTAAATTTTTTTTTACAGTTTGGCCTCCCCCAGAAATCACCTCCCCCAATAATCACCTTCCCGAGAAAATAACTTCCCCAGAAATCACCTCCCCCAGAAATCACCTCCCCTAGAAAATACCTCCCTCAGATAATACCTTTGTTTTTTCCCCAAATTTTTTACAACAAAAAAAATAAATAAATAATTTTTTTTCTTGCAGAATTGAAACCAGAATTGAGTTTTTATCGTGACAGAAAAGTATTTTTTTCTTCAAAATAATGCATTCTCTCGTATCTATTGTAGGATTTGTTCTCTCTGGCAAGGATAATTATCATGAATGGTCTCGGAAAAGAAAGCACACTCTCATTTTTAACGAGTTGTGGAGAGAAATTTTTGAAGGAGAAGCAGACCTTCCACCAGCAAAGCCCACTTCAGACAAGGAGATTTCCATTTGGGAAAACAAGAACTACAAGGCCTATGCCTTGATTGCAGCTTCCGTAAATGAAGAGGTGAGTTGCCATATTACACCATTCAAATGCCTATGAAGCCTTGAGCAAGCCAAAAGAAATCTATGACTCACATTCAAAACTTGAAATTGTTCAATTAATGATTAAGTTGTTCAGTTTTGAATTGAAGAATGATGACCCTCTTACTTTAGCTTCAGAAGTAAGATCTATCATGCATGACATTAAGAACACTGGTGTAGAAGTTGATATATCTATCATAGCATATGTTAAGGCATTGTATCCGACTTACTCAAATTATCTTGAGTCATTGCAAGCAAGTGGAAACCTTGTGAAAATCACCTTTGATTCCCTTGAGAAAAAGTTTGCAGAAAGAGAGAAAGCTTTTAGAAAGATGACAACCCCTCTGTCTTCTTAAGAGGCTGTATACTTTTCACATAGAGAGAAGAGTCATGCTCAAGATTATTCCAGAGAAAGGGGTGGCTGAAGAGGAAGAGGAAGAGGAAGAAGAAATTTCAGAGGAAGGGGGGGCAGAAAAACTCAAACTGAAAATATGATCTTCATTGCATACACTACAATAAAGACTGGCATGATGCATCTACATGTAAGATGCCTTCAGATAAAATTGAACAGCAAAGAAATCAAGAAAAAGGTAAAGCTCATGAAAGAGACAAAGGTAAAGCACCTGAATCTGCTCATTATGTTGAACATATTGTAACAATGGAGTAACTGAAGACTTGTTTGATGTTTCATTTACTTCTTGGAGAAATGATTGGTTGCTAGAGTCAGAAGCAACATGTCACATGACATTTAGA
This sequence comes from Pinus albicaulis, assembly GCA_034641835.2. Taxonomy (NCBI): domain Eukaryota; kingdom Viridiplantae; phylum Streptophyta; class Pinopsida; order Pinales; family Pinaceae; genus Pinus; species Pinus albicaulis. Next base: position 1,369,144,298 of record CM076581.1, read on the forward strand.
AAATATTTTTTGAAGAATTTACTAACAAAGTTGATGGAGCAGTGTAATTCGCATATAAATCCAAACTCAAGCCATCAGGGCTTGGCACAATTAGGCTTAAGTTGCCTGGTCTTCCAGATCATCTTCTACATGAGGTTCTATACCTCCCTGAGTTGAGGAGAAACTTCTTGTCCTTGGTCCACATCTGCCAGCAAGGACACTCCATTCACATGTTTGATGGCAAGGTTGAGGTCAGAAAAGCATCAGATTGCTCACTTGTCATGGAGGGAATAGAAGAAGGAAGACTCTTGAAGCTGCAAGGTTCCTCTGCTCATGCACAAAAATTTGCATTCAGTTCACATCATGATGAAGGTACATTTCCATCAAGTCTTTTATGGCATGCTAGATTTGGACACTTAAACTACGACAACCTTCGGTTGTTGAAGAAAAATGGTGTTAATGTACTGCCTACAATTCCTAGGAAACTTAAGCAATGTGATGCTTATATTCTAGGAAAGCATAGCAAACAACCATTTCATGATTCACATTCCAGAGCACATAGAAAACTTGAGCTTATTCATTCAGATTTATGTGGCCCTATGCCCGTTGCTTCTGCAAATGGAAATAGATATATGATGACATTTATTGATGATTACACCAGAATGTGTTGGGTTTACTTATTGAAGAACAAGGCTGATGCTTTTCAAATATTCAAGAATTTTCATGCATGGATTGAAAATGATGCACAAACTCATATTGGCTCTTTACGCACTGATAATGGAAAAGAATACACTTCAAACGAATTTGAAAATTATCTTCGTCAACATGGGATCAAACATCAAACAACTGTGCCCTATAATCCCCTACAGAACGATGTAGCTGAAAGAATGAACAGGACAATTTTAAATATGGTTCGCTCCATGATGTTTTTTAAGAATGTAAAATTGATGTTTTGGCTGATGCAATTCTATGTGTTGTATACATAAAGAATAGGTGTCCTTCAAATTCAATCAGAAACAAAACTCCTTATGAAATGTGGAATGGCCACATTATTTCGGTAAATCATTTCAGGGTCTTTGGTTCTACCTGTTATGCTTTGATACCCAAGGTACAAAGGAATAAACTTGGTGCTAGAAGTTGAAAATGTATCTTCTTGGGGTATTCCAATATCTGCAAAGGATATCGTCTCTATGATGAAGTCAATAATAAATTTGTAATAGCAAGAGATGTCATATTCCTTGAATCTTCCAAGACTGACAATGTTGTTGAGCGGCAACTTGATCGCCTGGATAGATTCACACATGCAAAGTATTTTCAAGAATTTGATAATCATATTTCACATCTTGAAGGGGGGATTCCTATACTGAATCAATCTGTGGAATCATTTCCTGAAGAACTCTCTCCCCCACATGAAGAACCAACCACGGATGACACCTTGAATGATGTGATTGACAGAATTGAGAGATTGAATCTTGATTCAATTCCAACTCAGTCAAATGAGCAACCTGGGCTATCTCAGAAAGGTCCCCCCAAATGGCTGACAAAGGCACTAGAAAACGTTCATCTTGATGAAGTTGGAAAGACAGGAATAAGAAGTTCCACTAGACAAAATGAAGGTGATGTAAATAATTATGATTCACTTGTTGATATGGATATTGCTTATAACTGTGAATTGAGTTTGTCTACAGATCATGGACCAACTTCCTTCAAAGAAGTCGCTTCTCATGATGAATGGAATGAAACGATGCAAAAAGAGTATGATGCCTTTATAAAGAATGGCACTTGGAAGCTGGTTGATCCTTCTTTGGGAACCAAACCAATTGGTTGTAAGTGGGTCTACAAGAACAAGTACAAAACAGATGGCTCACTTGACAACACAAAGCCAAGCTTGTGGCAAAAGGTTTTTCACAGAAAGAAGGGGTCGATTATGAAGAAATTTTTGCTCCCACATCAAAATGGGCCACCATCCGGACTCTCTTTGCCCTAGCAACTCAAAAGGGATGGAAAGTATATCAGATGGATGTAAAAATCGCCTTTTTGAATGGAGATCTAAAGGAGAAAGTTTTTATGTTTCAGCTAGAAGGATTTGTTGTGAAGGGCGAGGAACACAAAGTATGCAAGCTTATAAAATCCTTGTATGGCCTCAAGCAAGCATCGCAAGCCTGGTATGAGAAATTAATTGAGCATCTTCTGAAACTTGACTTCAAACATTTTGATCTTGATGATGCAACTTTGTTTGTTAAGAAAGTTGGAAAATCAATTGTATATCTTGTGGTGTATGTAGATGATCTTTTGATGACAGGGAACAATGAGAGTTATATTTCTTCCATAAAGAAATAATTGAAGAAAGGTTTGAAATCACTAATTTGGGTTATGTTCATTACTATTTGGGGATTGAAGTAACTCAACATCCTAAATTTATATTTCTTTCTCAAAAGAAGTACATTGGAGATCTTTTGAACAAGTTTGGCATGGATGAATGCAATCCCTTAACCACTCCAATGGAACAAAACTTGAAGCTCACATCCATTGAAGGGAAGGAATTCGAGGATGCAACGAAGTATAGACAACTTGTAGGAAGTCTTATCTACTTGACTACCACCAGACCAGAAATCTCATTTTCTGTTGGAATCCTCTCCAAGTTTATGCAAAAACCTTGTGAAGGACGTTGGTCTGCTGCAAAAAAGAGTTATAAAGTACTTGAAGGGGACTCAAGACTTTGGACTCAAATATACACAGGTGGGTAATTTCAGCTTGATCGGATACTCTGATTCAGACTTTGATGGGGACAAAGAAATTGGGGTGTCTACTTCAGGTTATACCATGAGTCTTGGATGAGGAGTTGTCTCATGGAGATCACGAAAACAGTCAGTTCCAACAGATTCCACAACCGAGGCAGAATATGTGGCAGCAACTGAAGCAACAAAGGAAATTGTGTGGCTCGGGAAAATCCTAGAAGATTTGCATATGAAACAAATGCATTCAACACCACTCATGATCGACAACACTTCTGCAATAAAGTTGGCCAAGAACCCGAAGTTCCATGATCGAACAAAGCACATCAATACAAAATACCATATGATTCGACATCATGTTCAGGCCAAAACCATCCATCTACATCATTGTTCCACAAATGAGCAGACCACAGACATCTTCACCAAAGCACTTGGAAGAGAAAAGTTTGAAAAGTTCAGAACGATGCTTGGACTCACCAACATCCCTTCAGATTAAATGGGGGAATGTTGACACCTAATTTTAAGGGGTTGGGTGAGATTGCATATTATTGTAATTTAGTAAATAAGGAAGACCAAAAGTCATTGGGAAGTGAATCCCAATAGCCTCACCTCCATGTATAAGTACACACAATCTCTATCTAATACACATTAAGTTTTGCGGAGTTACCTCTTGATCTGACATTTTTAACTCTAATAATAATAATGTGAATCCAAACTAAAACAACTCTAAATTAATATACCTTTTAATGAAATAACTATTTTAATTAAATAAAATTTAAATGTAAATACGTAATAAATTTAGAAATATATAAAACACTCCCTTATATATTTTAATAATATCAAGTATATATATATATTTGGTTAGGTAAACATTTTCCCAAAAATAAAAAGTTTAAACAGACATTTTTGGAGTTTTTATCACCGCAAACGTAACTCGAGTCAATCGGGTTGTCTAATACCACTGGTTACTTTATTAAATTCCTAATGACAAAACTTGATTCATACAAATTCAAATTCACAAAATAATTTAGAAATTTTGGTAAGATTAAAAAAAAATTAGTAAATTTTTTTGAAAATTTGAGTTATAGTTGTTAAATTTCAGTATTTTGGGTGTCATAAATTTTTTTAATTGTGCTAAATTTATTTCTAGCATGAAAATACAATTTAAACGCTCCAAGTACTTGATTTTTTGAATTTTTTTTACTGATTTCCAACAAAAAAATTGTCACTTGAATTAGATAGACAATCTCTTCTATTTATACAAAATATATAAAAATTGATTAAAAAAATCAATTAAATAACTACTTTCTATATTTTTTAAAAATAATTAGCTCAAATTTTATATTATAAAATTATTTTACTTTAAAAATTACTAAAAATCTAAATACAAATCATTAAAAATCTAAATATTTTTAAAAAAATATCACAAAAACATTTACAATTTACATATTGAAAACTATAACAATTAACCAAAATTTATAAAATTTAAAATATATTTCGTACTTGAAATATTTTCCCCTAATGAGTTTAGCAGAAATGATCCTTAAAAAGAAAATTACGGTGACGTAGTGTAAGAACATTAATCATCCCTCCCATTCCCATGTTATGATAAGTTCTCTCCGAGTTTCTTACTAGAACAGTAAAATATCTTAAGGTCAGCAGCTCGAATGTTACATGTCTATATTCGATGAAGCTACTAAATCTGGAGCTCTCAACATCTCTCTATTAACTCAATTTATTAGGGAATTATCTATGGGAAATTGTTGTGTTGGGAAATTTTGTAATATTATTGTTTAAATTATATTTTTCATGATGAAAATAAATCCAACACTCTTTCAAAATGTTGATAATTACAACTTGAATTTACAAAAATCTTCACCATTTTTTTTAAATCTTACTAAAATTTCCAAAATTTTGAAGACAAAAAAAAACACTAAGGAAAATTTAGTAGCTTCTAGTATCACATACAGACTACACAGAACTGTTCGAAATTCTTTTCCAAATTCAAAACTATTGGAAAAATATATATGGCAAACAGAAGAGGACCTCGCCTTCCAGTGTTCAACACGAATAAATAAATTATTTATATTCTGGTGAGCAGTACAGTAGTTCTCAAATCAAGGCGCCCTGCAAGCTGCTCGTCCATGAAGTACAGTGCTTGAATAGCATGAAACCCTCAGAATCTGCAATTATGGCTGAAAACAGAATCACCGTGAGCGACAGAGATCATGGCGATGACAGCATATCCAAGAAATTTGAGGTTCGGCCCATTCAAAACCCTGATTACAGCATATCCGAGAAATTTGAGGTTCGGCCCATTCAAAACCCTGATTACAGCATATCCAAGAAATTTGAAGTTCGGCCCATTCAAAACCCTGATTACAGCATATCCGAGAATTTTGAGGTTCATCCCATTCAAAACCCTGATTACAACATATTCGAGAAATTTGAGGTTCGGCCCATTCAAAACCCTGATTAAAGCGTATCCAAGAAATTTGAGGTGTTCGGCCCATTCAAAACCTGATTACAGCATATTCGAGAAATTTGAGGTTCGGCCCATTGAAAACCCTGATTATATATACTCAAAATATCAGGTGTTTGAGATACTAGAAGGCGTACGGGATACGAGGCGCATTTGTGTTTTGACATTTTTTCTCCGTCAATTATTTTCTGTCTGAGTACTTGGAGTAGAAGGCATGAATTCTCAGGAAAAGGGTTTTACCTCGTGCTTTACGAGATTTGAACCTCTTGCCTCACGTGTTGCTTCTATTGATTATTTGTGAACGAAGTAGCTCTTTCAACAAATTAAATTTACATGTTTTCTGAGCAAAGATGGGGAAGGTCTGTTGTCCACATTTTTGCTCGACGTTCAGCTAAATCCGTTTGCTCTGCACATTTTACCTCGACATTCAGCCAAATCTTTTTACGCTCGGTTTCTTAAGTTATTTGTGCGTGGGTTAATTTTATGTCTTTTATTTATTAAAAATTATATAGTTTGCAGAGTTATCTATTACTAATTTAGCACCTGAATTATTATAAAATCTCACTCTAAAAAATATTATATATATATATAATTTTTTTTTCTTTAAATCATATATTATTTATTTGAGTTAATTTTATGTCTTTTATTTATTATAAATTATATAGCTTGTAGAGTTATCTATTACTAATTTAGCACTTGAATTATAATAAAATTTCACTCTAATATATATATATATATATATATATATATATATATATATATATATATATATATATATATATATATATATATATATATATATATATATTCTTTAAATCATATATCATTTATCCTCGCTTGAGGAAGGAATCATATTAACTAATTACGAGTTATAAAGCTATTCAATCATTTATGTCAGTGAAATGTATGAGTTTTGTGATGTCCAAAAGGATGAAGATGTCGGGGAGGTTCTGAGCCGAACATGGGTAAATGGGAGATGTTTTCTTGCCTTGCACAGGTGGGACGCGAGTTTTTATCCAAGGAAAAACACTCCTATAAATCACATCATTTCGGTAAAGCTTTACGGTCTCCCTCTACACTTCTGGAATTTTAAGGTTCTTAATGCCATTGGCAATACAATAGGGAGGTGTCGTTTCGTCGACCCAAAATGTCGTGATGCCTTTGACAAAAGGGTTGTGTGGGTTGTCATCGAGGCATCGTTTGCTGGGGGTTTGCTGGCCCATATCGACCTATTGTGGGATGGAGTGATACATAGGCAGTGTATTGATTATTGGCAAGTCCCCTTCAGATGCCACCTCTGCCATGAGACGGGGCACTTGATGCAGAAGTGTATCCGAGGGTGGGGGGACAGGAAGCAATATAGGGACAAGAGGACGACGACTTGTGAAGTCGTGGTTAATCAAGCTCATTATCAGCCCTGCGATGATTCATCTACTCTTACGGGTAAGAACATCTTAACTGTTCCTCTCCCATTCGATGCTTTCGTGTGTGATTTACTGCCTAAATCTCGTCTGGATGTGTCTCAGGTGTCACCATCCTGCCCTTCTCCTATTCCTTCGGGGGTGGTGGAGGATACAAATCTGAAGAGGGTCTCCCCGGGGAGGGCCCGTCCCACCCTTCCCTTACCGTTTTTCAATCGGGTGGAGTGTGGGTTGTCTACAAACTTTGACAGTTTCGGTCCATTGGATGACACGGCCCTTGAACCCCTGCTTGATTGTCCCTCCCTGGCCTCCCCTCATCCCTCATTTGGTGAGGTTCTATCCCCCAGGAACTCAATTGGAAGCAATATCGAATTGCTATTGTTAAATCCTAATGTTGTTTTGGATCCCCTTTCGGTGGACATGGGCCCATCCTCTCTGGCCATCTTGTTTAGCCCTTCATCTAGGTCGAATGTCACTATTCGACGGGGAAAGGATAGACCGAAGTGAGAAAAAAAATTGGCTTCCATGTCGAGTCTGGTTGATAATTTTCCAGGCGGAAATTTTCGTGATGTTCTTGTTTCTCTTGCTATTGGCTGGGTCCTTAGAGCTTTGACCCCTTCCTCTGAGCCTCCATCATGAAGATTGTTTCCTTAAATCTTCGAGGTCTGCGGGGTCAAGATAAGTTTTTATCTTTAAAGAATTTTATAATTTTTTCAAAACCTTCTTTAGTTTTGATTCAAGAGACGGTGATGCCTGCTAATAGCACCATTGTTTTTTTCCACACCATGCTACCAGAGTGGCACATCACTGCAAAAAATGCTATCGGTCTATCAGAAGGTCTTGCTGCTTTGTGGGATTCGCGGTGGATTACTCTAAAAGCCTTCGGCTTTTCTGGTGGAATCTTACTCTCCGGTTTCTATCGGGGTTTTTGTCAGAGAATACACATTTTGAATATTTATGCTCCTTATATTGATAGACTGCCTTTCTGGAAAAAGATGGAAAGTAGTGGTTTTCTTGTGTTACGGAACTCTATTCTCGCAGGGACTTTAACTGTACTCTTCAAGTAAATGAAATATGGGGTGAGAAGGGTAGGTCCGACCCCCTTGCTACTAAGATCCAAGATATTATGCTAGATGCTGATTTAATTGACTCCCTGATGGTGGTCAACTGCCCAACCTGGTTCAATGGAAGAAGGGGAAAAGCGTTTATAGGTAAGCGCATTAATCGCTTTGTGATTAGTTCTGGTCTCAGATCAATGATGCGGGGGATTTCAGCATATGGTGAGGATCTTACTATATCAGACCACAGACCGATTACTTTGTTATGGGATTTTGAGGCAAAGCAAGATGGATATCCTTTAAAATTCAATAGAATTTGGCTGGATGATGAGGGATTTAATCTCATGATAAAGGATTATCTTAAAAAACATAAGAGGGGTGCGGGAATCTCAACTATGGAACATCTTTCCAACACCCTGAGGGGATTGAAGAAGGTGGTGCGACTTTGGGAAAAGGAAAAGAAACTGAAAATAAAGGAAAGAATCAGAAATATACATTTGGAGAGGACTATGATCCTAAGGGAGGTGGCGGAAGGGAGACAGGCTGCTGATTTTGGGAAAAACTCAAATTACTGGAAACAGAATACCGAGCACATTTAATCAGAGAGGAAATGACGTGGCGACTAAAAAGCCGAGCCACTTGGCTGGAAGCAGGGGATAAAAATACAAAAATTTTCCATAAATATGCATCGGGTAGGAGGAGAACAAATGCAATTTGGGAAATAGTGGATGGGGATACATTTGTTTGTTCGACTGAAGACATAAAAAAGGTTGCAGTGGATTTTTTTGGAAATTTATATAAGAAAAGGGAGGATTAGGTGATGGATGAACAATTGGAAATGCTCTGGAATTATCCTGTTAACGTTCGACAATGAAGATTTACAAAGATTCAAGGGGAAGATATACTCGAAGGAGATAAAAACTGTTTTGAAATCCTTCGCAGCAGATAAGAGTCTGGGGCCGGATGGGTGGACCCCGGACTTTTTCCTTCACTTCTATGAGGATTTCATTTTGGACCTGACAGACATGGTGGAGGAAGCTCGGGTGAATGGGAGGATTCATGGGGCCTGTTAGACTCCTATACCAATAGGTGTCATTTTTCATGATTGTCTTGATTGAACTATGGAATATGTTCAAACCTTTTTCTTGAGCAAAGGTGTTCCATATTCTTGAAAAACCAAAAAATTCAAAAATTTAAAAAAAATGTAAAGAGAGTATACCCTAAAAGAAAAATCAAAGGGTAAAAAGAATAAATTGGTCAAAAAAGTGAAAGAAATGAACCCCACACAAAAATAGACCTGGAAAGTGTGCAAGTCCAAATGCCACTACTATTTCATTTTTTGTAATAAACAAAATTGTGTGCAGTTTGTCAAACTTTTGCCACAATTTATGAAGAGTCAAACTGTTTAAACTTGACTCATTTATTTTTCAATTTCAGGTTGTAGAATAGAGAATAAATATCTAACCAAACAGTTTAATCTTGGCAGATAAGTAGATAGGTAGAGTTAATAAAGGAGCTCAACAGTTTAATCTGAGCCCTTGGATGTAATAAGTGTAGAAATAGATAGATTTGCCATGTAAAATAAAAGAAGATTGATAAGGGTTTGCTAGTCCCAATGCACCCTAATAAAGAAGAGAAAATGGTAGTGTAAAGTAGATAGGATAGTTAGATGGTGTTGCAAAGTTTCATGTGATGAATGATGGTGCTAAATGTACTTAATCTTTTACTTTCATCACTAAGTGCAAAGGCAGAACACTACATTGGCAGAATTTCAGAGGAAAGCAAAGTCAAAATCATTAACTTCCCATCTCACTTTTTCCCTAACATTTACTAATTCCCCTTAAGTGCTAAGGAATTCGAAGATTAAAGGGGCTCAAGGCATTTCCTTGAATTTTGGAGGGACCAGACCCTCAGCCTAATGATCAAAAAGACCTAAGTACCTGAAGTTATTTATCATTATAATCATTCACTTTTAACATTTTCCTAAGTAAAATCCAATTTTACTTAGGAAAATCTTGCAAATTTCCATAATAAACCCTCAAAATCACTTGCTATTCTATGTTTAAGTGTTGAAATTGAGATGATGTAATTTACTTCAGAAATCTTCACTTTCTTAGTTATAGTTAAGTATTTTGAGTTTACCTTGTCCTTTTGTCATATTAACATTTAACTCTAATTATTAACTCCCTAGTGAAAATACCTTACCCTATATGTATAACTCCTTTTACATAAATATCCCAAAACCCATCTTATTATAAAATTTTAACCAAAGTATGTATTTCCCAATTATTTATAAAAGACCCACATTATGTGCCCTTTGGTTAAAATATATCATTATGTAATACTCCTGCCCTTATGATAAGTTAATCATATTGGTTGATTTATCATATAATAAAAAACATATATGAAAAACTTTGAAACATATATTTTATATGTTTTAATAAAATTAAATCCAAAGTTTAATTAAAACTAAACTTTGGAAATAATCCCATACCCGACGACCCTAACTCGAGTTAGAAACTAAACCCCGCCGCAACCACCTTTAAACAGTGGGATTAATTAAATCGCCAGGATTAGTTAATAACCACCTTTTCCGCCTATCAAAACACCCCCGGGATGATTAGTTAAACACTAATTACATCGGGCCCGCATGTTAACTTCCCTGTCACCTTCCGGTCTTGTCAACCATCGGATCATCTGCCTGCAGATCAACGCTCCACAGCGATTCCGCTAGCCATCTCCCAGTCGAAGGTTAACGCGCGGGGCACGGTGGTTTCGGAATAGTACTCCGACCACGTGTCACTCGCCCAATGGAATCGCTGCTCTCGCGTTTAAAACCACCATTGCCCATAAGTGGTGCGGAAATTACCGCTTACCGCCCGACCCCTGCCACATGTCATCCCATACCTCGATGACGTCATTCCTCGATAAAATAAAAATCCATTTTTGACTTTGTAAATAAAACAAATTTCGTGTTTTTTCTGTCATTTTCATTGCTGAAAGCGACTGCGCCTCCCACTGTGAAATTCAAATTTCCACTGAAAATTACTGTTCTATCCAATTTCGTTTGAGAATTCTGTTGGACCAGTGTTCGAGCATCTTCTTGCCACCACTTGATACCTGTTAAATCCCAGTTTGCCTCCGAAAACAGGTATTTATTCTATTGCGCTCCGAACTTCAAAAGAAACTCTGTGTTTCGTGTTTTTTCACTGGATTAGTGTTAAAATCTTATCGCTAAGATCATTCCCTGAGCTTTAAAACTGTGAAATTGTTCCCCCAAAGCTGCTACGTTGCCAATTTCCCTCATTAAAACTGAAATCGCGCCCGGTCTGTGAAGAAAACCCAGAAACTGCCATTTTGAACACACAAGAACCAAAATGGAAGCCCCGACAGCCCTGAATGTAACCCCATTGAATGCCCCCCACAGAGAATTAGAATATTTTCCCTTAGTGGATAAGGACTTCCAAATTAAAGACTTAGTGTTTGATGAAAGCCCCCTTCGAAGTTATTGTCGCTGCAGAGACGATTATTCGAAGGGATTGGATGTCATTGGGTTGTGGGAATCCAATTTCCCGAGATATCTCATCCCCTCAGTGCTTATTTTCCCAGAAATTATCCACTACTGTCATTCTAACTATGATCCAACTCAAAGAGCAGTAATGTCCCCTGACCAGAGTGTTATTTTCCCCATTACTCCCCAAGCTATCAATGCAATGCTACATTTTGAACCTGATCAAGAGCTAACACCTTTGTCTATGGAAAAACTGATTGAAAAGTCTAATCAATTGTCCCCAGAAAAATTGAAGTGCATTTTCCAGAATTTTATGTTGCCTGAACATCAACCTAAGGGCCCTCCTCCCTATGGTTTTTCTTATTTCACTAAGTTAGGAAGACTCATCCTAAATATGATATCTTTTGTCTTGGGTTTCAATACAAGTGAATATGTTGATGAAATAACCCTGGTTTTGTTGTCTATCTTTACTCCTGGGCAACCTCCTGCAGTAAAATATGACTTTGCATCTTTCATAGCCAATAAAATCCACGACCAGTTCATGACGCTAGATGATGAGAAAGTGTTTAAATATTCCTCAGTCATTTATCATCTCATCATCTATTATCAATCAGAGAAGTTCCCTTTTCCTGTTAAAAAGCTTGATGCCAAGGGAAACCCTAGATCAGTTATATTTTGGTCCGCCATAACTCACTCTTCCTATGAGTCTCCATATTCCTATGCTGAGTTCATCGATCTTTTTGTATATCCTGCAACTACCTTGTTGACAGGAATTCCTCCTCCAAGGCTCAGTAATGAAATCAAGAAGACTTTGCAGCTTTCAAGGACATATAAAGTTGGAGACTGGTATTTATATCAAAACCATTCAGTCATCAGAATCTATGGATGTGAATTGCATCCATTCAAGTTGCCAAAATATGTGCCCATGAGACTTTTTGCCTTGGAATATTTCAGGCAAATGAATAAATCTGATATGATTCATTTTTGTAGTGTGAAAAAGAAAGCCCAACTCAGGATTAAAAGTCAATTACGTCCTTTCATCTGCAACTCTAGGGAGGCCGAGCGAGAAGCAGAAGATATACTACAAAACCATTACAAGTTCCAAAGGAGTTTCCGTTGGGTTCCTTATGATCCATTTGGTTTCATCTGTGATAAAAGAATGAAGAACAAATCTTCCCCATATATTCACCACAGGATTCCTGATATAGAACAATATGCTAACCAAGATGAATGGGTGGAAGAAACACTAGTTGAGGAAGAAAGTGAAGAAGACAAAATGAACAAAATTATGAAAGACCTTGAGAAAAACTTTGACTTAGAATCTTTTGCACAAGTGCAGGTACTTCACATTGGCACTTCTTCAGCAGGAAATCTACAAAAGGGATTACAGGAAAGCAGTCCATCTATTGCAGTAGAGTCAAAAGGCAAAGGAAAGGAACCTGAAATACAGGTCATTGAAACTTTTATCATGGCAGAGAAACCTCAAACCTCCAGAGCACCAGATCAATCACAAGTTTCTCCCACTCAGATAAATCATCCTGAAGTTTCAGAATTACAAACTCCATCCAATATGGAAATAGGAAAGAAAAGGCAGGTTCCAGATACTACTCCTCCCAAAGAAACCTCAGAGCTACATCAAGCTAAAAAGCAGAAACTCAATCCACTCCCGGAAGTGAAAGTTATAGATGAGATGTTTGATGATGATAGAGAATATAGTCAACTAACTGGTTCTGTTAGTATGACACACACGGATCAAAAAGGAAAAGCATTGCAAAAGAAATTGAGTACTGAAGTATCTTCTTTTAAGCCACCAAAAACAGATACAGGTGATATAAAAAGAACTTTCATTAATATAAAGGCAAAGAATGATCCATTGAGAATGAAAGTATATGATCAATATCTAAAAATAGCTCCACATAATCAGGAAAGGTTAATGTCAGCATTTGACATTTCACAAGGCAAAATGATGATGAGCCACTTCAAGTCCAAGGTGCCAAAACCCATGACAGCAGCTGATTATATTAGGACCAATTTTGAAGTCCTGGCTAAAGACATTCATCCCTTAGACCAGATAGAGCTGCATAAACAAACTGGGGAAATGGTGTATTCCACTCTTACTGATAAGGCCATGGCAGCCCTAAGGCTGCAAGATTCTTTAAATAACACGAACACCCAATTGCAAATTGAGAAGGCCTCTTCTCAGGCCAAAGATAACAGAATAAAGTCTCTGGAAGACATAATCATCAGTTTGGGTCACAACCCCAAAGATGTCAAAAGAATTAAGGCACTAATCAAAAAGAAAGATGATGATATTGATGCACTGAGAAAGCAGCTGAAATTACCAGCCTCAAGACATCCCCAGACCCAAGAAGTTTTGAAGGAGAATTCACAAGAAGAGATAATGGAGTTGCTCTTAAAAATGACTGAGCAACTGAGTGAAACAGAGAAAGAATTGGAACAAGCTTTACAAGAGAAGGAAGCTATCATGCAGGCATCAATCACAGAAGCTACTACAACTACAGGTACCACAACAACAGATCAACAAACAGAATCAACACAGGTAGACACTTCTGGTTTAAGTTCTGATGAATTGGTAAAACAAATGGAAAGTTTAAAACTCAGGGTCACAGAACTTAAAACCACAAAATTGCAGTTAGAAAACTTGGAGCAGAAATATGATATGTCCAAAAGGACTGTTGCAGATAATACCAGGGAAATTAAAAGATTGGAAAAATTGGTTAAGGCTTTAGAAAAAGATCTTTCATTAGAAAAGCCTTTGAGAGAAATAAACGAAATTCTTTGGAATAACATAATTGATTCAATAAAAAGTATTTGGACTTTTGTTCAAACAATCTTTGAACAAAATGACTTGATCAAAGTAGCTCAGGAAGAAATAGCCAAAACAAGAGATGAATTAAAGAGCAGGCCTGAGCAAGCCAGTCAACTTATACAGTTTCTGAACACACGGACTAAGCAACAGCTTTCAAAGTTAGGAATTGATGACAGGACAGGCACTATCTTAGAAATAAAAAGAGTTTTTACCAAAAGAACTCTTATGCAAAATTTGGAAAGGAAGTGCTCAGACATGCAAGAAGAAATCAATGCTTTTAAAGGGAAATTTCAGGTTTTATTAGACAATGGGTTACCTAGTCCTATGCTAGCAGGTGACAAGATAATGGACCTGGAGACCTATGTTACTAAAATAGACATACATGCTCATAACACAACTGTTATTTCTATCAATGCATCACAAGCAACATTGCCAACAGGGAGGAATCTTTATGATAGATTGAAGAATTTGTTTCATCTGGAGCATGAAATAAAGTATTTGTTTCCTAGTCAGCCCACTTTTTACAGATACACAGAGACCCATCTACAAAAACCTATCTCAGTTTTTTCACAGTGATTTCAGATTGAGAGATACCTACACATCTTTACAGGCTATTTTTCAAACTCTGTAAAACTCTGTTTTACACATCTTTTTGCAGAGCCTATTGTACACAGCTGAAGAGGAATTTTAGGAAAGTTAAAGAGGTTTATCTCACCAACATATTGATCCACAATAACCTCTTTCACTTTTTATATATCTATTACGGATTGAGAAATACAAAGATATCATTGGACCCCAAGTTTGCAGAATTGTTGGAGCAGAATGCACAAAGAAAGGAAGCAGTTAGTGACTTGGATGCCTCATCATCAACTAAGAGTTGGATCAAATTTGAATTCTCCTCTTTTTCATCACCTATCCATACAAAATAGTGCCAAATATATGCATTAGTTTGAGTGTCCTTTACTTAAGTTCTATTTATGTAAAATAGTTGGAGAGATTTGTGAACCAATTTTGATATTTTTTCAAGATATTTTAGTTTAGAATTTGTATAAATACTTCACTCTTGGAAGTATTTTGGGTGGATTCTACTACTTCGCTGTGACATTGATGTTTTTGGAATAAAAAGTGTTTTGGAGAAATTTACTTGTGGCTTGCTGGATGACAATTTGAAGCTCAAGACTTTTTGCAGGATTCATGTGTCGGACTGCAGTTCAATAAGTCTTTCTATCCTATGTTTTAAGTTTTATATCTATTTATAATATCATTGTGTCCATTTATGAATAATTGACATAAAAGAATAAATCAGAAATTACTTAATTGTACTCTGATTTCAGTTGTAGTTATTCTTAATGTTTTCTTTTAAATTGGTTATAAGCAACGAATTCTTAATTGCTCTTGCTTCGCTAATTTAAACATTTTGATTACCATAGTAAAAAATTCTTCACTGCTCTTTATTTGTAATCATTGCATTTCTTTCTTTTGAACATGTTGAAATATTCTTAACTGTCTTTCATCCCTTCAAACCCATTCCATCCACTTTAAATTCTAAAAATTGTTCTCTGTTTGGCTATCTTGCCCTGCAAAGCCATCTTGTGTGTAGAATAGAAATCCAGTAAAGCCATCCTTTGACTCCATAGCCCAATGGCCTGAAAATATTCAACCTTGCCCTTAGTTGGCGAATTCCACCATTTTCAAACAAATTTCTTGGACTTATAACTAGCCTAAAACTTTCTAGGAACAAAGATAAATCATAAAGAGAGAGCCCTCTCTGGATGCAGATTGGCTAGATTCTGCATCTGAAGGTTGGTTTGTGGTTACCTCGGGTATACTTTCCTTTTCCACAACTTCAAGGAAAACCTGAGTGATAACAGGGCCATCAATTCAACATTCATAGCTCTAATACCCAAGAAAAAAGAAAAGTTGTCTTTTAATGAATATAGACCCATCTCATTGTGTAACACTTTGTACAAATCATATCAAAAGTAATTGTGGAAAGAATGAAAGGAGTCCTATCAAAATTTATCACGCCCGAACAATCTGGATTCTTGAAACATAGAAGTATACATGATGTTGTGGTAGCGACACAAGAAATTATTCACACTATTCAATCCAAGAAGATGGAGTTGTGGTGACGAAAATCGATCTTAATAAGGCATATGATAGAACTGATTGGGTTTTTATGAGACTTGTTTTATTCAAAATTGGCCTAGACCGAGACGTTGTAGCGTGGGTGATGGGGTGCATTACTAACATGTCAATGGCCATTATTATCAACGGCTCTGCCACCAAGTTTTTCAACCCGAGCAGGGGGCTCTGTCAAGGATGTGCACTTTCCCCACTCTTATTTATTTTGATGATGGACGCTATGAGCATAAAAATCAAAAGGGCGATTGAAGAGGGATTATTTTGAGGTATTGATATTGGCTCAGAGGCATCTCATAGTTTATTTGTAGATGACATTCTAATCTTTGGCATGTTACAGAGAAAAAGTTGGGAAGCTCTTCAAAGCATATTACAATGTTTTTGTGCTACTACAGGAATGATGATAAGTGAAGAAAAGTCTTGCTTATATTCTGCAGTTGGAGAGGAAAGGGACTACAATGAAATATCAAACATGTTCAAATTTAGTAGGGCCCCTTTAAAGGATGGCATGACATATTTGGGTTTTAGGATGAAAGCTTTAAACTACACAGTGGAGGATTGGAATTGGCTCATTGGAAAATATAGGAAAAGATTAAAAGTGTGGTCAGCAAAATGGTTGTCCAGGGGAGGCAGATTGATTCTATCTCAAGCTATTTTTCAACAATTCACTACTTTCTGGGCTCACCTATACATTATCCCGAATAATATTCTGAATGAAATAAAAAATATCATGGCCAGATTTATTTGGGGAGGGGGAAGAGATAAAAGGTGTATTCATTTAATAGGGTGGGATGGTATTGAAATTCCAAAAGAAAAGGGGGGCTGGGGAATTCTTGATCTGGACGTGTTTGGAAAATCTCTCATCATGAAATCCCTGTTGAGATGCTTTCACTTCACTGGAAAATGGCAAGAGATTCGTAAGCATAAATACCTTGGACAAGAGGTTATGGAGGATCTAATCATATCAGTATGGAAAGAAGGTAGTAATAGATCAAACATATGGAAGGGTTTCGACAAAATATGGCCTTTACTAAATGAAAATCTCAGGTGGCCCT
Source organism: Pinus albicaulis (assembly GCA_034641835.2). Classification (NCBI taxonomy): domain Eukaryota; kingdom Viridiplantae; phylum Streptophyta; class Pinopsida; order Pinales; family Pinaceae; genus Pinus; species Pinus albicaulis. The sequence goes on from CM076581.1 coordinate 1,369,161,511, forward strand.
TTGGAAATGGACACAAAATCCTCATTCGCTGTCAACATACGCTGGGGAATAGGACTCTTCATATTTTAAAAGGAGAGGTTGCTTATGTATTAAATCAAAGGGGTATCTTTTATCTACACTAGATTATTGAAGGATGGGATCACGAGGTCCCCAGATGGAAAAATTTACAGCACTGGGGCTGAACGGGAGGTGGGAACAAGAGTGGAACGGGTTTACAAAAGCCTTGAGAAATTTGGTTCTATAAAGAAAAAATGCGGGAGATAGATTAGCATGGGGGGGTATATCAACAGAAGGGGGACTGAAAGAAAAGGAAATATACACAGTGTTGATAAATTCTAAGTTAAATCAAGAGCCCGATAGTTGGTTCAAGGTTTTATGGAAGGTAAAAGTTCAAGTAAAAATGATCATATTCCTATGGCTAGCTTGGAGAGATAAGAATTTAACATGGAAAATTTTGCAAAGAAAACGCTGGCAGGGTCCGGGTATATGCATTTTATGTGGTGAAGAGGCAGAGGATAATCAACACCTATTCTATCTGTGTACTTTCTCTAAGGAAACTCTGGAAATTCTGTGAGCAAAACTGCATATACTTCCTCCAGGATACACGACTACGGTTCACTGCATCACATGGTGGTTACAAAGAGGTAGGAACTACAGGGTCATTCCCATTCTTTTCCACTTGTACATTTGGTGTAATAGGAACAGGAAATTATTTGAGGGACTGCCTTGCTCTCATGTTAATACTATTTTTCAGATATATAGCTATTGGGAAAGGGTAAAATTTTGTCAGAAACCTCCTCGTGATTTATTAACAAGGCTATGCCCACATGAGGTTCATTACCCAGCTAGTTATTTTAATGGGGCAACACAAAATTCAATATGTGGCTGCGGAGCTTGGCTTATGCTATCATCCTCTTGTCATTATAAAATCTACTGGAATGGAGGGACTGGTACAAACATGAGGGCGGAATGTTTGGCATTATGGGGCCTATTATGATTCGCCAATCAGTTATATGTGGAAAAGTTATGGGTTTTCGAGGATTCTAAAATTATTATTGATCGGTCCTCTTTAAACTCGGGTATGCTATCTCATTGGCTTGAGAGAATGTATGCATTAAAAAGAACTTTCACTTTCACTTCTTTTTGCCATGTCTACAGGGAGAAAAACACTGAAGCTGATCAACTATCAAAAAGAGGGTTGGACGGTACCTTTGGAGAAATGCATTATGAATTAATAAACACAAATGGTTTGGGAGCGGTGGGGAAGGTCAACTTCTTTTAACTTCTGGAGAAACCTCACAGTTTTTTGTACTAAAACTGATTGATATATCCCTCACAAGTGTGATGGACTTCTGACTTCTTGCGTTGTCTCTTATTGAAACGTTGTTTCCGTTTTTATTTTGTTTCTGTACAAACTTAGACAAATTCTAAAAAGATGCTGAGTAGATGGAAAGGAAAATGATTATAGTTTTTTTTTTGGAGATGTATGATTTTATTTTTTGCTATGGCACATCTAGAGGGAAGCCTCCTTTTTACAGATGAATGTAATAACAAATTTTGGGGACTTAATAGTTCTTGTCTTGGTAAAATATATAAACGACTTGTATTTTTCATATTGAAAAAAATCTGATGTGATTTATTTATTTCGAGTGGTTTAAAAATCTGATGTTATTTATTTATTTCGAGTGGTTTTTGCTATTACAACGAGTATAAAAAAGGTTGTAAATAAAAATAAAATTGTTTATTTATTATTTTGATTATATTTATTAAAAACGTGTAAATTCCTTATTAAAAGATAATGTTGAGAATTTCATTTATTTTGATTGATGTAAAAGGTTAATTATTAATTTACTTCGTTTAAATTAATTTAATGTATGCAAATGAATAACCTATAATTAATATATATATATATATATATATATATATGTTAATTTATTTTATTTTAATTCATATAATTTAATTAATAAAATATTTTATATTTATAAAAGAAATTTTATTTAAAATTCATTTTATCTAAATATTAAATGTTATAGGTTTTATAATTCAAAATTTATATACTTTTCTAATAAAAAATTTAAGTAATTTAATTTAAAATATTTTCATAGAAAATATTTTTTTATTTGTCAAGTTGTGTGAGTTTGACTTCAAATTTGACTTGTGGCTTGAGAAATCTAAGTTTTAAAAATCACCAATTAGCACATTTCAAACTAGTGACCTTCATATCAGGGAATAAAAATTATTTTGAAATATATATTCATAAGTCAATTTCAATGTTACCCTTTTAAGAATAATAAATAATGTTATTTTTAAAATTTTAAATAATTTAAAATGAAAATACTTAAACATTTAGGGAACAATTAAATAAGATTAAATAAAGCCTATGAGGTAGTTCATCTAGCACTTTTTGTGGTATGAAGTATTGTGAATTCTGAGATTCAAAGTTCAAATTCAAGCATTGTGTAAATTATGAAATTCAAAGTTCAAATCCAAGTATTATTGTGGTATGAAGTATTGTGTAAATTCTGAGATTCAAAATTCAAATTCAAGCATTGTGTAAATTATGAAATTCAAAATTCAAATCCAAGTATTATATAAATGATGTTATTTAAGGTTGAAATTTTAGGAGTAAAACACACACTGTCTCTAAGCAAATTCTTTTTTCTTAATAATATTTTTAATTTGGAAATTATATGTTATTAATTTAAATTATCCACTTAAAATTGGTGTTGCTAGTTATAAAACCTTGTCATATCTAACCTTAATTGATGGACCTTCATGACCATAGTAAAATCTCTAATTGTTGTGTTCTTTATAAAGTTTAATAAGTGGTTATTATTTTACATTAATAATACTGTAGTTATATAAATTAAATAATTAGAAAATGTCAATGGCATCTATTTATAATAAACATTAAAATATTTTGTAATATATCTTATATTTCTAAATTTAAAAGAATCATAAAAATAAACTAAATTATAAATTTATTTAAAATTAATCATTATCATTATCATCATCATTATTATTATTTAAAAAGAGAATTAATATATAAATTAAATATATATACATTTAAAAAAACATGTAACAACATACTTAATTATGAATATTCACTCTTATTTTATTAAGGAGATTCTTAATTTATTTCTAGTGGTCAATCTGGTCTAAAAGCTTATTGATAGTGGATATAATATTAATTATAGGGTTTAATATAAATCCTTTGGGTTTATAATATAAATTCCTTGGATTTATTAATATATTGGGTTTACAATATTAATAATCACTCACATTTATAATATTAATCCCAAGGGTTTATAATTTTAATCCATTTGTGTTCTCAATATTAATTCATTGAGTTTTTAATATCAATCCCTTGGGTTTATTAATCCGTTGGTTTTATAATAATAATCCCTTTGTGTTTAATATTATTTTTCGAGATTTAAAATGCCCTGAGTTTATAATAAATTAATAGCCCATGGTTTAATTTGTATGGTTTATAACTAATTAATTGTATTAATAATTTTTTTTTTGTAAACTTGGCAGTACCTCTCTATTATTCACATGTAAAGCAGGTTAGAAAATATGTTTTCGGTGACCTCAACCTACCTGTAGGAAACCACGTCTGTTGTACACCAATCAACGCCATAAGCCATCCGAAATTTAAATAGTTTGAGCATGTCCAACCAAGCTTTAATAGCTACCATGTCTACTATCCATATGTTCTTACTACTGTAAATGTAAATGCTATTCGAAATCATTAAAAAAAAATAACAAAAAATTTCTAAAACTCCATGAATTTTAGTAGTCAATCTTCAAATGATTCTACCGGGGTTGGGTCCTTAGCACTAGATCCAGACATCTCTTGCGGCTACATTCTCTATATTTCTTTTCCATGCGTCCGAGATGAACATTATGGTGGAATAGTTGCACTTGGACTAATTGTATTTCCTTTTGAATTACTGACAGGTTCGACTCTTCTCGCCAGGGTTGGTGATGGCCTTGCTGGTGAGGTACTTTTCATTGTTGTTGCATGTCTATCATTGCTTTCGCTAGTAGGATTTTTGTGATCTAGTAAGTTTGGATGACCCGTTTGAACAAGGTCAACCTTCCTTGAGTATTTCTCGGGTCTACTACCAATGGTTCCCATTCTTCCACTTGGATCGACTCCTCTGCTGCATTCGCTTTCAGTTCTATTTCCCATCTTGAAATTTCCACTTTCACTTGTTCCAAGGAGCCTTCATTATATGCATTCAACAGGTTCTGTATATTTTCCTCCCCTGTTCTGTTGCCTCTTTTCATTGGCGGCCAACAGGTGGAGGCTTGGGCCTTCCATTTCCCACTGCTTGGGTTCTTGCGGCTGCAACGGTCCCTCCTACCCTCTATTGCCTCCACCTTCATTCTCAGAAAATTTGAGTTGTCGACTGCCGCAATTCCTTTGGCACCCTCTTTGAGGCTATCACTAGCAGATCGGGAGACGAAGGGGAGAGCGGTTTATGTTGACTTGAAAGGAATTCGTAGACAAAAGTGATGTTAAGATCATTCATCCCTATAGAGCCATTACCTCGCACTAGTTCCTTTCGATACTACATCCCATTACCATCTGTCCAGGTTAGACCTTGGACTTGTTTGAGAACCCATGTTCTCTTGGTCGATACCTTGAGGTTAGCAACCAATGCCACATTTGATTGGCAGTTCCATGGATATAAGACTTGACTCCATCCTTGACTCCCAGCATGATTTGTTACCCAGTATCGATGCAAAATCCCTAGACTCCTCCCTTCAGGGTTCTTTTTTGCCACCTCAGAATTACCCCCAAGCCCTAGGTCCTTGCTTCTTCCCCACTCTCCCAGTTGGCTGACACAGAAAAACCAGACCCTGTCTCGAACTCCTATCGACCTTCGGTGGCTCCCCATCACCCGACCAAAAACAAAACTCGCAACTGGGACGACCTTTCTAGCCCCCAACTCCCCATATTCTCCCACCCAAACCCCCCAATTTCTAACTTTAACAAAAGGCAAGAAGTCAAATATTGATGCCAACCTATTTCCCACAAGCCGAGTTCCCTCCGCAAAGACTCCCAAGATTGAATGTTTCCCAATCCCTATTCCTATAACCCCATGAATAAAACACAACAGACATAAGCCATTTTCTCACAATTTCGCTCCTTTTGACCGCCATTGCAAGAAAGAAGAGGGTCTACTCTACATACCAAAACCTACGTCTTGCCATCGCCTTGGTTTTCTTGGTGTTATGAGTTTCCAATGTCGCTGGTGTCGAAACTCGCTCACCCAAATTCCCTGCTCCCTCGAGCTCCTACTTCTACACAATTACGTTTGCATGTAGGGCATGCACCACGCCATATACCACTTGCTGGAAATTTCACCCACGACGTCCTAGTTGGCCTTCCTACGGCCTGAATCAGCTATAATTTCTCGCGATATCTGGCAGCATTAGGTAGCCCGCTCACATACCTTGCCCCACTGTCAAGCTGTCATGTCCTTGGTCCGTGTGTGGGCCTTCTCCCTTCATCACACCCCGATCAGGGGTTGTGATTTCCATTCTCATCTACATCCCTTTTAAGGATCTCTTGCAATCCTTCCATCCCTTCCTCCTAGTTGACCCTGTCGCTAGGTATGTCCAGCTCCTTTCCCTGATTGTTGCATCCCCAATTTTCAAGGAAGTCAACTACAACATTTCTGGATTGGCATACATGCAATGGAATGATGTATTCCATATCTAAAATCAGCTCCCCTACTTGCTGGGTGTGCCTTGTCATTCTCCAGCTTTTACTTATCTTTTCCCATGGTGTTCGTTGATGAAGCTTTTTAATTGTTTTTATCACTAGAGTTTAATCCCCTACCACCACTAATTTCTACATTACCTCTCTTCATGCAATTATCAATCCTTGTTTAACAACATTAAATTATGCCTCATTATTGCTTGCAATTCCACAATCTGATGTGAGCACTCGGATCACCCTACCTTGGCAACCTCTAAAAATTCCTCCATATCCCGCTTCTCCTAGATTGCCTTTAGAGGTACCGTCAAAATTTATTTTTATGAATTCTACTATTGGATATATGAACTTTGAGGGCAATGGGGAGGGGTGGGATTGAATTTTTCATTAACACTACACTAGCATTTGTGGGGTTAAATTTATCATGCCGAGGATCCTAACTTCCTGGGCCGAAGATTTCCAATCCTCCTAGTACCATTTCTCTCGCTAGAATGGTTTCACAAATATTTTGGTTAATGATCTTCCATACATCTGAATTAGCCTATTTTTGGTCCTTAAATATCCTCCTATTTCTTTCTTTCCACACCACCCAGAGAAGGAACCCAGTGGATAGGACCTAAGCTCTATTAAGGATTGGGTTTGGTAGATGGTTTTCTTCCATATCTTAACTGTGGTCTGAATACTAGTTCAATCTTGGTCTGAATATTTGAAGAGGTTTTCATGGTTTTTCCATAGCCTATTAGTATAGGGGCAAGAGTTTAAGAGATGTTCCATCGTTTCCGACTGCGCCCCACACATATTACATATTGAAGGTCCCTGCACTCCCCATATTTGTAGTTGATCCCATGTAAGGGCCCGACCATGGCTGACCAACCAAAGGAAGAATTCTACCTTTGGCAAAAGGTGTTGGGACCAAAGTTTACTCCAAATAGCTGGGAGTTGTTGGTGTTGGTGCTCTGCCTTCCTTTGGTATCCTTCTTGTATCGTGAACATCCCATTGTTTCTGTATCCCCACTTGAGGATGTTTGATCCCTCAACTATGAGATATTTCGGGAATTGACTTTTCATATGCTTCCCATTGGGATGACTTCGGTGCATTAGGCCATTGTATTCTTGTTTTCCATTCTCTCCAGGTTAATGTAGTCTCTGAATTCCAGTATTTATTTACCATCTAATTTGCATATCTATTAGTTAATAGGAATATCTCTGCAAGATCTTGTCAGCTGATTAGTTTTTCTCTCCATTTCTATGATTCCTCCCAAAACAACACCTTATCCCCTCCTCTAATCTCCCAAATACTTTGGTTACGAATCAGTTCTCGGTTCTCCACTGCTGGATTCCAAATTGTATATCCTCTTGGTATACCTTGAATTATGAGTCTTTCTTACGTGGATTGTGGCATTTTGTATTTCCTTTCCTAGATCCTTTTCCACAGATCATTTCCACCTTGGATCCATCTCCACCATAAATTTTCCCCCATCACCTGATTAAGAATATATGGGTCTCTGAGGCCTGACCCCCTTCCATCCCGGGCATAGTTAGACATTTCTAGGATAGGAGTACCCATTTTTTCTCCTTTTGAGCTCCTTGCCATAGGATTATTTTAATTATATTAGCCATTTCAGTGCACACCATTTTTGGGGCAGCGAGGCTCGAAATTTTATAGATAGGGATTGATTGCAATACCTCTTTTAGGAGGATTACACGGATTTCCATATTAAGGGCCCAAAAAGTCCAATTTTGAAGATGATCTTGGAGACGCTCAAGAATAGATTTCCAGTTTGATACTCTAAGGGAGTTGAAACTCAAAGGGATGCCCAAGTATTTTTCCGAGAGGGAACCTATGCGAAAACCAAGTGTCCTAGCTAGGAAGGCTTGGGTCTCGACCGTGGTATTGAAAAATCAAATATCTGACTTGTCTTTGTTGAGTTGAGTTCCAAAGGCTTGCATAAAGTCTTGGAGTATGCTCACAATACTTCTCGCCTCCTTGAAAGTTTCTTGGAAGAACATCATGATATCATCAACAAACTGTTGATGAGTGAGGGGAAGGTCATTTCCCACACATGCAAGCCTTTAAGATGACCCTATTGGGTCTTAGCTTTAATATATCTCCCCAGTCCTTTCGCAACCAATATAAACAAGAAATGAGAGATCTGATCACCTTTCGTGAGACCTCTAGAGGCATTAAAATTCCGAGTAGGGGAACCATTAAGGAGGATGGAGAACACCAGGGAGGATATAAGAGAATATCTCCATTGAATCCATATTGAGTCAAAGTTATAGGCTTGTTGTATCCGGATGAGGTAGGTCCAGCTTAGGCGGTCATAAGATTTCAATAGGTCAAGTTTGATCATCATACCGTTAGAGCGGAGGCTTTTAAGGGAATGGATGGCTCCTTGGGCTGTCACTATTCCGTCTAGGATTTGGAAACCCTTGACAAAGACAGTTTGTTGTAGAGATACTAAGGCCAAGAGGAGTGGCTTGAGTCGATTCACCATGATATTGGAGATGATTTTATAGATAAAATTGCATAAAGAGATAGGTCTAAAGCCCTGGGGCTCTTCAGAATGTTCAGATTTAGGCATTAAAGCCAAAAAATTAGAGTTGAGATTCAAGTGCACCTTTCTTGGCCGCTTGGATTCTTCTACCACTTCTAGGATACCTATACCCAAGATTGGCCACACTTCCTATTTGAATTCTATCGTAAATCTGTTTGGTCTTGGTGCCTTGTTTTTGGCTAAACCTTTGACTACCTCCTCAACCTCTTCCAACGTGACTACTATCATTAGTGCCAAATTTTGATCTTTGCTTACCAATCGGGGTATATGCCTTGTGATCTGGTCAATTGCCTCAGACCTGTCAGGGTTTGGTTCTGAAAAAATATTTTGAAAATGGTTTACCAACAGGTTTTCATTTCTTCATGTTGTACCGGCATGTTCCCTCCTGGGTCCAGTGGGGAGAATATTCGGTTGTGTTGCTTATGTTTCACCATTGCCTTGTGGAAGAATCTAGTGTTCTTTTCACCTTCCCTCAACCATTGAAATCTTAACTTCTTCTTCCATAAGATCTCCTCCTGCTTCCTCCATTCCTCAATATGTGTCACTAGCTTAACATCCTATTCTACCAAGGCTTCCAATCGACCTTGTGTTATCATTATTTTTTGGACCTGCTTCGTACAGGTGTGTAGTCGTTCTTGGTCCTTTTGGATGTGCTTGAACTCTTCTTTGATCCATTTCCTAATTTTCCATTTTAACTCCTTCAAGCGGAGATGAAATGTGTGCATGACATTTCTCCCTTGTTTTGAGCTTAAGTTCCACCATTCCTTAACATTGTTGAGGAAGGATGAGTCGCACTACCAGAAGGACTTGAACCTGAAGGGCATATTTCAGTGCCCCTGCTTGAGGTCTATCTCTAGCATGATAGGCCAATGATCTGAACCTAAACATGGTAAGATCGAGGCTTCATATTATATGTCTCTGCTGATGAGATCCTCAGATGTCAGAAACTAGTCCAGTCGTGAGGCCACCTAGTGAGCTCCTCCCCTCTTGTTATTCTAGGTATGCATTCCATTGATTGTTGGAATATCAACCATATGCATATCAACTTGCATGTTTCAGAATAGTTCCATTTCTAGTTCCTTTCTTCTGATGCTCCATTTTTCTCTGCGAGCGAGGTTATCAGTTTGAAATCTCCTCCTATCAACCATAGTTTTTCTTCATGTAGTTCTCCTAGCTTTCCATAACCCTGAAGGAAAGCCTCCTTCTCTCTTGGAGTGTGAGGACCATAGACTGCTGAAATCAAGAACCTTTCTTTGGTTCCTATGGGCCCGAATGTTCTTGAAAAGATTTGGGGCATGCCCAACCAAAGATTTATTATAACCTCTACGGGGTTCTAAAGAATAGCAATGCCTCCCACACTTCCTTTCACATCTATTGCTACTGCTTAATACCTTGGGCACATTCGACTGAGAATAGCCTCTATTTTTTCCCCTAATATCTTTTTTTTTTAGAGTAACATTATCTGAGGCTTCTCCTTTTCCAACGATATTATAGGTATACATGTTTACGCCAGTTGTTTAAGCCTGTCACATTCGTGGAGATTACAATCATTGAGAAACTTTTTGTAGATGGTGAAATACCGCTGGTAGTGATATTACCTTACCCGATTTCACCAACATTTCCCCTACCAGTTGTATATAATCATGGATATTTTTCCTTTCCCTCCTTTTACCTCCTTTACCTCCTCGTTGTGTTCCTAGTTTCTCCCTTGTGTTCGACTGTCTTTGTCCTTGGTTGGCCATATATTTATGGAACGTTTCCCTATACAACTTCTTTTGGTCTTCTAGGATAAACCTTTCATCTAGATATCTCCATTCATTCCATAGTATTTTTAGTGTTGTTTCCTCTGTGCTCAACTCCTCCTTTGATGCATAAACTTCCATGGCCGAGAGATCTATTGTTTGTTCCTGATCCTCTTTGTCAAACATATCTGATTGGGTTTTCCTTTTCGTTGTGGCCACTGAATTTGGTTGATCTTTCTCTCGGTCTTGTTCCTTTTACATCTCAATATATTTTGAGGATTCCCCTTCCTCTTGCAGCACTTCAAACCTATTCTGATTTGTGTTTTTCTTTGGACGGTTAAGGTTTGGAGTCTGCGACCCTTTTGTATTCTTTTTCTTGTGTGTGACCTCTTTGAACCCCTCATTTTTGTCTGTTGAGGTTGCTTGGTCTTGCCCCCCCTTCGTTGCTTCACTATTAGACTGATTCAATGGGCAGAGTTTATACAAGTGGCCATACTCACAATGGCATCAGTGGCATCAAAATGGTATGTGTTCATAGTCTATAGGTTGTTGCCAAACTTCATCTTGGTATTCCAGTTCGATCGTTTCATGAAGGGGATCTGATATATTCATGTAGACACAAATGTGAGCATAGGATGTATATCTTCCTCTGCATGTTGATTCAACTAATTTCACAAATCTTCCAATTGAGTTTCCAATACCTTCTAATATTTTTGGATCCTAGAAGTCTACGGGTAGGGAAAAGATGTGGACCCAGACAGGCGCCACCAAGAATTGCTCCCTGTCTCGGTTGTAGCATTCCTCCAATATCTCATGAAGAGGCTTGCATTATGGTAGAAATAAGGGCCATTTTCAAAAATTCTTTCTTTGTCTTGCAGATTCGAGAAGATTACTGTGAAGAAGCCTTTGGCTCTAAGCTTTAGTTCAATATGGCCTTTTGGTTGCCATTTCTATTGTATCCATCTTATCAGGTCCTTTTTCGTTGGCCATTTTCCAATAAACTTGCATATCAGGGCATGGTATTTCATGTAGCAACAATATTGCTCTAGTTTGCTCATTGGGATTATGAATAAGGGCTTCATAGATGCTCATTGGAGGCACTGCTATCGAATTTGTGCCTACCAATGGGCACCACGAATCGGACCAATGGTACCGCCATTTTTAGAGGGGTCAGCCTGCTTGTTCTGATTCCGGCTTACTTCTCTGACGGTTACATTGCGATAGGAGGGGATCACTCCCCTCCCCCGCCTGGGGCTTTCACTGCCCCTATTAAATTTTGACCTAGTGTGGTATGCTGCAACGAGCTTCAGGATGGCTTCAGGTGCATCATGAAACCCTGACTGGTGTACCTAACTTTAGCAGAACGCATCTTGCGAGCATTTTGGGTAATTATATTAATAAATTAATATAATATAATTAATCAATATAAATTCATCCATTAATAAATAAATAATTAACAATAATTAATATAAATTAATAATTATTATTAATTATAATTACTATAATTTGTTAAATTTCCATAAGGAATTCTATCTCAGCATTAATCAAATAATGTTACAAATAAATACATGAAGTGTTGTCTCAAGACAGGGAGACTATCTTGGACACACGATCACTTGGTTGAGAGAATCTCTCAACCACACACCATTCTAAGAAACATAATAGGAACAGACTCCTTTAGATAGAAAGAATCACAACTGAGACAAGTAGGAATTACATTTTCCAACACACCCCCTTAATGACTACTTGTCTCGATATCAATTTGCAAATTCTAAGTGTGGTCAAATAATGAAAAAATCATATGTCAACGTCCATATAAAGGAGAAAACATCCACCGAAATGCATGGGTGCCTAGCCGTTGCAACCACCAATCTACTAGGATGCCCTTTGCATACATGGTTTTGTCAACCATTATAACTACATACATGTACCTGTACCTACAAATCCCCCTACAATATCATCATCGTGGGTTTTATAAGATTACCCATAACCATGCTCTGGGTTTTATTGGATTACCCTCAACCATGCCCATAAGGGCTCTCAGCCACCAAGGCTCAACACATGCACGAAGGCTCAACACTGTCACTAAGGCACTCAATTCAGCCATGATGGCTACACACAACCATGAAGGCTCAACTCTGCCACCAAGGCACTCAATTCAGCCACAAAAGCTCAACACAACCACAAAGGCTCAACTTTGCCACCAAGGCACTCAATTCAGCGACCAAGGCACTCAATTCAACCACCAAGGCTCACCACAGGTCCAACTTAATCAGGCCTAGGGTTTTCTTGGCTCACCCTCAACCATGCCAAGGGTTTTTCCGGCTGACCCTAAACCATTTCTACATGAATCCCTGTCCACTTCACTCTCATACGTGGTTTCTGGCTTACCACAAACCAACACTGCAAAATGGTTTCTAGCTGACCACAAACTTGCAATTACAAAGTGGTTTTAAGATTGCCACAAACTTCATGGGGATACACATGCCTCATCAAGCTTACATTACACACTCCAACTTATGGAGTTACCAGGTGCATACTTTACAAAAACCGCTACAATATATCCTAGACTTTCTTACAATTAAAATGTGTGATTCATAATATAACATGCTAGTGAGTCTATCCCAAAAACTCACACCAATTCACACAAACTTTCACTTTGTTGTCCATTATCCTTTAATTTTTAGTATCGTTTTTGCACAAAATTAATATTTTCTGCACTTAAACCTTATTATCCACCACAGAGTGTCTTTGCATGCTCTTTCTTTTTCTGGTTCAATTGTTTTCTTGGATTCACATGCGTAATCTGTTAGAGCAGCTAATTCTAACAAAACCACTCCATTGAGTTAGCTAGGCTCAATGCTTCTAATTCCAAAACATTTATAAACACCACTATTGGTTCTTATCTGGAGTTTCTAAACATGCAATCATAACCATTTTTAATAAATTCCTTTTCTATCTTGAGTTGATCAAGCTCAATGTATTTATCTTACCAAACTCCAAGTAAATTCAAAAAGCGAAGGTTGCCACATTCCTCGGGCATATATTTCTGATAAAGTCTTCAATCTGGTTCACCACATTTTCCAACCAGAACGATTCTTTCCTGGCCGAAGAACTAGTATCACATCCACCATCTTCGAATTCAAAAAAATGATTCTAGAGACCAATTCTGGAACGAGTATAAGCACCCAACACAGAAACCACACAAGACTCTGGGCCTGTCTCTTCTCTGACAGTCCACATATTCTCCAACATTGTCCATGCCACTGTTTCTAGGTCATGAACTTCCGCACTCCGCTTGAATCGATCACCCAACCGCAAATAACGAAAAAATAATTTGTCATTGATGAACACACCATAACATTCATCTCGTTTTTCGCGCAACTCAGGAAGATTCTTCCATTCATCAGCGCCATTTTCAAAACTAGTACCGCTCGAAACTAGAAGAGGAAGACGGTCTTACACGGTCCTGAAGAAATATGCGACCCAATCTGGCAGCAAACGGAAATATTTTTACGAAATTATTCCAGGAATTGAAATTATACCTGTGAAGGATATTCTCCATCTGGTATGCGAAATTCTTCCACGACTCCCTTAATTGCTTCCTGCATGAAGAGCATGGCAATGAGCATTCCAAAAGATCTCTCTCGCTACTTTCGTGAATCTGTATATCAGATCACATGCATTGCCGATCCCCATAAGACGTACTAACATAATCCCTGTCCACACACATACCCAACCTGCCCATGCTAAGAAGAGCTCATGGCCAATATCTGTTCTCTTCTTAGGGAACTCATACATATACTTGTACATCAATGCAATAGGATTTTCCACCCCTAAAATTAACAAGGACACTTCTCCAAAGATCCAATGAATGATTCCACATATCGCAGTTGATGCAAACGTATGCACAACATTCAGTATTCCCTATGTTTCTCTCTCGACCTGCTCTCCAAAGGCTATCAAGTGGAGAAAATATAAGTGACATGGGCAAATATTCTAATGTCGGCATTGTAGCACATAAGCCTCTCTCTCACTGCACCAGACAGGACGCTCTCCAACCAACATAACTGACACCGGGTGACCCTTTACAACATAAATGGATCTGAATTCTCTTTCAACACAACTCACGCCTCTTCAAAGCCACAGATGACTGTTCTGAGGTCAAATGCCCACGAAGATCAAAGAGCTTACATCAACGAGCCTCAACAGCCACGCTCTCTCTGATCTGCAATCACACAACAACAACAGATGATGGAAAAACAAGCAAAGGGATAAAGCAAACAAAACACTCATCAAACCTTTTATTTCTCTCGACCCATGGAAAAAAAAGCAAAGGGATAAATTTCAATTTTTGATTTTTTGAATATTATAAAAAATATTTTAGAATATTTTATAAAATTATTTATTTAATAATTATTTATAATTGAATTAAAAGTATGGAAATTTTATTCCAAATTAATGTAAATGAAAAGTAATATCTAATTATTATATATATTTAATAAAAAAATGAACATTATCAAAGATAAGAACTAAATTCATGAGCTTTGAAGTAAAACTGGATGTAAGTCTATTCCAAAAATTTCTAGGGATAAAAGAATCTGTCACTTTTAGATATTAAGAAGGTTGAAGATGAGAAACACTTTCTCTACTCACATCCAATCCCATTTCCATAGCATTTGTCACAACACCAATCTTTTTGACTTGTTAAACCAAAATAACTATAGTGATCTAAAAACACTTCTTTACCTTCTTTCTAATTATAGAAATAAACTTTCAAAAAGTCTCAATTAACCCTCTATTTTAAAGTCCAATAAACCATTTTAAACTTAATCAATGTTAAATATCATCATCATAAACAAGTGCTACATAGTAGATAGTGCCTTCCACTTTGTTTAAATTTCAATTTATCATTGATCTTTACAGATAAATGCTAATATTTTTGTTTGTAATAAATAAAAAAATTAATCTCCAAAATTTCATTTTGTAAAATTGGAAATTATTTACTCTAATAGCTAGTCAGCTTTTTACCAAATGCATAATACTTGTTATGGCAGAAATAATAATACATTATATATTTTTGATAAAATTTAAAATAAAACACAAGTAGTTAAACGTGTTCTTTAATTTTTAATTTCCCATTTACATTTAGACGATATAAGTTTTTTTCACAAAATTATATTATACAAAATTTAATAAATTTATTATGATTAATTAATCAAAAATTTTCATCAGTCAAATAATACATATAAGATTAAAAAAATATGATACATAAGTATTTCTCATTTACATTTAAATGATGCAAGGTTCTCCAATCATGCATCTTCGAGAAGTAGATAAAAATTGCAAAATAACAAATTTTTATTTATGTATGAAAAGAAAATATCAAAATATAACCCATATTTGACACATTATGCTTACAAGTTTATTCTCGTACTCCATAGTAATAAAACCACAAAATTTACTCATAACTAAGTGTTAAGTTGGTATAATGTTATTACAAAATGTTTTATATATATATATATACGAGAAATAGCAATGGAGACAGATCATCCGCTAGGCTGTTAGCTAGCAATGGGGGCCGTACAGTATTGTGGGCCACTGTCTGGCAATTCGATCTGGGATTTCGGTTTGGTGGATTTATAGTTTACCATTGTTTTTTAATGAAATGAAATTTCAAGAGTTTATACAACTATTAAGGATATGATTTGACTAGCATTAATTTTCAAGTAATATCATTATACATAAATTAAAAGACATGTTAAAGTTAGAACTAAGTAGTAGTCTAAAAAATCTATAGAATAACTTAGAAATTCCTAAAGATTTTTGAAAATCTGGGTTACAGTTTTTAAATTTCAGTATTATGGGTGCCTTATGAATTTTGATGGTGCTGAATCTATTTCCATCATTAAAAATACAATTCAAAGATTCCAACTACTTGATTTTTTTAATTTTATTTTACCAGATCCCAACAAAAAACTGTCATTCCAACTATTCTGTTGGGTAGTAGACAATTCCTAGAACTAATAGATATATAGATACTAATATTTTTTTTAATAAAAAAAAATTAATGTAAAAAACTTCACTTTGTAAAATTAGAAATTATTTACTTTATTTGACCAAACTAATAACTAGTTAACTTTTTACCAATTACACAATACATGCTATGGCACGCATAATAAACCCCATTACAATTACCAAGTGAAAATCAATTAATTGAATTTAATTTTTATATTAAAAAAATACATACTAGCTATATTTTATTAAAAAAAAAGACTAACATTAAATCTAATTAAATTAATTTCTTAAATCAAAATCAATAATTTTTTCTAACAAGTTTCCAAAAAATAAACTTAACTTTCTCCTCTGATTTGTAAATATGTAACTTGCAATAAGCTAACTTTATAACATAAACACTATTTTCCAATAAAAATAAATATTAAAAAAAAAAATCCAAATTAAAATTAAAAGTATTAAAATCCAATTTTCCATCATTTAAAACATACATAAATTAAAATAAAAGAGGTTAAAATCTCATTTTCTATGAGTAAAATCTTACTTGCAGAAAAAAACAAATAATGTTTGTCACATATTTAGAAAGCTTTTGTGTTCCACTTTAAAAGTTGCTTTTACATTGATGTTAAGTGGCACAAACACTCGTACCATGTTGGGGGCACATTTTCCAAATTTTGAATAACGACGGTAGCTCAACCACAAAGTTCCACCAATTTTTTCCGTCCACTATCATATTAGTTCATTGACTAAACCACAAATTTTGGAAAGATCATGCTTCATTTCAAGTTAGTATGAGATAACAACGACAAATGTGGCGCACTTTTGAAAGCTTACCTTTGGGATTAAGGCGTGTCACTGAGGCAGCGGTACACATGGGTTCTTCCCATGGAAATGTTTGCACGTGAACGTACGTTTAAACAATGAAGTGGCAAAAAGCAAAGGATTTTGCATTAACTAAAAGTTGATATCGTACGCTGGAGCTAAATTAATAATCAACTGCACTTCGCCACGTTTCAATGGTTTCTTGTAAAATTATTTTTAGTGAGATTTTTTGGAACTTTTTTTGGGTTTTTTTAATCTAATTTTTCTAAATTTTGGCAAAAATTTATTAAAATTACAAGTTTGATGAGTAATCTTGTATAATCGAAGTGTCTTATTTGAGGGTGTTGAATCCATATATGCAATCAAAAAAACTAGTTTAAATAATACAAATAAAGATTTCACCTCAAATTTTTCCAACTGAACAATCCAAAAGATGTCACTAAAACAACTTATCAACTGCTTGAGATAATTAATGGAGATAGCGTAAAGAATAGAATACCTTAATGAAATGAAATTCGCAAAACTTTGTATAGTTATCTAAGATAAAAAAATGGTTTGAATGATATTAAATTTTAAGTGTTATTATCATACACAAATTATAAAATATGGTCTATAAAAATTTTAAAATTACAACCAATAGCAATTTTTATAAATACTAATTTTTTTTAATAAAAAAATATTTTTTAAAATTTTATTTTGTAAAATTTAAAATTATTTACTCTGACCTCAATTTTTTACTAAATACATAATATCTACAATAAACATAATTATAAACCCAATTAAAAACCCACGAGAAAAAAAATATTCGAGTGTGTATCTTGCATTCCCTTCATATCAATGACAGTAAGTTGACGTCCAAATGAGTCACTTGTGCACAGGAGAGGCTAAACTTTGGTCCTTGGTCAATCGCAATAAAGATTCACCAAAGATATCTGGCGCTGTGTAATATGGGCCCACCATGTTTCCATTCTGCCACGCTTTAACTAAGTCCTTGCAAGTTCTAATGAATAGATGAGTTCAATGTATAACTTTTATATATAGGAAATTTAACCAGTTATTTTTAAATTGATTAAAATCATTAATTTGAAATTTTGATATTTTTAATATTAGAATTATTATTATTTTAATAAATAATATATTTTAAATTACTTAAAATTAATAAATTTTATTAGTTTTAATTAATTAATAAATTTATTTATTTTTAATTTTTGAACAATATTTAATATAATTTTTGATATATTTTTATATAACATTTTATGTATAATTTTAATGAAAAATAATTCTTATTTCTAAAATAATTTATTTAATTTTATGCACTTACATGCAACGTTTTAGTTGGTGCATTAATTATGTAATGGTTATGGTGTGTTTTGGGTTAGCTTGTGGTGGTTTGAGAGAAGTTGATGGTAGGTTTCTGGTTTTATGTTGCATGTTCTCTATTTAAGTTGTGTTTGTAAGAAGTTCGACGTGGAGGTTAGCATTTGGACTTAAAGCGCTAAGAGGTGATTATGTTGGTTAACAAAAGTGGCGGATGGAGTTTTTGAGTTCCACAATTGCATTGTTTCGTGCATGGCTGCTTGGAATTTTCTTTTCAGGTGGGTTCCTGAGGGCGTCAATTATCTCGTGCGATGCAAAGTCTCAAGTTTTCTTGTTTACCATCCTTAGATTATTTATTTCATTACTACGTCGTGTTTGGGTCTAAGGTGCTAGGGTGTAAGTATTTATCTTTGAATTTTCAATTTCGGTTTGAGGTTAAAGCTCGAGGTGGCTTGTCAACCAGCATATGTTTATTGGCTTGGGGCCCTGGAATCAACTTAAGTTTGTGAAGGAGAGTTTAGTCTAGCTTAAATTATTTGGGTGCGACTGCATTAGGTCTTTTCCGTGGCCAACTAAACTTTTTTTGGCTGAATATTGTGGTTGGTAACGCCCTATAGGCATCTAAGGCCTCTTATTCTTTTTGTATTTTCTCTTTTGTTCAATGGTCAACGGTGGTAAGTTCTTGGTTGAGGATGTTGTGTCCTTTGTCTCTATTTTTTGGGCTTCTATAGATTCTTAGGCTTGTGTTTGTAGTTTTTGTGATAATATTGTGTGTTGGTACACTAGTCTTTTAGCGGGTGGGTTTGGTCCTTTCTCTCGTTTCTTTGCAACTAGAGGTATTCATAACAATTTCTACAAGTGTTACCCTTAGTTCTTAACTATGATGTCGAGATAAAGAATGAGGTGTAGGCAGAGGGGAGGAGGCAGTGCCCTGCAGGGGCAGTGATGCACGAGGCTCTTTGCTCATGACTTGACTGCCAGTTATTTCAATGTTGTTCCACTAGCTTGAGACTCAAGTAGGGGTCGAAAGACAATCTCATTCAGAATTTGATATCATGGAAGACACATTAGCATGGGTTCCTGACCTTGGGAACACCAAGGGCAGGAAGAAGCAGTACTTAAATTTTGTGGCTCTTCACTAGAAAATGAAGACCTGATAAGGCTTGGTCTTAAAGGATAAACAAGTGGAGAACTATAATTTCTTCGCCACCCTGGAAGACATTAAGAGGATGCTCAAAAATCAGCATTTTTTCTTGGATAGGATTGAGTCTTGCTTGGCGCATGTGGAAAGTCATATAGATTATGAATCAGACATTGGTGACCTAATGGATCCTCTTGGCTCAAGTGCAAGGGCTTCAACAGTTATTTCATCCTCAAATAATGATCAGTGAGTTTAGTGGGATGGATTTAGAGTTTGATGGCGTACATGGTTGTTTGTGGCCCAGTCTATAGGGCTATTGTTATTTTTGTCAGTTTTCTTTTCACTTGTTTAGACACTGGTCTCAATGTTATGGTCTTAGTATGTTGTCCATGTGCTAGTTGTGTCAATTATGTATGGTTTTTTGTTGTTGATATATTGGCTAGGCCCTCTGATGTTCATAAGTTGGTTTCAACAATTATGTATGGTTAAATTTTGTTGGAAGTACTATCAAGGACTATATTGTAATGGGTTTGGTTAGATTTTGGCATCGGCCTTAGTGTAAATTAGGCTCTTAAAATTTTGTGTGTTTGGATATGCATGGGGACTCTTTAGTTTTGGTCTCGCTAGTCACAATGGGTTGAGGAGAGTCTAAATCTTCAATGAGCATTTTGGAAAATCCATATAACTCTTATTTTTTTGAGAGTGCAAGCTTCTGTGATCCATAACATTTTAATTTCTAAATCTTCCGGGAAATTACATGAAATTTTTTTGGAACCGACGTGTTTTGAACTACCAACTATAGTTCCAAAAAATTTTCATGTCATTTCCCAGAAGATTTAGAAATTAAAATCTTATTTTTTTATTAATATATAGCCTTAATAATAATAATAATAATAATAAAGTACTAAGATATACAAATATTTTGAAAATAAAGGTAACATCTCACACATAATTTTAATAAAAATATATTTGTTAATTTTTTTCTTCATAGAACAATGCACCATTATGATGAAAATAGTGCACAGTTATTCAAAGTGAATAGTGATTTCTATTGTAATGAACAAGTCTCTAAATTATTTGAATCTACCAAATTTAGATAGTAGTTAAAGATAGAAAATCACTATTTTTAGTGATAGTTTTCTTTTATTTGATTAAATAAAATTTAATAAGGATTAACCAATTTAGACTCAGGGGCATTTAAGTCGTCAAAATTATCCAAGGATCGCCCCTGACTTGGGCCACACCAACCCTTAACATGAATATACTTTTTCCCACAAAATTTCAAACTAGTGACCTTCACATCACATAGTGCTTTAATAGTACACCCCATCAATATCTATTCTACTCCCAATAAGACTATTTATAAATAATTATTTATAATATTTATTATTGACCTAGAAAAACCCAACAACTAACACACAACTACCAGTAAACCCTGGAAGCGACTATGTTTTGTCCTATTCTGTCTTCCTTCCTGTAGCTCAGGTCACGACACAGAAATTAAACCTGGGTCTCTCAAGTTTCCCTAAAAAAATATATTTTGCATATTAATTTTTAAGATATAATAAAAAATATACAAATATTTCTAAAATAAATATAACAACCCCTATATAGTTTTAATTAATATATAATTGTTAACTTTTCAATTTATTATTATGATGGGAATAGTATACAAGTGGATGGTGATTTTTATTATAATTAATATTTTTTCCAATTGCTTATATTTAACAAATTTAAATATTAAATATAGTTTTCAATCACTTGAATAAATAAAATTCGTTTGATTCCATCTAGATTAATAAATTTTGTTTGTTTGTTTGTTTGTTTTGTTTTTTTTAAATTTTATAGATGATTATTATTATTTCAAATTGTAAATTTCTCGATTTATAATTGTTTAACCAATTATTCTTGAAAAATACAAATAATATTGTGATTTTTCCAGAAGAATTGGTTAAACTATTATTATTTCAATTAATATTAAATAAACTAATATAAATATATTCTAAAAACAAATTAATATATTATATATTATTTATTAGCACAACTACATTAATATATATCAATTATATACACAACCATATTAATTAACATGGTTGAAGAGACATACTTAATAGTAATATTGATATTGTTAAATATATAATAATAATAATAATATAATTTATTATATGTTAAATACTAATATTAAATAAATAAATAAATTATTATTATTATTAAATTATTTGATAACGATAATAAATTTTACACTCAGGAAATCCCCAAGCCTAAAAAGAACATGAATCTTTATAAATGAAGATTTCGTTCCAGAAGGCCAAGTTAAACTTAGGAAAGAAGTCCAAAAGGTCAAGGATGCGAGAAAGTCCAAGAAATGGGCAATCATTAGGAATAGGAAAGCTATTATTAGAGATAAAGTCTCGAGCATGAGTGATAAATAGGGATTTTCATCCTTCTGGATTCTCTTTTGCAACTGTCGTGGCTTTCCATGGTGTAAAGGTCCTATGAAGTTGGATCCTGAGTGATATTGACCTTATTCACTTAGTTGAAGCATGGGAGCATGATGAATCTAGGGTCCCTCACCTCAACGATTTCACTCTTTGGTCTGGTTGGAATAAGAAATCCTCTTAGAGGGGTTTTGGTGGTATAGTCTGCTATATAAGGAACACTTTTTCCTCTCACATCCGACTTCATAAAATCGACCCGTTCAATTAATACATTTGGATCAAAATCTTTGATTCTACCACCAATAGGATATTTCTTGCAATTTGTTATTTCGCTCCTATCAACTCTACATCCTATAAGAAGAAAAACTTGGATAAGAATTGTCCTTTCAATTCTTTAGAAAAAGGCATCTTCAAACTCAGAAATGATGGTAATATCCTTTTAGCGGGAGACTTTAATGCTAGAACTACTGCTAACCAAGCCATTGCATTAAGCAACAGATTTAACCTCAACCCCTTGTGGCTTGATGAAGATAGTAACTTAGCTAATAAATTCAAGAGAAAATCTGAAGACATTATCGAGAACTTATTCGGCATTGATCTCCTCAAACTTTGTAGTTCCCGGGACCTAATAATTTGTAATGGTATTAACAAGTGGCCCCTCTTTGGTCAGATGACATGTTTCCATGTGATGGGTAGTAGTGTCATGGATTATGCAATTTCTGACATCCTCGTCCTCAACCATATTACAAAATTTGAGCTTGTTAATGGATTCGAGCCCGAATTTGACCACAAACCTCTGTCTCTATCCCCAAATCTTGCTATGCATACCACCCACATGCAGGAGACCAATGAAAGAAAAAGACACATTCGCTTCGATAGAAGTAAAACCGACCTCTTCTTAAGGGATTTAGGCCCCATGAATTATAATAATAACATTGATAAAATTTATTACCATTTCACTACTATCATTTCCAACACAATTAGCAAGTTTTCTAATGAGATTTCATTTAAGCAGTCTAATAGAACTTCCAATCCATGGTATGAAAAAGATTGAAAAATTGCCAGGAAAGTGATCATAGACGCTCCTAATGAAATCATTAAGCTGCAGAATATCAATATATACAAAAATATCATCAAGAGGAAGAAAAGATCATATAATAATAAAAGACATGATTATCTTCTCCACCTTTCTAAAGTCGCGCCCAAAAAATTTTGGTGGAATGTTCTTGTCTGTAAAACCAAAGATAACCATTCTATACCCTTGGAAAATTGGGACAACTACCTTAAGAAGTTGTATGACTCTCCAGACACTATGGGCACCACCTTAATCATCCCAATTAAGGAGGATGTATTCTCTCTTGACGACATTGAGTCTGGTATTAATAAGCTTGCTAATGGGAAAGCTAAATATATTGAAGGATACCAAGCTGAGATCCTTAAAATGGGAAGATCTATCTTCATTCCTTATCTCCACAAGATTCCCCATTTCGCTGTAATGCATGGCTTCCATCGGCTTTGGATGCAAAGCCTTATTGTGCCTATATTTAAAAATGGAGAGAAGAGTGTTCAATATAACTACATGACCATTATGGTTAGCCATATCCCAACCAAGCTTTATGGGCTCATTTTGGAGAAGAAGCTTATCATCTGGCTTGAAATCCAGGGAAAAAGAGCTAAAGGAAAAGCTAGTTTTAGGAGACATCACTCGACTATTGACCATATGGTCACTCAGAATCATTGCAGAGGAATGTCACAATAGTAAAGCCGACCTCTTATATTGCTTTGTGGACTTTAGAAAAGCTTTGGACACTGTTCATCGAGATAAATTTTGGGAGAGACTTAAATAGATTATGGTCACTCCTGAGCTGAGGATTGTTGTGATCCATCTCTACGAGACCGTCACTGCCAATCTTAAGACCAACGAGGGGTGGTCTAAAGACATTAGATGTAATATTGGAGTTAAGCAAGGGTGTCTCCTATCCCCTACCCTTTTTGGCATATAAATCGATAAGCTATAGGAGTGGCTGGAATCTGCGGGGTGCAAGGGTGCCGAGCCTGCTGGTGTTATCATTACTCTTCTCCTCTATACCGATGATATCATTATTCTTGGAAAAATCCATGGTCACCTTGACAAATAGCCCTAGATTCTTCATGACTACTGCTCCAAGATGGGCATGAAATTTAATATTGACAAGACTAAAGTCCTGATCTTTAAATCCAAAAGGATCACCCATGGTAGTTTTGTTTATAATAACCAGTGCTTAGAGCAGGTTTATTCTTATACATATTTGGGCATTGAATTCCCTCATCATCTCAATTGGAATTATAGCATCGAGAAAAGGATTATTGGGGGTTGGAAAGCTTATTATGAGCTTGAAAACAATTGTAATTTGGCCGATCTTTACATTTGGAGTAAAAAGAGGTTCCTCTTTGAGACCCTTGTCACCCATGTTGTCTTATACAGATGTGAAGTTTTGGGTTGCAGTATATCCAGGGAGTCATGAAGGAATATTGAGATGATTCAAAAGAAATTCATAACCTACAACCTTAAGATTAAGGGAAATAATCCTTATCCTATTCTCTTGATAGAATATGGTTTTTCCCCCATTGAAAGTACGACTATGTTTAGATATCTGATGTATAAGAAGAAGATTGAAAACATGCAATAAAAAAGGCTCCCTAAAATTGCTTCTAACTGTAGCCAAAACCCTCACCTTTGCCTCAAGCACGAGTGGTATAAGGATGCCCAGTCCTGGCTCAACCATTGGGGAATTAGGAGAATCTCAGTATGGGAAGCAAAAATAATATCAAAAATACTATTACCTACAAGTTTAAGGACAAGTTGTTGGAGGATAAGGAGCTGGAGGGTAAAAGGAAGCTAAGATTATATAAGGAAGTGATCAACCCCACCCTTGATAATCAGGATTAGCTCTCTGTGTTGTCTAACAATAAGAAAAAAATGAGCAGCGCTAAGATAAGAACTAATTCCCATGAGCTTCGAAGTGATACCGAGTGGTGATCTATTCCCAAGACCCCTTGGAATGATAGAATTTGTCAGATTTGCGATTTTAAGCAGGTGGAAGGTGAAGCACACTTCCTTTTAGACTACCTGAATCTTACTCACATTCGCTCTCAATTCTGTACCATCTACCACTCTTCCAATCTTCTTGACCTATTAAGCCAACCCACCTATAGCGATATTGGAGCAATTATTCCCTTCTCTTTGACCATAGAAACAAGATTCTGAAGAATCAAACTTAGATTCTTTCTCCTCTCTTAAGGTCTGATAGAACTGAATGGTATTAACGGATGGTAACCATCATCACCACCACCACCACCACCACCACCACCACCATCATCATTTATAAACACTTTCTTTTTATAATCCTTATTCTTTATGATTAACAATAATAACAATAGCTATTGATAATTAATTATTATTATTATAATTTTTTATTAAATATTACGTTAAAAATTAATTAATAATATTACTTTAATTTAATAGTAGAGTCTAGAGGTGCTTCGGGAGGAATAACAGCAATCTGGAACCAAAACTCATGGAAGCAGTTGTCAACGTTAAAGGTCCAAGATTGGATAAAAGTAAAGCTACAAAACATACAAGAGGATGTAATGATAACACTTTATAACATATATGGTCAAAATCACTATAGAGACAAAGAAGTTTGCTGGGCCACCTTACAATTTAACATGGAAGGGGAGGACAATAACAACTTCATCATTAGAGGGGATATGAACTTGGTTATGCATGCAAAAGAGAAAAGAGGGGGCACTTTTACTCCTGGCCCTTCAAGAGATCAACTGGAGAACATCATAAGAGATTATGACATGGTGGACATCATCCCCATAAATAGAATTTTTACATGGAGCAACCGTAGACTTGGGCCAGGGAACATCATGGAAATACTAGATCACTTTTTTGTTGTTGTCTCCCTCATCTCCCTCTTCTCTGTGGAAACCTCTTCCATTTTTCCTTGCTTGGCCTTGGACCACTACCCTCTCAACCTTGTCCTCGGTGAACAATCAACCCTTAGGCCTCTGCCCTTGTGCTACAAACCTTTATGGAGTGACTCCCTTGAGGAAGATCCATTGTGGAAAGAAATTGGCATCATCATGTTGAGGGATATCCAATGCATATATGGGAGACTAAATTAAATCATGTGCACACAACTCTCAAAGGCTGGGCAAAATATTATTATAGAGAACCGAAAATTGTCAAGTAGGACATAAAGAGAAGGTTAGAAGAAGTACAAATGATATAGATAAACAAGGGGTGACTAAAGAAAAGAAAGAGCAGGAAAAAGAACTGTATTGGGCATTATATAACACAAATAGAAAGGAAGAAGAGAAATGGAGAATTAAATCCAAGAATATCTGGCTTCAGAATGGGGATAAAAACACCTCCTTCTTTCACAAGCAGGCCACTGTCAGAATATCCAAAAATATCATCACAACCATATTTGATGATGAAGGCAACATGTACACCGACCAAGTTGCAATAAAATAAAAAACCCACCTCCATTATAAAAGTATCCTAATAGAAACTATGGAGGTAGAGGAGTATGTTGATCTCTTGGTCCACACTCCTAAAATGATCACTAAGGAGATAAATGCCTCCCTAACCATGGACATTGAAGAAGATGAAATTATTAAAGCAATCTGGGCCCTCCACCTTGAAAAAGCACCTAGCCAGGATGGATTCTCCATCAGCTTCTATCGGACCTTCTGGGAAGTAATTAAAAAATACCTCATCAAAATGATCTGATGGACTCAAAGGAAAAAAAAGATTGGGGGCTTCACAAACTCGAAATTTCTAGCCCTCATCCCTAAAGAGTCCCGACCATCCACCTTCTCTAGATTTAGGCCAATATCTCTTTGCAATTTCTCATATAAAATAATCACCAAAGTCCTTGCCTCCTGCATCAAAATTTACCTTCCCAACCTTATCTCTGAAAATCAAGGTAGGTTCATAGCAAATAGGCAAATCACTAACTCCATCTTGCTAGTCCCAAAATAAATACACTCCATCATGATGAGATCGGAGAAGGGATTCGTTTTGAAACCAGATCTTGACAATGCCTTCGACAGAGTTAGGCACTCCTTCCTTTACTCTGTCATAAGGAAAATGGGCTTCTGTGAAGAATTCATCTCCTTCATCCAGGCCTGCAGATCCAATCCTTGGATCTCCCCTCTAGTCAATGGCGGACCTGGACATTATTTTCAATCCACGAGATGCTCAAGACAAGGCTTCCCCTTATCCCCCTTCCTTTTCATTCTCATGGTAGAATCCTTTAGTCGGGCACCGAACTACAACCGCAGAGTAGGCTTAATTACGGGTATCAAATTTAACAATGGGGTAAAAAAAATGAACCACCCACAGTTTGTTGATGGCACCCTATTGATGGGAGGAGATACTTTCATAATACCCATGAGATTTAAAACTCTGCTTGACAAATTTATGCACTATTCAGGAGGTCAAATCCATTATCACAAAAGTTGCATTTACAGATGGAATGAAACTATGAATACCATGCATATCATTGCCCAAATCTTCGGGGCCCGTTAAAAATGGAGCTGGAACCATTTTAGCTACCTAGGGATTCCTGTCAGTAATGGCCCTTTAAGAACAGAGGTATGGAGCATCACCATAGATAAGAAGAAAATGAAATTCCAACAATGGGGAGCCTCTTGGCTCAACTTGGTTGGGTGTGTGGTCCTCTTAAAGGATGTCCTCTCTGCTCTGCCCCTTCACCACTTCTCTATGCTTCAAGCTCGTATCAGTATTCAGAATCAAATGGAAGCTATCTTAAGACAATTCTTATGGCAAGGTGGAAAAAGTGAGAAAAATAAGTTCAACTTGGTAAAATGGAGGCAGGTAACAAATAAGTATGAAAATGGTGGTCTTGCTATTTGCATCCCTAAACTGCTGAATGTTGCCTTCGGAGGAAAAAATAGTGTGGTGTTTAATTACTGGGTAGCAAATGTGGTGGAAGCAAGTGTTGGAAAGAAAATATTTCTCCACTTCAAGGAAAAATCTATTAGATCAACTCATCTCTAGCAGGCCTTGCTCTCGTATTTGGGATCTCTGCAAAAAATTCATCCCCTTTATTCGCAACAACACCTCCATAGTTCCTCATGGAGGCCACAACATAAACATTTGGAATGAAAAAATAATGTGTAAGCCTCCTCTTTTAAACAATCTGAGCATTCTGCGCATCCAAATGCATCTTAGAGAGCTTGGGATTAACACCCTGGAACAAATCTCCAGTTGGGAAGAGAGCAGTAGCAATTGGATCAGTTGGATGTTTCCAAATCTGTCCACCCACCTCCTCAATGAAAAAGCTAATATGTAGGGAATGCTTCATGGAGCCGCCCCTCTTGCAAAATATAAAGAAGATAGCTATAGATGGGACCCCTCTGCTTACACCATAAAAGCAGGATACGAGGTTCTTCACAATGAGCACTTTCCTACTCCTCCATGGGAAACCTAGAAGCAGGTTTGGAAATCTGAAGCTCTCCCTAAAATCAAAATCTTCATTTGGACCCTGGTAAAGGGAAATATTTTGATAGCTGACAAACTGAAAAAAAGAGGCATTCAGGGAGCTTCTAGATGTCCACTATGCTCCATTGCCGAGGAGACAATACAATATCTCTTCATCGAATTCTCATTTGCAAAAAACTGTTGGAACTCCCTCTCTGATCCCCTTCAAATTGAGATGGTGGCTAACACCTCAGTTTCAGATTTGACTGCCAATTGGAAAAGGATCTACCCCTGTGGAAAAAAAAAGGAAGAGTGTTGCAAAAACAATATGGGACACTCTACCATATGTTCTCCTCTGGAACATATGGCTCATGTAGAACAAAGTCACCTTCCAAGAGCACAAACCATGCATTAGGAAATTGCAAAGAAATACCTAGAGCCTGACTGTAGAGACCATCCTAGCCAAAAACAATAGTCAATTCAACATCAATGACTTGCAGGTTGAGGAAAGACTTCTCTTCAGAAGAGTGCTCGACATCCTCCTGAAGTGTAACAAACCTCTCGCTCTTCAACCTATTCACAAATATCAGTGGAAAATAAGGCTTAAATAAAAGGAGTTCAATGAATGGCTTGATGGGATCAAAATAACCACACTCTTCTTCGATGGAGCTTCAAAGTCAAATATTGGAATAGCAGGAGCTGGAGGTCACATTATGGATGAGTAGGGCAACAACATTACCACCTTCGAATGGGGATTGGGTCTACTGTCAAAAAATAGAGCGGAAGAATACACCTTAATGAAAGGCCTTCAAATTATTAAAATATTAAAGATTAAAAAGGCTATGATTTTTGGGGACTCATAAATAGTTATCAACATGATGTTGAACTCATCCTTGTCTCCCAACATCGCCCTTAATAGACTGATCATCAGGTGTCGTAATTTGAGTAAGGCAATCAAAGATCTATCTTTCTATCACATCCTCAGGTCAAACGACAAGATAGATGACTCACTGGCCAACAAGGTATGCTACATAACCTCTGGTCAACTCTATTCCCAAGATAGCACCACCTACTCCCATATTCCATGAATTCTTCCCACTGCGTGATCTCTGCCATCATGATCTTCTGTGCCTTCTAGAATTTGTTCATGCAGGTTTTCCATGACCATTCCATCCCCTGCAATTATCTCGTGAACCTGTTCCCCTGTGATTCCCGCCCTTCCCTCATCCTCAGCCCTCCTTCCACTCTCTCCCCTCCTATATATCTCACTTCCCCCTCCTTCACAGATCACCATCCATTGCTGCGCTGCACTCGTTCAGCCTCTCAGTTTCCCTGAAGCTCTCTGTCCCTTAATCCCTAGGCTTCCAATCCTCCATGTCTATCAGTGCCCTCTCTGCCTCCTCGACCCCATACTCACACAAATGTGTTCTTTCCCTTCCCCTCTTCAGCCAATATAAGGAATGAGAACTGCTTCGACCTGCAAGCGGAGATGGATTTGATAAAATCACAGTTGAAGATAATACATGATAAACCCCAGGCAAACACCAACTTCCTCCAACATCAAGCACAATCCCTCACAGAGCAGCTGAGGGGAGCTAACAATCATTGTGCACACATTGAAGAATTGTTGGAGATCCTGCGCTACATGGTGGACAAACAATCTGTCTAGAGTTCAAGCTCCAACAATGTTCCCAATGCCAACTCGGATAGCAACCATAGTACCACTGACAACTCAAATGCTTGACAAGGTATCAGGAACTAGTCTCCAATCCTCCATCTATCACATCTAATATCATGTCTTTTAAATTTGCAGTTATGTTATTTCAGTTTGTTAATATTTACAAAGAATCAGATATGCAACATAGTAGCAATAGTCAGCATGTAGGGGGTTTGGTTTTTGCCACATCACCCCTCCTTGACATATTCTTCACAACTCGGATGTAATGGGTATTTCATTCCTCACTTTTTTTGGAATATAAACAGTAACCGAATTTGTTAAAAAAAAAATTACTTAATTTAAATTTTTGTTAATAAAAATTTAATTAATTAATATTATTATTTAATTATTTGATAATATTTTTTTTTATTTTTTTTACAAAGTCGGATGCTATTTATATTAAAAAAAGAAGTAAGAGGAGTTGAGCTCCATTGTTACATAGCAGAGAATATGAGAAGTAGAGCAGGGGGAAACTACATTAACAACAAAATCCCTTCTGCTTCCATCATTTTTGACAAGATGAAAAACTAAACATGTGTAAATTATAACAAACTGAAGTAGTAAAAAACAACATTTGCACTTCATGCTTAATCAATGTTTATGTGGTGGATTTGGCGTGCAGTGGATTCTTCAGGCTTGCCTTTTGCATCCATAGTTCTTGCATTTTCTGAGTTGGTACTTGGTGCATTATGTTTTTCCAGGATGCACTTCAGGATATCAACAGATTCTTTGATGTGCTCACAAGTGTTAGAGAGTTCATTTAACTGGCTCTGCAGTGAAGAAAATCGATGAAGGAAGAGATTGAGATCGACCTCATGCTTTCCCTTAGTAAATTGAGCATGAGTGTCAATCTTGTCTTCCAAAAGCTTCTGTTGTGCGCGAATTTGCTCCAGCTCCGCCTGGAGGTCGGCGCAATGGAAGCAGTCTTCACTTCTGGACATGATGTGATAGTGTAAAGAAATTTCAGATTGAAGAGTGGGCCAGCAAGATCGCAACTCCAAAGAGCAGGGATCCGGATTGGGGAGAAAGGAAGCAGCTGTGTAAAACACAGAGCTAGGAGAATGGAGTGAAAAAAGGGGGAAATGCGTATATGGGAGGTGTGAGGGATGAAACAGAGAGAGAGGAACCCTGAATAAATAGAAGAGGATTTCCATGAAGCTAGGAAAGAAGGGAGGTGTAGGAACATGTGAAAGAATGAGAAATGACACAAAATGAGGCGCAGTCACATGTGAAAGAATATGGCAGAGGTCTCGGGAAGAATGAGAAGATGGCATAAGCACATGTGAGGAGGGTCGACATCTGAGAGAGAGAAATAATAACAGAGATACAGAGGCAGAGGAATCCTCTACAGAGGATTCGGCAGAGATATTAGAGGATACGATGGATAATACAGTCAGTAAGTTGGGACAAATACCTGAAAAGAAGAGAAACGGAGGCGCTGTACACCTCTACAATAAATCTGAGGCCGGATTTGTTTCTGATCATGGTAGGTAGCAATAAGATTCGGCGGCGTTACATCTCAGAAAGCCAATGGGATGAAAGTAGGCACTGCTAGCACGTGAATCCGCCTCCTTATTGAGAGAGCGGAGAACATGGTAGAACCGGGTTTCTTTCATCTGTTTGGAGAGGGTTCGACATCGATTGATAGTTTGTTGTAGGATCACATTGGAAGCATTCTTGTTGTGTATCATTAAACTAATGATGATTACCGAATCTCCTATGATCGTAGCTGTGTGTATGCCAAGTCTTTGAAGCTGAAGAAGGCCTTGATAGAGAGCGAGTGCTTCAGCCCTGTTGTTGGATAGATTGCCCAGACCCCACTCGTAAGCATGAATGATATCACCATTAGCATTACAAATTATTCCTCCAGCCCCAACCATTCCTGGGTTAGACTTGGAGGCACCATCAAAAAATAGATAATGTGTGTTGCAATTTTTGAGCCAAAGAGAGAATTCCTCTTCTTTCATTCTAATATTCCAGCTATACCTTGTGTTTTTACTACTATCGGCATTAACCCTGTTTCTACCAATGCTGCTTCTTTCCAGCAAATATCCAACATAGTTCCTTTCCTCAACATAGAGATCAACTATAACAGTCTTCCC
Organism: Pinus albicaulis; assembly: GCA_034641835.2. NCBI lineage: Eukaryota > Viridiplantae > Streptophyta > Pinopsida > Pinales > Pinaceae > Pinus > Pinus albicaulis. The sequence continues at coordinate 1,369,193,593 of CM076581.1, forward strand.
CTGGTTTTTGGTGGACATTGCTTCCAAGGTGAGGCTCCAGGCCTTATTATATAACCTTCTAATGCTGGTTTCTTTGTCCTTAAAGATCATGCGATTGCGTGCTAGCCATATGTTCCACAAGAGAGCGTATGGTAAGGCATTCCATACTCTGCGGGCTAAATTGTTTTTCTTTTGCTGCCATGGATAATTTCTTTTCCAGGTTTGTAGGACTTCATCAATACTGGTGTTTGGAGCCCAGGGGAGATTAGCGTGTCGATAAGCTTCTTTCCAACAAGAAATGGCAAAGGGGAAATCTATGAAAAGGTGTAGGCTGGTTTCTACATCTGCTTGATAATTTGGGTAGCGGGATGGCCCAATTATCCCACGTTTTTTAAGATTCTCAAATGTGAGGACTTTCTCTTTTAGCAGAAGCCAAATAAAGATTTTTTTTTTTGGGAGAGTCTTTGCTTTCCATACTAGTTTCTACTGTGCCCAAATGGGTTTGAAGAAAACATTGTTGCAAATCTGTTGATAAGTGGCTTTGACTGTATAGCTAGTGCCTGTGGGATCCCAACAAAAGCCATCATCACTGTTGCGTTTAGTGGGAGCAATGCCATGAAGATGGGCTTGAATATTGTTGAAGCTTTCTTCCATTTCAATGGGAATATGTGGGAAGATCCAACCTTTCCAAGACTGAGAGTGGGCATCCCACTGAGATATCTGATCCAAGGTGTGAATCCCCATATTATTAAGAAAGAATAAAATCTATTGAGTGCCCGATCTACTACTAATGGGTTGCTATCCCATTATCTTGTCAGCTCCGAATATAATCTAGCTGCCACCATTGGGAATCTTGGAGATATTTGGAACTAGGAGGGGGATTGCCTTCTTACACAACCCCTAGATTTTTTAGCAGACTCTGTGAGGAATCTCATGGTCCAAAAGTTGTTGCCTTGTTGAGTTCAGATATTTGATTTCTAGCACTGTTTTCCACCAAACAGGTTTACCATTGATGAGTCTCCAAATAATTTTGCCACCAAATGCCAAGTTTAACAGTCTTGGCGATCTAATTCCTAGCCCTCCTTGCTCTTGAGATTGAATGACCTATTTCCAATTTATAATATTATATTTCTTCTTATCATTTCCCCCCCTTGCCATAGAAAATGTCGGAGGATGGCATCGACTTTGTGATGGAATCTAGTTGGGGCATGCAGGAGCAAAAAGAGATATAAAAGTAAGGAGGAGAGACCATATTTAAGGAGGAATAGGCATCCTGCTGGATTAAGCCAAGAGGCGCCCTAATGTTGCACCTTCCTTTTCATTTTATTAATTATAGTGTCCCAGACAGAAGCTTTCAGATTGCCAGCACTCACTAGCATACCTAGGTAAGAAAAATGCCCCCAATCCAATTTGTAAGGAATGCCAAACATGCTAGCTATGCTATGCAGAGTTTGGGCAGTGGTATTCCAGCCATATATGCAACTCTTGAGATCATTGACCATACCTCTGGAGTAATTCATATATTTTTCTAAGAGAGTTTTGAAACGACGAGCTATTATGTTGGAGGCTCCTCCCATTAAAAGGGTGTCATCAAAAAATTGAGAATGGTTTATGTTCTTGAATCCATTCCCAAATTTGATCCCGGTAATGAGTCCCATGCAGCGATTGTAATCCAGGGCCTTGCTAAATGATTCAGCCATCAAGATGAACAAGTAGGGAGAGAGTGGACAGCCTTGTCTTAGACCTCGGGTCGACTGGAAAGAAGGTCCTGGTCTACCATTAATGAGAGGGGAGATACAGGGCCCAGTAATGCAGGCTTTGACAAGCTAAATGAAGGATGCAACAAATCCCAATTTTTCCAAAACAACAAAAAGGAAGGAGTGTTTGACTCGGTCAAAGGCGTTGGTTAAGTCCAATTTAAGAATGAATCCTTTTTCGTTTCTAGCTTGACTGGAATGGATGGCCTCTTGGACAAGGAGGATGGTATCAAAGATTTGTCTGTTGGCCAAGAAACCTCCTTGATTTTCATAAATGAGAGAGGGGAGGAAAGGTTTGAGGCACAAGGCAAGGATTTTGGTCAGGATTTTATAAGAAGAGTTGCACAGAGAGATGGGTCGGAAGCGAGAGAAGGATGAGGGTCGATTATCTTCGGGAATAAGGGCAAGGTGGGTGGCATTAGTGTATCCTCCAATTTTGCATTTGCGCTGTGCCCATCTTATCATTTTGAGAAGATCTGTTTTGATGATTCCCGAGTAAGTTCTATAGAAACGAATGGGGAAACCATCTGGTCCGGGGGCTTTGTCTGGCTGGAGTGACCATATGACACTTTGAATTTCATCTTCATCAATTTATTTAGTTAATTTTTCATTGATTTCCTCACTGATACCCGTGGGCAAGTGCTGAAGAATATCTGAGTAGTCTTTTGTTGCTTTTCTCTCAGCCAAAAGAACACTGTAATAATCTGAAGCAGTCTGTTTTATGGCATCTTGAGTAGTTTGAAGTTGACCGTTCTCATCGATGATGGTGGTAACATTGTTCCTGATTTTTCTGATTGTGGCCTGTTTGTGGAAGAAGGCAGAGTTTTTATCCCCTCCTTGCAGCCAAATCTGTCTCGATTTTATTCTCCATTTTTTTTTCTTCTTCTCTATTGGCGTAATAGAGCTGGAAATAGAGATCACCCTCTTGTGCTTTGTATTCCTGGGAGAGCCCATGTTCTTCTATTTTTCTATGGACCCTTTCTAACTTGTTTTTTATTTTTGTTTTGGCTTTCTCTGGTTCTTTGTAGTAGCACTTTTCCCATTCCTTCAGGGCACATTTGGTCCTCTTCAGCTTGCTTTCCCAAATGTGTCCCGGTGAGCCTTCTATATGCTGGCGCCATGTGTTGTTGACAATCTGGTCTACCATTGGATTGCTGCTCCAGAGAGAACTGTATTTAAATGGGATTGGCCCCAATGGGCAGTGCGTCTCAAGGACAAGACTTGTAGGATAATGATCAGATGCCAAGTAGGGGAGGACAAGAGCATAAGCAGTGGAGAAAGTTGAAAGAAGAGAGACATTTATCATGATCCTGTCTAGCCACTCCATTATATTATCCTTGCCCAGCCGGTGGTTGTTTCAATTGAATCTGTGATTTTTTGGCATAACATCAACTAAATCATGTTCCTACATAATGAGTTCCAGCTTTGTTCTATAGGGATCATGGGTAAAAAGGCCTCCTCTCTTTTCATTAGAGTGGAGTATGAGATTGAGATCTCCACCAAGAATAATATTACTGCTGTCTTCATCCTCTATATCTGTTTTGAGAGAGGTCCAGAATTTATCTTTGTCTCTGAAGTGATTAGGTGCATAGATATTATAAATGACAGTCTTCTTGTTATCTTCTTTGTTCTCTAAATTGATTTTAATCCAGTACTGATTGATTACGTTGGAAATGCAAATCCATGTTATTTGGTTCCAAATGGTGGCTATTCCATCGGAGGCACCCCTTGATTCACAAATGCAGCCTTCATACTGCTTGAACTGTCCAATAATTTTTTTCATTTCTTGCTAACCTTGTTTTGTTTCTTGAAGCATTAAGATTCCTGGTTTCTCACGATCTATCAAATATTTCAGAGCAACAATTTTAGAGGGGTGCCCTAATCCCCTGCTGTTCTAGGATAGGACCTTCATCATTGAGGAGGGGGTATATGGAGAGTTTCTCGCCCTCCCTGCTCCTTGTGCGCTGATTCTTTGTTATTTTGCCCCAAAATATAGGTTTCTATGGGATTTTGTGTTCCCATAGCTATGTCTTTTTGGGCATTTTCATCCCTCTGTTGCTTTGTGGATTTTCTACCAGGCCCATGTTTTTTGTGCGCTTCCAGATTTACACTGTGCTCTTTGGAAGAGCTCCTGGTTGTTCGAGGAGGGGGAGGTTCATGAGAGGAAGAAGGGGATGTTTGCGAAATGGGTATGGGAATGGGGGAGTCATTTTCAAGGGGGGTGGAGATGGGAGGGTCCGATTCAGGGAGGGAAAGGGCTCTAAAGGGGTTGGATGATTCCAAGGGAGTCTCAGAGAGAGGAGTTGTAGCAAAAGTGTTAAGAAGAGGACCAAGGGATGAGGTGGAGGGGTTGGATGAGCGATTGGATGTGGGCAGAGCAGATTCAGGGTTTGTCTTAGGGGCTGGAGCAGTCTTCTTCTTTTTGACAGTTTCCCATTGTTCATCTTGAGACGCATTTTCAACATCAACTAATTTAGAGCAAGGATTGGCAAAGTGGCCATATTCGTGACATACCTTGCATTTAAATGGGATTTGCTCGTAATCCAATTGCTGAATGTGAGTCCAATCGTCCACTTTGAGTTTGATTGCTTTCGAAAGGCCCTTGCTGAGATCAACTTCAACACAAATGCGAGCACAGGCTTGCATGTTGTCCTTAGGTTCACTATGGTCATTAAACTTTCCAACAACATTGCTGATGGATCTAACCGATTCATCTCCCCAGCAGTGGAGAGGTAGATGCGGGAGCCGGACCTAGACCGAGACTGCATTAGGGACATCAAGCTCGGGATCGAAGTCAGGGGTCCATTTATTTAGATACATTCCTCTGGAGTCCATGAAGTAAGGTCTGTTTCTGAATATTAGAGCCTTGTCTTCTCTTGATTCAAAGTGAAAGGTGAAATAACCTTTCCCACAAAAACAAATAGATATTTTTCCGCTTATTTTATCAACCCAATTCCGCTCGATCCATATTTGCACTGTCTTTGGGGAAGGCCACAGGCCAGTGAATTGCCCTATGAGGCCTCGGTCAGCCAAAGAAAGGGCTACCATGCGAGGAAGAGCAGGGGGGAGAACAACTTCTTGCAGTCCATCCAACTTATTTACAAACTTTGAAATTGCAGGGCATGGATGCTGGGGTGGAAGGGATTGCACCAAGGCTGAGAAAGCTACACGGGCTACAGCCACCTCTGGGTTCGCGTCTGGAGGGGCCATGGAGGACAAAGCTGAGGAAGGCGATGGCAGGCACAGGCTTCAGAGAGCGGCGTGAAAAAAAATCCTAGGAGAATCTTTGATAATAATTATTATTAATATTTAATTTAATGAATTATTTTAAATTATTTAAATAATTATTATCAAATAAATAATATTAATATTAATTAATTAATTTTTGTTTAATAATAACTATAATTTAATAATAATTTAATTTTTATTTAATAATAATTATAGTTAAATTATTTTTACTAAATAGTAATAATAATTAATTCATTATAATAAATAATTAAATATTTATTATAAATAATTAATTATTTTTTTAACAATAAATTATCTATTACTTTTACTATATTATAAAGACAAATTATTTATTACTATTACTATAAAGACATAAATATATATATATTTTATAATTCCTATCATTTACTATTAACATTAATTACAATAAATATTGTTAATTATTTATTATTAGAAATTATTATTAAATATTACTTTTAATTAAATTTTAATAATAATAAAACTAGTAATAATTTTAAAATTTAGATAAATGTGTTTCTGATTAATCACATATTTAAGATCTGGAAGAAATTTATCTACATTATGGATCCAAAAAGTCTTAGATCTAACAATTTTAAATTTTTTGGAATTTGGCTTAAGTGATCCATAATTTGTAAAAAACTCTTTCGGTAATAATCATATATGATCATGAATTATTTTTGCATTTCAAACCAACCAGTGTGGTTCATCTTCACAACAAGACGAGAAATAAGATCCAGGAGAGACATGTTTACAAATATGGAGAGAGGATCTAGCTAGCCATTAAGGTATTAAAACTACCTTACAACTAGTTTGACTGAGAGAGGGAAAGTGAACTAATTTATTAAAGTATTTTATTGTATAAAATCTTTCGGTAAAAATTAAATCAGAGTATAATTTGCAGACTTGTTTGGAACCAGCCAATGTGATTCATCATCAGGACAAGATGATAAATCTGATCTAGGAACCAATCTAAATAGATGAGAAGAGCCCTAACTAGCCATTGGAAAAAATGGCTAGTTTAATTAGAATAAAAATTATTTAATAATCTAAAAATTAATTAATTAAGAGTTGTATTATTATTATTATTATTATATTAATTGTGAAATTTGAATTACTAATATGTTACATAATACAAACATAATGTAATATTCTTTTTTTTTTACAGAAACGGTTATGTTTTGTATTAAAATTCTCGGCATAATTGTCCATTTACAAGTTTCCAACTTTTCCGGGACAGCTCACAAGCTTCCCCCATAACCAGTATCCATCCTTCTTTAGTTCGGAAAAAATGAATCTTCCTGGATTCTTTGAGCCATTTCTTAAACGAGATTTCCCCTAACTTAAAGATACAAACAAACTGCTGAAGCAAGAAACAGTAAATCATAATTCACATCTAAGGTATTGAGTCCCATCTTTCCTTCTCGTTCCAAACTAGTGTGCCTGTTGGGAGCAGAACAACTCTATTTGCTTCCACATCTGCATATTTATTGTTGTTCCGCAATACATGAAAGAAGCTCACCTTATGAAAGGAGCTAGTAATCTTTTTAATTCTTGTCATCAACCTGAGTAATTGAAGATCCTTTGGACTTGATTTCTCCACTAGAATTTTTATAATAGTTTGAGAGTCACCTATGATTTTTATCTCTTTTATTTCAAGTTGTTGAAAAATCTCGAGACCTTGTAGCAGTGCCATCCCTTCTGCTTGAGTATTGGTGTCCTGGCCTAGTCCCCAAGCAAATATGTGCTCGATTTGGCCCTCTATGTTCTTAATAACACCTCCTTCTCCTGCATTCCCCGGATTTCCTTTTGCTGATCCATCGAAGAACATTGAGTAGCAAGGCCAAGTTCTTGTTCCAGTTGCCAAAGTTGTCTTAAGATATTCTGATCTTTCAATCTTTTTTCTTTTCCTTTTTTAAGACTGTTCGGGAGTATTGTAATCCCAGCATGTCACCCCACTCTAGCTCTTGAGAGGAGAGATTCTCATCTGATATGACTCCCACATGCTCATACAAAAATTCCTTAAGAATAATTTTTATCTTAGCTATAACAAATTGTGCATTATGTGTTTTTCCTTGGAAAATTATGCAATTTCGCTCCAACCAGATATTCCAACAGATTAGTTTTGGGAGAACTAGATAGCCAGCTTTGAACCAAACGTTATTTGGGAGGTGGCCAGGATATCGATTGATCTAGCTAGAATGCAAGTCAAATATGGTGAAAGGAATCGACATTGCCTCAAACCAGAGCATCAACACTTCTTTCCAGACCTCAGAAGCAAAATTACAACCCAACATTATATGTTGTGCGTTCTCCTCACATGATAAGCATAGAGGATAGTGTGAAGGCCCGTGGAAGCCTGTCTTTTTGAGATTTTCAGTTGTAATTATGCGGTTATGACAGAGCAGCCAATTAAAAAAATCAATTTTGGGGATTGATTTCAGATTCTAGAGCCCTTTCCAAAGCATCGGGTAGGGTGGGACGTAAGTGGTTGCACGGATTTTCTTGTATCCTTGTGCCACCATGTATGCTCCAAATTTCGACCCCCATCCACGCTGATCGTGTTTCACAGCACCAATCAGGGCCTTCCCTTTTAGTCTGTGGCACAGATGCTGCCATGCACTCTAGTCCCAATAGCAAAAGGAGCTTTGAATGAGAAACCTGTCTAGTCTAGAAGCAATATGCCCAGGGCCTGCTCTTTTATTTGTCCAAGTGAACTTACCATGGCACAGTTTGATGTCGATCAGATCCCATTCATGAATAAGATCCTCCACCCATTCTTGGGTTGGATCCCTCACAACACATCCTCCACGCTTTTCTCCTTGGCTTAGCGTAATGTTAAGATCTTCTGCAATGAGAATATTTTCCAGATCCTCCCCTTCTGCCATATTTCTCAGGGATTCCCAGAAGATCTCTTTTTCCTTGCCACTAACCGGAACATACATGTTGAATAGGCTAAAGGTCTCCTTTGTTTCTTGATGCTGTAGTTTTGTGAACAACCAATGTGCATGTTCCTTTTTCGCTGTCAACCTGAACTTGGAGGAGTTCCAAAGAGTGCCCAGACCTCCCGAGGCCCCTCTGGCTGAGACAACCAATGTCCCTCCTTTATTCCAAAATTTCTTTCTCCTTTGAAGGAATTCATTTTCCTCCATTTTTGTCTCCTAGACAAGCATTATGTCTGGGTTTTCTGCCATATTTAGGTTTCTAATGGCTTATTATTTCTTCTTGCTCCCCAAACCTCTGTAATTCCAGGAGATCACCTTCATTATTTATTCTTGTGAGAGTTTGGACCACCCTTGAGGCCCTGTCCCTGATTTCTTGCCAACTTTGAATTTTTGGCCAAGAGCTTTTCCAATGTAGGCTGGCTTCCTTGTACTTTGTCTTTGTATGTTTCTTTCTCTCTTTTCTCCTTAGAGGATATTCTACCCCTTGCCTGTCTTCTTATCGTGGATTGAGAGTCTCCTATCTCTCCTTCCTCTTCAGATTCTTCCAAGCCTTGACTTTCCACCTCGCTCGTTGTGTGCTTGTCTTTGGGTCTTTCTGTTTCCCCTTCCCCTTGCCTAGCATCCTTTGCTATTGCAATCTCATTGTCTTCCTTGTTTTCCATCCTTGTAGTCTCTATTACAGCCTTCTGAGGCAGATCCTTTTCAGGGATTTCTTGCGATTCTGATCCAAGAGGCCCAAACATGTTCCCCGAATCATTTTGTAGGAAGGGTTTGCTGAGTAGCACTAGTGCCTTTGGGTTGATGCCCTTTGCCCTTTTCTTGACTTGCCGACTTACAAGTATTGGGGTTTTCTTTAGGTTTCTTGGCCTGCTTCCAACCTTCCTCTTTCTCCTTCTCCTCCTCGCTCTTTTTTGGGTAGTTTCTGGAAAAATTCCTGTATTCGTGACATCCCCGACATTTGAACAAGAGTTGTTCATAATCCAGTTTTTGAATGTGAGACTAGCTTCCAACTTTAATTTTTATAGCTTTCGGCAACCCAACTTCAAGATCCACCTCCACACAGATGCAAGCATAGTCGTACTGATCTTTTTTGTTTTCCCTGTCGATGAATTTACTCAGGGAGTCCCCTATGTGTTTGAGGGAGATCCAGTTCCAGCAGTGGATTGGGAGGTTGGGAAATCTGACCCAAATAGGCACAGCCGAAGGAATGTCCTCTGCTGGGTCGAAATCCAGAGTCCACTTGTTCAGATACAACCCTTGTGGCCCCATAAAGTATGGCCCATTTCTAAAAATCAGCTCCTTATCCTCTTTAGAGGAGAATTCAAATAAGAAATAGCCTCTACCCAGAAAATAGGATGTAACATTTTGATTTATTAGTGGCTTCCAGTTTTTAATCACCCAGGCTTCTGTAGCTTTGGGTGATGGCCATAAGCTAGTAAACTGTCCAACAAGCGCATGCTCCGTCATGGTCAGAGCAACTTTAATAGGGTCGTTTGGCGAGAGGGAGACCTTTGGCATTTCTTCTAATATTTTGAAAAATTTCGATGTTGCAGGCTTCTTCTTCCTGGGTAATGAGGTGATCAGAGAGCAGAATGATTCTGCATTTGGAGTAAGCGGAGGAGGAAGAGGGGGAGGAGGGGAGGCCCTTGATGAGGCTGGCTCCTCCATGGCTGCGGCAACCCTAGCAGGTTCAGCTCGAGGGCAGCAGAGCAGCGCAACGCTAAAAATTTATATAATATAATGTAATATTCTTATACATAACTACTAAATGAATTAAATACTTATATGTTTAAAAATAATTAATAATTATATGCTCTATAATTTAATATTCATAATTTTATTAATCAATAGGTAATAAAAGTAACTACAATGATTGCGGAAATAGCCATATATATAAAATAAAAATAATATTTATATGCTCTATAATTTAATATTCTTACTTTCTTTATTCCATAGGTAATTTTAATAAGTTAAATAATAAAATAGCTACAATGTTTATCGAGATCGCCATTATAAAAAAATAAAAAATAAAAATAAATAAATAAATAAATAAAAATAATAATAAAAGAGAAGGGCAGGAATCCTAAGAGTGAAGAGCAGGAATCCATCACCTACTAACAGTCAGCCCATCAACCTGTTAAGGTTAACCGACCTCTTTTTGATTTCTAAGGCTTCCCTCAACTTACGGTGGTGGAAATGGTCAATCCTCGCAATAACCTTGGCATCTTCAACGCAAATGTGATGATTCATCTTTTCAACATGTTCTGCTAAGGTAGAGGAGCGTGATCTACTATGTTTAAGGTCAGCGACATGTTCATGAATTCTTTGATTAATGGATCGACCAGTTTCGCGAATGTAAGGCGTCCCACAGGAGCACAGAATCAGGTAAGCACCCTTACCATCCTTAGGGAAAACAAGGTCCTTAACTAATCTAAGTGAGCTCCGAATGGTGCAGAGGGGCTTGAAGGTTGAGGTAATATTATGTCTCCTTAGGATCCTGGCGATTTTATCAGTAGTACCTTGAATAAACGGAAGGTGAACTCCAGATAACTAATCACAAGGATCCTTCTTATTCCTAGAACCTTTTTCAGCTTTTTGAATAGCTCTAAGACATTAAACCTTGCTATAACCGTCCTTATTGAAAACCTTAAGGAGATGAGATTTCTCATCTTCAAAGTGGATATCATCGGTGATTCTAAAGGCTCTGGTCACTAGGATACTAAGAACCCCTAGTTTCTAAGCAGGGAAATGATGAGAACAAGCATGTAAATACTGCTCAGTGTGTGTCTTCTTTCTAAATACCTAATGAGAGAAAGAAAGAAGACCCATTCCTAGAAATAATAACATCTAGAAAGGGCAGACAACCATCCCTTTCGAATTCCATGGTGAACTTAATGCAGTCATATTGATCATTAGGATGTAAGAAGAATGCGTCCAATTTCTCTTTTCCATGGGGCCAAACCACACAGGTGTCATCAACAAACCTTTTCCAAAGCTTAGGTTGAAAAAGGAGGAGGAAAGGGCCCTTGATTCGAAGTATTCCATGAAAATATTGGCCACAACAGGGGAAAGGGGGGAACCCATGGCCACACCACAAGTTTGTTCAAAGAATTCACCCTCGAAACTAAAGAAGGTCGAATTTAGACAAATCTCAACCAGATAAGCAGTATTAGGATCCGTGACCCGAGAAACGACATCTCGATAAATTCCCTAATGGGAATGCAAGTGTATAAAGAGAAAACATAAAAAATTACAAACCTATAATTGGGATCCAATTTGATTCCTTTCAATTCTTTAATAAAAGAGGATGAGTCTTTGACAAAGGATTCGGTCTGTCCCACAGGAGGTTTAAGTTTTCTAGCTAAAAACTTAACGAGTAGATAAGTCGGACCATCGACGGTGTTGACAATGGGGTGAAGGGGAGCCCCCTCATTTTGAATCTTAAGAAGACCATAGATCCTCAAAGTGAGGGGGTTACTTTCAATAAGATTTTTACTCATGGAGCCAACAGTGCTACTCGATTTTATAGCCAAAGTGACAATTTTTGAAACTGATTTAAGAGGAATTGTCTAGCTTCTTGTAGCTCCCGCTATTAAGAAGGTGATCCAACATCTTATTATGATAATCCTCTTTGTTTAAAATAACCATAGCACCTCCCTTATCCGCCTTAAGAACAAAAATGTCCTGGTTACTGTTTAAGGATTTAAGAGCCTCAAACTCGGGTTTGATAATGTTGCTTTTAGGGTGCTTAGCATTTTTGAGAATCATGGCACAATATTTCCTAATAATTTCTTTAGTAGTATAAGGTAAATCTCAAATCTCGTACTCTATATCACAAATAATGTCTTGAATAGGGATTTTCTTAGGAGCAAGAGAAAAATTGAGACCCTTCTCTAAAAAACTATAGACATGACGATCAAAGGAAAAACTATAGAGATTAATAAATGGCTTATTCAAGGGGAAGGAGAAAAAATTGTCATTATTATTATTATTATTATGATAAGTGCCATTAATACTATTATTGTTATCAATGTTATAATTATCGTTATTATTATTATTGTTATAGATGTTGCTATTATTATTATTATTATTATTATTAATATGACAAATGCTATTAATACTATTATTAATATATTTATTATGATTAAAGTATTTAAAACCATTATTAAGAACTACACTCGAGGATTCCAAGTTATAAGGGACCGGCTTAGAGAAATCAAGAAGAATAAAATGACCCAAATTAAAACCTGCTTTAACACCATCAACAGAGACAGGGGAAGAAAAAGGCTAGAAAAAATCTTTGACGGGGTCAACCAAAAAATCAACGCGGACCAGAGACGGAGAGGGAGAGGTGAGACACGTACTACCCTCCATATCAGTGATCAAATTTGAAGGGATGTTCTTAATTTAATTTTGAAGGGAATATATTTATCTAACCCTTCAGAAATGAAAAGTTATAAAAAAAATTGCACTTGTAATGACAAATGTATATTAAATAAAATTTTCATAAAAATAAATAAATAATGTTTTTCTAAATATTTAAAATTTTAAATTAAAACTAGTTTTTTACAACTTGTATTGAATAAATTTAGCTCCTTCTTGTGCTCCAACTGAAAAGCTCTCATGTCAAATTATTGTAAATTATAGTATTTGAAAAATAAATAAAAACTATCCATCTCCATAAATTAGAAAACTAAAAATTCAAAAGCATCTCATTCCATAAATTTGATTATAAAAAACATGCATCTCCATAAATTAGAAAAATAAAAATTCAAAAACATCTCATTCCATAAATTTGATTACTATACTGTAACATACATCAATAACTTCACATGGAAATGCCAAGAGTTAAAAAAAAATTATACATGTTACCCACAGGTAACTATCCAAATCACTATTAAATATTCCTTCCTCATCATTACATGGAATGTTCACTAGTTCATAATGTAACCTTAGTATAAGAATAGTAAGTTTATTAACCAATTAACAACCTCTATTTTTGTACATTAACATATAACTGTATGATGTAACCTTGCATTCATTTCGTTATTCATGTAGTCACCACATACTTGACATTATGAACATCACAACAAGAAAGGAATCAACATCATCATCTTGACACAATAATCAATCACATCATTGAACACCAATATACCCTGGAAACCCCGTAGGGTGAAAACCAACAACGTTTAATTTTATTATTAAACACTCGTGAGGGTGTTCAACCCTCACTCAATGGCTTATAAGGGATACCATCCCTTAACCATCGTTATAAATCTTACAAGGAAATATACAAATATCTAGCTTAAAGCCATTACAATAAATATGACAACATTTACCCACTAATCTTCATATCTTCATATCTTCATATCTTGATGGCATGGATGTACCTAGAATGGTCCATCGTACACTTGATCATCTGACAGTTCTCACTCATCTGCATGAACCATAATCATTTTCCTGTCACCAGGTTAAGCATAATATTTCCTTTATACATGTCACCATCATTCCCTGCTAATGTTACCTTCAACATACATTGATGTCAAGATTCATAAAGTATTAATATATCATTTCATATATCTATAATATAGAAGCTTCTCCATCTACTCATGTACATTCGTGACATGAAAGTAAAGTACCTTGACATTCTCCCTTTAACAACACATACTGCATATGTGCTAGTTATAAGTCATCACATTAACTAATGTTTCCGTCGCACAAGCACACATTCGTGCAAGGAAATAGCTACATCTCCCAATATTTTCTTTAAAATAAACTGATACATCAAATATGATATTCGTGCATGCAATTTACATAAATTTAATCAAAATAGCTAACCCTTAAGCTATTACTTTTAGTGCATGGAATGAAAGCTAACATAACAAATGTTGCTCCCATGCATGCAAATGCATATAGATTCCAAAAGAGTCTCCCCAAAGGAGTGCTTACACAACGAAGCACATAGCTTCCTTCACGAGTCTTCCCAAAGAAGTGCTTAACACTAGAGAACATGCAAACACATATTTCCTTTTCTAGGAAATATAACATAATAGGCATGCAAAGACATGGTTTCATTTCCATAAAACTAATGGAATGAAGCATAAGAATACATGTCTTATTCTCCAAATGTTATACCAACATTACCCATACATATATATCAATGAACCAAAACATTACTTTAGTTTTTTGTACAGGTAATTCATCTTTTTTGTAGGATAACAAAACTTGTTATCATTTCCCATATACAAATATTTATTCTTTCCAATGGACTCTAATACAAATATTGCATGCCTATACATGATCTTATTTCAAAAGAAATTAATATCATAATCACAATAGCATAAAATTAATCACACAGTTTGTTCTTCTAAAGAAATATAATTGAATAGTTCCTTTATCCATGGATTTATTGAACAACTAAACTTTACCAACACCATGGTAATCTATCCATGGATTTATTAAATAACTAATATTTACAAACACCATGGTAATCTATTCATGGATTTGTTAAATAACTAATCTTTACCTTCACCATGGTAAACTATCCATGGATTTATTAAATAACTAATATTTACAAACACCGTGGTAATCTATCCATGGATTTATTAAATAACTAATCTTTACCAACACCATGGTAAACTATCCATGGATTTATTAAATAATTAATATTTAACAACACCATGGTAAACTATATATACATATTCACAACATGGTTAATTTATGCATATATATTCCTAAAAGCTCTTCCAAGAATATTAATGTGAGAAAACTTTTCTCTTTCTTCTTCATGGCACATGAAATTATTTCAAGAGTTACCCGTCTTTGATCTGTATTCATTTTCAAGAAAATAATCTTGGATTTCTTATTACTTCTTTTTCAAGAACTCTGAATTTTAACTATTGTTTTCATTCGTGCAAATACATGTTCTTGTTTCTAAAAATAAAAACTAAGCATAATAACCATTAAAATGCGTGTAATTTCCAAGAAATCTGTCTAATATCTAGTCTTTTCATGGTTTCTTTGTCTTCTTATGTACAAGGTTTTGATGTATTCTTATCCAAGAAAACCATAAAACTAGTTTATGCACAAGATTATGAAGTAATTTCTTTCAAGACAATGAGAAGTTTGCCAAATCTCTTAACACACCAACCCTACAAATGTTTCCAGAAATCTTATGCATTGAAACCTCATAATTACCACAAAAATTAAAAAAAAAATATTTTACTCATAAGGCATATGCAATATGATTACTTATCTCCACAACCATGATTTCCGCACATTGCCAAAACATCGATTCCAGACGCATATGCACTGACAGGCAGATGAATATGAAACCTCTAACTTTGAAACCGCCATCTCCTTGAAAGACGCAGATGTCAGTGAGAGGCTCACTAATATGTTTCTTGGAATGCAACAACCTTGCCAATTTTTTTAACCCCCCCAGAGCCTCCTCCTCAAGAGATCATTTCATATCGGATAATGACTTGGTAGTTGCAACCGCACGAACCCTAACGAATTATTGAAAAAATAATTCCATATTAATAATATTTTTTATTTAATCCCATGTCTAGTTACGTGGTTTTTAGGGATGTTACATACTCCCCCCCTTAAGAGAACACCATCCTCGATGTGCTTCTCTCACTGAAACTAAAAATCTTACTCATGATATAATAATATAAACAACCCAAAGGGGGTCCTTCTCCTTCACAATGAAACACTTTCTTTTCCTTAAATTCTATTAATTGAAACAATAATGTTTTTATCCATAGTCATAAGAATGTATAGCTCAAAAAAAATATTCCATTTTCATTTTTAAACACTTATCCATTATTCAAATTCATAAAAATATAGAAAAATACTATACCAACTTACCATTACTTACCAATTACTATTGGAAGTAATGATGGATATTAAGCAAGCTCTCTGAGAGTGGTTGAAAACCCATCAACATTCCCTGAAAAGAGCATGTAATGTATGACTAACAAATTTAATCACATTAGTCACATAGTTTCAATCAAATAAAATACTTGCAACTATCAAACATTCATGCAATATCAAGGGATGTTTTAATTAGAGTAATTCCACAAGTACTTAGAGAACACCAACCCTCTAATCAATGCATAACGTGAACACTGTTTTAGATCCTGCTAAAGACATCCACACAGTACTTCAAAAAGTACTTAGAGAGAACCTAGATCTCTAATCGTACCAATGGTCAATCAAGGCACCATCGGCATATCCTAGCCTCTTCTAAGACATTATGTTAAACACCATGTTGAACACACACATGGTGTATGAGAAAGATGAACACACACACACAAGAGACTCAACACACAATGAAAGATAAGCGTGAGGCTTTCTTATTTTTCCATTATACATGATGTACATTTATAATACAATGGTGTGACTCTTGGTGTCACATTCCAAGGTCACTTGGACTCCATTGTGACTTTTCACATTCCACACCTACCCATGTAGGATTAGGTGTTCCAACATCCCCCCTTAATCCGAAGGGGTATGGAGTCAAAAAAAGAGTTGTAATACAAATATGCAAAGTATACATGGCAGCACTTGGGCTGAATCAACTCTCTGAAATGTTGGAAAAAAAGAGGTGGTTTTAGGATGACCACAAAAAATGGAACGCAATACTTGTTGCAGTTCCCGGAACTTTTCCAAAACTGGCAAGAAGCTGAAGGCTTCTGCTAGAGGAATTTTCCCTCATAAAAAAGGGAGACCTTCAACCTAAAAGAAGGGAGGTCTACTACCTGTGATGGTTTTAGGATTACCAAAAACTCTGGAATGATTTGAAGCATTTCCTGGAACTCAACCAAAGCCGGCAAGAAGTCAAAGCTTATGCTAGAGGAAGTGTTCCTTATATGAAAGGAGACCTTCAACCTAAAAGAAGGAGGTCTACTAATTGGGTGATGGTTTTAGGTTATCCACTAACCAAAAATGATGGTTTAAGGTTTTCCACCAACCGAAGGCATGCTCATGGACATCTGTGTCTCTGGCTACATCTCTTAATCTGGAATGACGAATTGTGGCTCAGGCTCGCTTGAACTGTTGTGTCTCTGGCTACAACTCTGAGCATGGAATGAGAGATTGTGGCTCAGGCTCGCTTGATCTGTCGTCAAAGCTTGTACATGACCACCATTTTCCCCCCTGTCAGGGACAAGGTGAGATGATGGCGAAAACTCAACTACAATTTTGCTCAATATCCGTGAACAAGTTCTAACATGTGTCGTAAACATCTTCTCGTCGACGATGCCCATTGCTGAAGCATCGATGGAGCATGAATCGTTATTCTTGGCAGAGGCTTGTTTCGAAGACCAGTTCGAAGAATGGGTGTGCCGACCACAATGCTTGCATGGGTGAAGATCAAAATAGTGATCTTTCATATGGCCAACTTAATCGCAGTGTTGGCATTTTACAATCTACTGTTGTTGTGGAAGCGGAATAGGATCTGGAACAGCTGCAGGTGAACTGTCATACAAAAATCCGGCACTCTGAAATATGATGGGCTTGGTGTAGTCTGGAATATGAAAGGACACATCCTTGTCATATCCAAGACCAGTTCGGTGCTTGTTGTGGACAAGCTCTTCCCAAGGTCTAATGATGGGCTTAGGAAGTGCAGGCTGAGCTGCTGCATTTGCATGAAAATCTCCTCATCTACAAGGAATTGAATGTGAATCAACTGCAACTTTATCTTCTTTCTTCTGATGAGAGTCCTTCACAATCTTCTGAACAAAAACAGGTTCAGAATGGTGACTCTTTTGTTGAAGTTCGTCTTGCTGAAGCTGAGATTCCATGAGATTCCAACCGTAAAAACTCAATCTTTTCTTCACAGACACTGAAACAACTTTGAATGTTACAAAGAGCATGCTTGCTCATTTTTACCATATTTGCCATTATTTGAATGAATGAGGTTATTCAACAACTCTAATGCCTCATTGATTTTAGCCATTTCAACAATTTAGGCTCAAAAAATGAAAGGGTGTCGGCTTCAACCGAAAATGCACCCGTTTACAATGTGATGCAACTTAATTTCAATAAATACAAATGACTCAAGAGAATTTCCAACTATGGAAATCTCAAAGTACAAAATCTGCTCCTCAAATGATGGAGGAAAATCAATAATTTTTCAACAACTCAAATACACTTCAAGTCTTGATTGCAACTATGAAGAAGAAGCAATACAATGTCAGTTCAATACAATATTCCTGCAAAAATATTTTGTAAATGTGCAGCTGAAAACACTTGTGCAAGAGGCCTTTAAGGCAGCTGAATTTTTCTTCAAAGAGTTGTTTTGCACCAATAACAACTCGTCTTCAAATGTCAATTTCTTCAGAAAATCACCCTTATGCCAGAAATCACACAATGTCAAATTCACTTTTCTCTAAATATAGTCCATGCCATTTCTTCAATTCTGTTGTTCATTTTCTCTCCTTCCTCTCTCTCTGTGTTGTTGTTGTTGTTTTTTTTTTTTTTTTTAATTAAAAATTATTTAAAAATAAATTAATTAAAAAAATTTAAATAAGAAGGGAATTTAATTGGTGGGAAGGTATTATAAGGGGGGGTGGATATTAAAAAAAATCGAATTCAAAAATCGTGGAGGGAGAGTTTTTAATTAAAAGGGTTTAATTAAATGATGATTAATTAAAAATAAATGTGAAGCTCGAAGGCCGAGCTTGAGGGGAGGGAGAGAGTGCATGGAAATGGGGGGATAGGCCGTGGGTAGAGTGCGTATATTACAGTGAGGGGTAGCTGAGTGAGGGGAGCACAGATGTGAGCGTAGGGCGAATGTTGAAGCGCTCGAGAGGGGGGGCGTGTGGAGTTTGAGTGTGTTGCAATGAGGTATGAGCGAGGGGAAGGGCCGACTGCGTTGGTGAGTGCGGTAGGAGGTTAAGGTAAGTTGTGAGGGTGGCGCTCCGTGAGGGGTATGGAAATACTGGTGAGAGTAGTGTGAGGTTGTGTGGGTATGCAGGTTGAGCGGGGTTGAATAACGTGCTGAGAGTAGTGTGGTAAGGTGTAGAGGGCATAAGGGGTGGCGGTGAGTGCAAAGGTCGTGGGTCGTGGGGCCGAGAGGCCAAGAATAATGGGGGGCCGAGTGATGTGAGCCACTGTGCGGTATTGCAGTGAGGTATTGCAGTAAGGCCATGAGGGCCGAGGAGCCCAGTGCTCAGAATTTTTATTTTTTATTATTATTTTTTAATGTTAAAACAACAGAGTAAGTAGAGCAGAAATTTCACAAATGTGGCAGGAAAGAGAGTATTTTCTTCCACCAAACAGAATATTGATAAAATGCAAGACTAAAATTTGGTAAAACTCAGAATATTTTATTGAAAACTCAGAAATTTTCTTTCAAAAACCCTCTTAAAAATCGCATTTCAACAACTCTTCAAAATGCATAAATTAAAAGTGGGCGTAGGAAATTGCATGGAAGTCGAATGAAAACTCGTATGCACAATGCTACTCTTCTTCAAAACCAGTGCTGCCAATTTCTGAATGCTTCTTCTTTTCAAAGAAGATTTCTGAATGCTGCAGAAAATCTTTGACTGATGAATGCGGAAAAAAGGACTGCTGTAGAAACTCTCTAAAATGCTGCAAAAATGCCAAGAATTTTTGTAGATATGCACAGGCCATAAACACAAATGGCTCACTCAACTTAGAGCAGGGCCAACAATCGCCCGCTCCGATACCATGTTAAACACAATGTTGAACATACACATGGTGTATGAGACATGAACACACACACACAAGAGACTCAACACACAATGAAAGATAAGCGTAGGGCTTTCTTATTTTTCCATTATACATGATGTACATTTATAATACAATGGTGTGACTCTTGGTTTCACATTCCAAGGTCACTTGGACTTCATTGTGACTTTTCGCATTCCACACCTACCCATGTAGGATTAGGGGTTCCAACACATTCAAACAAATTAGTAATAAAAAAAATGAACTTATACAATCAGTAATTCATTTTCCAAGTGCTAAGATCCTTTCCTCTTAATATCTACATAAGATATTTACATAATCATATAAAAATTCAATTTAATATAATGCATAATGATTATTTAACTTGTTCCACTATGAGAACCACAATGGTAAACAAAATGCTCCTCCCAACCCATGGGAGTTGGTTTCCGCAACCAAATCGAATCATTTTCACATCCAGATAGTCATTTGACAAAGACTATTCCAGGTCCAGTACGAATTCCTCTTGGCAACATCATGCCTATTCCTTTGACAATGTCCCGTCTATGAGGAATTTTGGGCCACCTCCAACAGGCTCCAAAATCAATAGAGTTGCCTCAGGTTTTTCCCCTTCACCATCTTGGCCAACTCTTTTCCCTACTGAGATCATATATCTCTAGGGAGAGGAAATCTGGACAGGTAAGTGCCATCAACCCCTCCGGGTAGGCAACCACCATCAACCCAGGCCTTCTAGCCTTTTAGAATTGTTCACAACTGTCTGGCATGTTAAATTTCTCTTTTAGCATTGTTTCCCATAGTAAATTACTTAATGAACTATATGCACATTATACATAAAGAAAAAGAAACTTTACGTACATCATACATCATACTTGTCCCTCCACATGGGTCCAATGATATCTAGATTAACAGGAAACATGACTAACATACATGTGTTGTACATTATTATTTCCTAAATAACAAAATCATGCACATTATAACATGATAATTTATCAACTACCGTTGCAATTTTCATGGCAATATTTTTACTTTCACATGTTTTCTGTTTCCATTAAGCTACCCATGCTTACTATAAGCAACAATGCTAATCGTAAATATGCATTTTCTTAAGCACGTATTATCTTATCAAATTATTTTAATTTTCTGCATACAATTTTTTTCATGCATACAATTATATACAAATATTCATTAATGCGTATGTGTCAATAACGATTAGGGTATGAGTGCAAACATTTCCAATTCCCACAATGTTCTGTTACCAACAAACTGACACATGAAGTAATTACCACAATCACTTGTTCACAAATGTCAAATATCTTTAGTTAAAATCGATTCGTGCATATAAATTTCATTAGTTATTCATTCATAACTAATCAATGCTATTAATAATCTTAATGCATTCATTACACGACTCATTCAAAAACTAGCCATTCAATGCCATTAATAATCTTAATGCATCCATGACGACTCATTCAAAAACTAGTCATTCAATGCCACTAATAATATTAATGCATCCATGACGACTCATTCAAAAACTAGTCATTCAACTAGTCATTATAGTCAAGTCTCACTACTTGACTCATTATGTATTTTTAACATCTAAAATGCTTCATTCAATTTAATTTTAAAACATTCTATCATCCTATTCAAGGACTTTCCTCATCTTTTGCATTCATGCATTAGTTTCACACACCATCACTATACACATTCATCTTTTTCAAGTAGTGCATGGTAACTTTAGTTATGTTCACTAAATGTATAAGTAATATGTCGTATAACCACTATTAATAAACGAATCTCACTTTCACTAGTGAGTACTCAAAGTTAGCCATATAAATACAAATAAAGAACATTGTCTTTCATCCTCAACAGGATTCCAATGTTATGAAAACCGTTTTGCAACAACATTTATTGCTGATTATGTTGGGAAAAATATTGAGAAGGGGGGGTGAATCAATATTTAGAGCTGAATGACAATTTTTACTTTGTCTTACTCTTAAAACCATATGTTACATTACTGCATCCAACTTGTATGTCCAGAGATCTTATTATGTCTTTACTTAGATCATTGCATCATTTAAAGCATGAACAGAAATAATAGAACAAACCATCAAACATAAGCAACACATATGAACACCAGGATTTAAGGTGGAAACCCAATTCGGGAGAAAACCACCGCTGCTATTATCTCAATCTTCAATATTTATTATAAAGAAAATTTCTTACAATTTTATGCTGGTGCAGACTTATACCAGCACGCAGGTACCCACCTGTAGAAGGCTACACCCTTCTCTCATTTACCAGCCTTTCCTAGAAGGGAGCTACAACCCCATGTTCTCGTTTACCAGCTACCACTGGAAGGGAGCTACAACCCCCTCACTGAAGGCTTCGACCCTCAGCACCACTGTGGACCACGTTTCATCAATTTTCACACTAGATCCACCAGTTTTCACACGACATAACTTGCAGGCCACCAGATTTATTCATTCAGTACACTCACACCAGTTCTTCATGATTTCGTATCATCGTCAGCTCATTATATCCATGGGTGCATCGTAGATTCAGATTTATTAGTTAAGAACAGAGTTCGCCCATGTAGATATTCCTTAGATAAATTTATTCATTCACAGCCCTTACGCTTGCACCCTCGTACTCTATTTCTCTTCTCCTTATATAGTTTTTCCTTTAGTAAAACCATGAGTCAAAACCATCCAACTACCAATGGTATTCATATTAAAATTTGAACCAATCCTAATTGAAAATCCAATCTTCGTTCTTCCATGCACGAAATGTCCCAAAGGTATTCTTTTTCTCTGCCAAATAATACTATAGCCAAGGTTAAGTAATATTAACGTGCCGCTGATGGTTTTAATTTATTTTATTGGAGTTTTATTTATCAAATTCGTGGAATTTGATAAATAAATATTATTCACACCCTTTGATAATTAATTATTAATAATCCGTGCTTTTATCAAATGGCCTTTTTAAAATAGACCTTTGGATCCGGCCCCACATGCATAATCGACGGCTTAATCAATATTATTTAAAACTGGGGCCCATTGCAAACAATCAACCTGATCGAAGGGCTCACGTTCCATCGCGCCACATCATCCAATCCGACGGATATCGCTTGGGCAACTTGCACGGGCAATAACGGGCGATGACGCACCGTACTTGTGTTATTCTTTGCGCACCTTCAAATGATGACCGTCCGATGACCCCTTCCTGCATCAACGATGCTCAACGATATCGCCGGGGCATTCCGGGGTCGAACTATAACGCGATGGCGCACAAGTGTAAGTGGTTTTGTAGTCGTGTCTAGGACGTGCGATGGCGCTCAGCAATGGTGGTTTCTGGCTTTGGTGCTCTACCTTCCTCTGATATCCTTCCTATATTATGAACATCCCTTTGTTTTGGTAACCCCACTAGAGTATGTCTGATCCTGCTGATATCGAGATATTTCGAGAGATTATCTCCTTTTCGTATGGTTCCCATTGGGGTGATTTTGGTGCATTCAACAATTTTCCTCTCGTTTTCAATTTTCTCCAATTGTTTCTAGTCTCTTCTTACCAATATTTATTTACCATCTGATTTTTCATATCTATTAGTTAATAGGAATATCTCTGTAAGTTCCTATCAGCTGATTAGTTTTTCTCTCTATTGCTATGATTCCTCCCAAAAAAACACCTTATCCCCTCCTCTAATCTCCCAAAAACTGTGGTTACGAATGAGTTCTCGGTTCTCCACTGTGGGATTCCAAATTGTATATCCTCTTGGAATACCCTGAATTATGAGTCTTTCTTCTGTGGATTGTGGCATTTTGTATTTCCTTTCCCAAATACTTTTCTATAGATCATTTTTGCCTTGGATCCATCTCCACCATAACTTTTCCCCAATCACCTGATTAAGAATATACGGGTCTCTGAGGCACAGACCCCCTTCCATCCTGGGCATAGTTAGACATTTCCAGGATAGGAGTACCCATTTTTTCTCCTTTTGAGCTCCTTGCCATAGGAATATTTTAATTATATTAGCCATTTCATTGCACACCGTTTTTGGGGTACCGAGGCTCGAAAGTTTATAGATAATGATTGATTGCAATAACTCGTTCAGGAGGATTACACGGATTTCCATATTAAGGGCCCAAAAATTCCAATTTTGAAGATGACCTTGGAGATGCTCAAGAAGAGATTTCCAATTTGATACTCCAAGGGATTTGAAACTCAAAGGGATGCCCAATTATTTTTCCGGGAGGGAACCTATGCAAAAGCCCAATGTCCTAGCTAGGAAGGCTTGGGTCTCGACTGTGGTATTGAAAAATAAAATATCTGACTTGTCTTTGTTGAGTTGAGTTCCAGAGGCTTGCACAAAGTCTTGGAGTATGCTCACAATACATCTCGCCTCCTTCAAATTTTCTTGGAAGAACATCATGATATCATCAAAAAACTGTTGATGAGTGAGGGGAAGTTCATTTCCCACATACACAAGCCTTTAAGATGACCCTCTTGGGTCTTAGATTTAATATATCTCCCCAGTCCTTCCACAACCAATATAAAAAAGAAATGAGAGATCTGATCACCTTTCGTGAGACCTCTAGAGGCATTAAAATTTTGAGTAAGGGAGCCATTAAGGAGGATGGAGAACACCGAGGAGGATATAAGAGAAGATCTCCACTGAATCCATGTTGAGTCAATGCTGTAGGCTTGTAGTATCCGGATGAGGTAGGTCCAGCTTAGGTGGTCATGAGATTTCAAGAGGTTGATTTTGATCATCATACCGTTAGAGCGGAGGCTTTTAAGGGAATGGATGGCTTCTTGGGCTGTCACTATCCCGTTTAGGATTTGGCAACCTTTGACAAAGACAGTTTGTTGCGGAGATACTAAGGCCAAGAGGAGAGGCTTGATCCGATCCACCATGATATTGGAGATGATTTGATAGATAAAATTCCATAAAGAGATTGGTCTGAAGCCCTGGGGCTCTTCAGAATGTTCAGATTTAGGTATTAAAGCCAAAAAAGTAGAGTTGAGATTTGAGTGTACCTTTCTTGGTTGCCTAGATTCTTCTACCACTTCCAGGATATCTATACCCAGGATTGGCTAGGCTGACTGGTATAATTATACAGTAAGTATGTCTGGTCCTAGCATCTTTCTTTTGGCTGAACCTTTAACTACCTCCTCCACCTCTTCCAACTTGACAACTCTCATTAGTGCCAAGTTTTGATCTTTGCTTACCATCTGGGGTATATGCCTTGTGATCTAGTCAATTGTCTCAGACTTGTTAGGGTTTGGTTCTCAAAGAATATTTTGAAATGGTTTACCAGTAGGCTTTTCATTTCTTCATGTTGTACTAACATGTTCCCTCCTAGGTCCAACATGGATAATATTCGGTTGTGTTGCCTATGTTGCACCAATGCCTTGTGGAAGAATCTAGTGTTCCTTTCATCTTCCCCCAGCCATTGGACTCTTGACTTATGCTTCCATAAGATCTCTTCCTTCTTCATACGTTCCTCAATCTGTGTCACTATCTTACCTTCCTATTATACCAAGGCTTCTGATCGAACCTGCATTATCATTCTTTGTTGGACTTGCTTCATACAAGCCTCTAGCCATTCTTGGCCTTTTTGGATGTGCTTGAACTCTTATTTTTTCCATTTCTTAATTTTCTGTTTTAACTCCTTCAAGCAGAGATGAAATGTGTGCATGGAATTTCTCCCCTATTCTGAGCGCAAGTACCACCATTCCTTAAATTTGTCGAGGAAGGATGGGTCGCGTAACCAGAAGGACTCGAAGCTGAAGGGCTTATTTTGGTGCCTTTGCTTGAGGTCTATCTCCAACCTGATAGACCAATTAACTGAGCCTAAACATGGTAAGATCACGGCTTCATAGTATATGTATATGTTGGTGAAATCCTTGGATGTGAGGAACCGGTCTAGGCGTGAGGCCACCTGGTGAGCTCCTCTCCTCTTGTTATTCCAGGTATGCATTCCAATTATTGTTGGAATATCAACCATATGCATATTAGCTTGCATGTTTGGAATAGTTCCATTTCTGGTTCCTCTCTATTGATCAACTATTATTGATGTCAACCCAAGCAAAGACTGTGGGCTAACCCAATATTGCATGGGAATTTTGACCTACCAAATTAATATATTCTGGGTAAATAATTCTTTTGATGGTTTCTACTTGTCGAGATGTTTCCGTTCATATATGGCACGCCATGTAATTCTTCACGGTTTGAGAGATATTCATGTTTGAAGTTTGTACCCCCAGTTAGTGGGCTAAAACCCCATGGGGTTGGGGCATGGGTCATTTAAAAGTCATAATTAATATTTTTTAAGCCCCTAAAATCCCTCCCACGTTCACTTGTTGAATCCCCTCTCAACCTAAGCATTTATATAAATTGTGATCTTCATTTCCTCCGTAGGCAAGGGATTTCGCCATCTAAAACAGGTCATCGTGGAATTTTTGCTCTAAATTTTTTTCTACGAAGGTTCAGAAGCTGAAATTTGTATGAGGCGAAAATGAAATCATGAGGAAGCTTCTTTAAAAAGTTCAGATCAAGGTGCGCAATATTTCTAGAGATATGATCTGTGGAAGTCAGGCTTTTTGCAGGCTCCTGAAATTCATCTCAAAGAAGTGACCTTGGTAAAATCGTCATAACTCTCTCTTTGAGTATCGGATTGGAATTCGCAGTGACAGATATTTCATAGACTGTAGCTTTTGATCTATCAATTTCAAAAACAAATGAAGAAACAGTGACACGTGGCATGCCGTACAAGTGCGCTCTTCTGAAACAGTCCATAATTAGGGCATTGTGAGAGATTGGCTATAACTCTCTCTTCAAGAATCCAAATTGGGTCAGACCTGTAGCATTGGAAATATGACTAGGAGTACTACTACAGGACTGAAAATCAGATATTGAGGATCTGAAATGACAGAGATACACCAGATTCAATATCGAGCTCCTAGAAGGCAATAAAAAGCTAGATCATGTGTTGTCAAGGGTTGCAAAGGACCATAATTTCTAAGGCAGAAAAGCAAAGCAAGGTGCAGCAGAGGGTAGCATGAAAAGAGTAGCGAACAAGGTGCATAATAGCAGCAAGAAGGTCATCATATGAAGTCTTCATGTGGGCAGCAGTGCATACAATGATTGTAAAGGTATCATTGTACTTAGTCATTGTAAATACATTATTGTATAAATTGTACTAGTATCTATCTGCCAAGAGTTGAAGAGGAAGTGTTGGGAGGTCTAGGATCATCATTAGGTGGTTCTATGTATCTTATTCTTCTACATCATTTTATATCATTGTAAAGTGGACCATTTTCCCTGGTACAGGATTCCATTCTTCTTTTATTCTTCTATAGGGTGTTAGGGTGGTGCTAAGGTGAGTTGTAGCTCATTGGGTGTTGGGTCATCCATTCAGTTGACTACTAATGGTCTATGGGTTATGGTCTGGTGTATCTTATTCTTCTACATCATTTTATATCATTGTAAAGTGGACCATTTTCCCTGGTACAGGATTCCATTCTTCTTTTATTCTTCTATAGGGTGTTAGGGTGGTGCTAAGGTGAGTTGTAGCTCATTGGGTGTTGGGTCATCCATTCAGTTGAATACTAAAGAATCTTGGGCGTTGGAGCGTCCATCCAGTGGGAGCGGAGAAGAATGTTTTTCTAGATTCTATGAAGTTGGAGCTTTATTTTCAATTGGAGTTGAATATTAAAGAATTATTAGAAAAACATTAGGTGTTTTTTGTCCCAGAGTGGGTTTCCACCTTAAAAAATGTGTGTGTTTGTGTTCGTTTTGTTTACTGCTATCATTGTACAAACACTGATAATAATTGAAGATTAACTAATGCTCTAATTGGAAGGAATATTGATTCACCCCCCTCTTAGTATTTCCAACAATTGGTATCAGAGCTTGGTTCCTTCAATAGCAGTTTAACAGCTGGAAGGAGGTCATGGAGCATACCAAGAATGGTGTACCTCTATTCAATGAAAATAGTTATGCACTCTGGAAAGGAAGAATGGAGTTCTATCTCTTGGTGCAAGGTTACAAAGTATGGGACACTGTTCAAAATGGATTTACATCAACTGCAGATGAATAAGGTAAGAAAAATTTGGTAAATGATGCAAAAGAAAAGAATATTATTATCAGTGGACTTATTGAATCTGCTTATCATAAGGTGTTGGGTTGTAAAACCGCCAAAAATGTATGGGACAAGCTTGAGAATATATATGCAGGTGACTCAAATGTCAAAGAAGAAAAGCTTCAAATCTATAGAGCAAAATTTAAGCAACTCAGAATGAAAGAATATTGCAACATTGCCGCATACTTCCAATACGTTGATGAAATAACCAATACTCTGGAAGGATTGGGAGAGCCAGTTGACAAGAAGACTATTATACGGAAGATTCTTAGAACGTTTCCAGGGAGATTCAGCCCAAAGGTATCGGTCTTAGAATACAGTGCAAATCTAGACAAACTCAACAAAGAAGAATTACATGGAGTTCTCATAGCATATGAAATGAGACTTGATGAAGAAAAGGGTACTTCAAATCTAGAAACTGTGTTCATTGCATCTAAGAAAACTAATAAGGACAAACAACCTTCAATTGAAATGACATGCGCTTGCAAGTGTGAAGAAAAGGGAGATGATGGAGAAGGTCTTTCAGATGAAGAATATGCTTAATTTACGAGAAAACTAAAAAATGGTAAGGGAAAATTCAAAGGTAAACTTCCATTAATATGTTTCAGTTGTGGTGAGGTTGGGAATTTTGTAGCAAAATGTCCGAACAAAAGTGATGAAAACTCAAAAGGAAAGAAAGGCTTTAAGAAATTCAACAAGCAAGGCAAAAAGAAAGGATCCAAAAGGAACTTTCTCTCTAAAGAGGATAGCTCATCATCCGATG
This sequence comes from Pinus albicaulis, assembly GCA_034641835.2. NCBI lineage: Eukaryota > Viridiplantae > Streptophyta > Pinopsida > Pinales > Pinaceae > Pinus > Pinus albicaulis. Next base: position 1,369,222,147 of record CM076581.1, read on the forward strand.
AAGAAAGTGACAGAAAAGAAGAAGCTAAAGGGAAAGTATTGTTTATGGCCAAGCACAATAAACAAGAAGTATCAAACAATGAAGAAGGGTTGACCATAGATGAATTTTATGAGGAGGAAATCAAGCTTATAAAAGAGCTCGATGCTGAGAAGATTTGTTCCAATACTCTTGAAGAACAAGTTCAAGGTCTCAAAATTGAAGTTGAAGAACACAAATGTATTGAAGATTCACTTCAAAAGAAGTTGGAAGAAAGCAACCAAGAAAGGGAAGCATTAGAAGCCAAAGTAGTCTCGCTACGTAAGGAAGTGAAGAAGGGAAAAACTATCCAAAACTATGCCAACAGCTCAAGGGCATTGGAAGAACTCATCAAAAATCAACGATCTTACAACGACAGAACTGGCCTTGGTTACAAAGAAGAAGAAGCAGGACCTTCTACAACAAAATACAATGAACCTATGAGATTTGACATACATGTAGACTTCATTGGACAAGATTCACAAGCACATCCTTGGAAGACGATTCCTCGATGAAGATTTTCATCCAGGTACCAACATATTTTTCATGGCTATTGTTATTCATGTGGAAAATTTGGTCATAAAGCTGTAGAATGTCACATGTACCCTAGGAACCAATACAATTCCAGGAGATTCTTCTAATATGAACCTCCTAGGGCTCAACGAAACATCAATAGATTTGAACATTTAAGAAATAATATGGAATGTCACAAATGTCAGAACTTTGGACACATAGCTAGAGACTGCAGACTTGAAAATCCTCCAGAAGAATCTTCGAAGCCACAAAATGAATGAACATGGAAGAAGAAGAAGACTGATAATTGTGCTCTCTCTCTCAAGGATCAAAACAATAAAGATGTGTGGTATGTTGACAGCGGTTGCTCAACGCATATGACTGGAGATAGAAGGAAATTTGTATCTCTGAAAGAGAAGAAGGATGGAACTGTATCCTTTGGAAATGATGGATCTTCAAATGTTATAGGATCAAGTACCGTCACTCTCGGAAGAAAAGATGTTATAGCCAAGAATGTTCTATTGGTTGAAAACATGAATCACAATCTGCTTAGTGTTGGACAAATGTGTGATCAAGGACACACAATGCTATTCAACTCCACAAAATGTGAAATCAGGAAAGGCAAGTATGGTAAAATTGTGGCTATAGCAAGTCGAGCTCCAAATGACATATATGTTCTGGATGAAGCAACTAAAGCATGTCTACTAGCTAAAGAAGATGAAAGTTGGTTATGGCACAAACAAATGGGTCACATAAACTTTGACAATCTTGTCAGGATAAGCAAAAAGGAAGCAGTATGAGAAATGCCAAAAATCTCAAAACCTTCCAACACACTATGTGAGGCATGTCGGCATGGAAAACAGACAAAAGTCCAATTTAAAACAAAAGAACACTTTTCATCACATCCATTGGAATTGATACATACTGATCTATGTGGTCCTGTGAGAACAAAAGGCTTAGACGAAGAATTATATTTCATGTTAATGATAGATGACTATACCAGGATGACAGCCATCAGTTTCCTAAAGAAAAAATATGAAGCATTTGAGTGCTTTAAGATCTACAAGGAGTTGGTTGAAAATGAAACTGATTTGAAAATAAAGTGTTTAAGATCAGATAATGGTGGAAAATTCACTTCCAAATTATTTCAGCAATACTGTGACGAAAATGGAATAAAAAGGCAATTTTCAATAGCACGAACACCTCAACAAAATGGAGTTGCTGAAAGAAAGAATAGAACTGTACAGGAAATGGGTAGAACAATGTTGAAGGACTCAAAATTGGATGAAAAATTCTGGGTTCAAGCAATTGATACGACAATCTTCATTATCAACCGAAGTCTTCTCAGAAATAATTGCAACAAGACTCCATATGAATTATGGAAAGGAAAACCAGCTAATGTAAAATATTTCAGAATCTTCGGAAGCAAATGTTATATCAAAAGAGAAGAACAAAATTTGGGTAAGTTTGAATCATGTGTTGATGAAGGTATCTTTGTTGGTTACTCACGCAAAATAAAGGCCTATAAATGCTATAATCTAAGACGAAAACAAATAGTGGAGAGCATAAATGTTACATTTGATGAAGATGGTGTTCTAGCGTGTAATGATGAGGATCTAGAATCTTTGAAACTTGAGACAGAGGCTAAAAAAGACACAGATAAACATGTAGAACAAGAAGAAACTATCAACGAGGAAGAAGTAAATAATGATCATCAAGATATACCAGAACAATGACAAGAAGCTCCTCCAAGGAGAACAAAAGAGTGGATTCAAAAGAACCATCCATCAAATCAAATCATTGGTGACATAAATGAAGGTCGACAACTTCGTTCATCACAATAAGCTCACATTGCTTTTCTAGCAACCTTTGAGCCTAGTAGTTTTGAGGAAGCCAACAAAAATGAACATTGGGTAGCAGCTATGAATGAAGAATTGGATCAAATTGAGAAGAATAACACCTAGGAATTAGTTCCACGACCAAAAGATAAAAATGTCATTGGGACTAAATGGGTGTTCAGGAACAAATTGAATGAAGATGGGCAAGTTACCAGAAACAAAGCAATATTGGTTTGCAAAGGCTATGCACAAGTGGAAGGAATTGATTTCGATGAAACATTTGCACCAGTTGCCAGAATGGAAGCTATCCGAATGTTTCTCGCCTATGCATGTTCAAGAAAAATCAAAGTCTACCAAATGGATGTTAAGTCAACATTTCTGAATGGAGAATTGGAAGAAGAAGTTTACAACGAATAACCTGAAGGTTTTCTACTATCAAAAAAAGAAGACTATGTTTGCAGGTTAAAGAAGGCTCTATATGGTCTCAAGCAAGCTCCCAGAGCATGGTATGCTCGTCTTGATGGATATCTAAGTCAACAAGGGTTCAAGAAAGGTACTGTTGATAGCAATATCTATGTACAAATAGATAAAGATAATTTAACAATCATTGAGGTATATGCAGATGATATAATATTTGGTAGCAATGATGATCGACTAAGTAAGAACTTTTCTACAAAGATGCAAAGTGAGTTTGAGATGTCTTTACTTGGTGAGCTGACATACTTCTTAGGGCTTCAAATATGTCAGCAAGAGAAAGGAATATTTATATGTCAAGCCAAGTACATCAAGGAAATTCTCAAGAAATTCAAAATGGAAGATTGCAAACCTGTCCTTACTCCGATGGTAACAGGTTGCAAATTGAGCATAGACAACTCATCTAAGGATGTGGATCAGAGGTTGTACAGATCTATGTTTGGTAGTCTTCTATATGTAACAGCCTCTCGGCTAGATGTTATGCAAGCAGTTGGACAAGTATCAAGATTCCAAGTAGCACCAAAAGAATCACATATTATTTCCATCAAAAGAATTCTTCGATATCTAAAGGGCACAGAAGAATATGGCTTGTGGTATCCCAAGGGTAACAATCTCATTATTCAAGCCTTTACAGATGTAGATTGGGCAGGAAGAGTTGATGATCGTAAGAGTACTAGTGGAGAAACATTCTATCTAGGTGGTTGTCTCATATCATGGTTGAGAAAAAATCAAACTTCAATCTAGTTATCTACAGCGGAAGCATAATAGATTGCAGCAGCATCATGTTGTACTCAAGTCCTTTAGATGAAACAAACTTTGCAAGATATTCAAGTACAATTCAGTGAGCCTATTCCCATATTCTGTGACAACAATAGTGCCATCAACATCTCCAAGAATCCTGTCATGCATTCAAAAACAAAACACATTCCGATCAAATATCATTTTTTTAGAGAACAAGTCACTAAAAAGAATATCAAACTTGAGTATGTTTGTACAAAAGAACAAATCGTTGATATCTTCACTAAACCTTTACCTCGTGAAGCATTTGAATATCTTTATCAAAAGCTTGGGATTCTCCCAAGTTCTCATTAGATTACAGGTCTGCAGGACGGTTGTATGTCAGCGGGAGTGGAAATATGTACAGGTCTGTAGGATGGTTGTGTTTCAGGGGGAGTTACCCTTTGCCATTGATGTCAAAGGGGGAGAGAATTTTGTAGGAGGAGGTTTCATTATTGCAGGGGCAGTACTTGTGTTGCCATCAGTGCCAAAGGGGGAGATTGTTGATCAGTGGTGGTCATTGATGTTAACCCAAGAAGCACCAGGGGCTAACCCAATATTTCATGGGAATTTTGACCTACCAAATTAATATATTCTGGGTAAATAACTCTTTTGATGGTTTCTACTTGTCGAGATGTTTCTGTTGATATATGGCACGCCATGTAATTCTTCACGGTTTGAGAGATATTCATGTTTGAAGTTTGTACCCCCAGTTAGTGGGCTAAAACCCCATGGGGTTGGGGCATGGGTCATTGAAAAGTCATAATTAATATTTTTTATTCTCCTAAAATCCCTCCCATGTTCACTTGTTGAAGCCCCTCTCAACCTAAGCATTTATATAAATTTTGATCCTCATTTCCTCCTTATGCAAGAGATTTCACCATTTGAAACAGGTCATCGTGGAATTTTCGCTCTAAATTTTTTTTCTACGAACGTTCAGAAGCTGCAATTTTTATGAGGCTAAGAAGAAATCCTGAGGAAGCTTCTATGAAAATTTCAGATCAAGGTGCGCAACATTTTTTGAGATATGATCTGTGGAAGTCAGGGTTTTTTCAGGCTCCTGAAATTCATCTCAAAGAAGTGACCTTGGTAAAATCGTCATAACTCTCTCTCTGAGTATCGGATTGGAATTCCGTAAAAAGTGACAGATAGTGCACAGACTTTAGTTTTTTATCTATCAATTTCAGAGCTAAATGAAGAAACAATGACACGTGGTACGTCGTACAAGTGTGCTCTGCTGAAAAAGACCATAATTAGGGCATTGTGAGAGATTGGGTATACCTCTCCCTTGAAGAATTCAAATTGGGTCAGACCTATGGCATTGGAAAGACGGCTCAGAGGATTGCTACAGGACTGAAAATAAGATATTAAGATCTAAAATAACAGAGATACACCAGATTCAATATCAAGCTCCTAGAAGACAAGAAAAAGCTAGATCATGTGTTGTCAAGGGTTGCAAAGGACCAGACTTTCTACGGTGGAAAATCAAAGCAAGGTGCAGTAGAGGGTAGCATGAAAAGAGCAGAAACCAAGGTGTATAACAGCAGCAAGAAGTTCATCTTATGAAGTCTTCAAGTGGGCAACACTGCATACAATCATTGTAAATGTATCATACTAGTATCTATCTGCCAAGAGTTGAAGAGGTAGTGTTGGGAGGTCTAGGATCATCATTAGGTGGTTGTGTCAAAGTTTGGGTTATGGTCTAGTATATCTTCTTCTTCCAAATCATTCTATATCATTTTAAAGTGGACCATTTTCCCTGGTACGGGAGTCCATTCTTCTTTTATTCTTCTATAGGGTGGTAAGGTGGTGCTAGGGTGAGTTGTAGCTCATTGGGTTTTGGGGCATCCGTTTAGTTGACTACTGAAGAATCTCGGGCATTGGAGCGTCCATCCAGTGGGAGCTGGAGAAGAATGATTTTCTAGATTCTAGGAAGTTGGAGCTTTATTTTCAATTGGAGTTGAATATTAAAGAATTGTTAGAAAAGCATTAGGTGGGTTTTGTCCCGGAGTGGGTTTCCACCTTAAAAACTGTGTGCATTTGTGTTCCTTTTGTTTACTTCTATCATTGTAAAAACACTGATAATAATTTAAGATTAACTAATGCTCTAATTGGTAGGAATACTGATTCACCCCCCTCTCAGTATTTCCAACACTCTCTTCTGATGCCCCATTTTTCTCTGCGAGCGAGGTTATCATGTTGAAATCTCCTCCTATCAGCCATAGTTTTTCTTCATGTAGTTCTCCTAGCTTTCCATAACCTTGAAGGAAAGCCTCCTTCTCTCTTGGAGTGTGAGGGTCGTAGACCGCTGAAATCAAGAACCTTTCTTTGGTTCCTATGGGCTTGAATCTTCTTGAAAATATTTGGGGCATGCCCAACCAAAGATCAACTAGAACCTCTACGGGGTTCTAGAGAATAACAATGCCTCCTACACTTCCTTTCACATCTATTTCTACTGCTTAATACCTTGGGCACATTCGACTGAGAATAACCTCTATTTCTTCCCCTAATATCTTTGTTTTTTAGAGTAGCATTATCTGAGGCTTCTTCTTTTCTCACGATGTAGGTACACCTGTTTACGTCGGCTGTTTAAGCCTCTCACATTCGAGGAGATTACAATCATTGAGAAACCTTTTGTAGATGGTTAAATATCACTGATATCGATATTACCTTACCCGAGTTCACCAACATTTCCCCTACTAGTTGCATATAATCGTGGATATTTTTCCTTCCCCTCCTTTTACCTCCTTTACGTCCTCGTTGTGTTCCTAGTTTCTCCCTTGTGTCCGATTGTCTTTGTCCTTGGTTGGCCATATATTTCTGGAACGTTTCCCTATACAACTTCTTTTGGTCTTCTGGGAAAAACCTTTCATCTAGATATATCCATTCATTCCGTATCCTTTTTAGTATTGTTTCCTCCGTGCTCAACTCCTCCTTTGATGCATCAACTTCCATGGTCGAGAGATCTATTGTTTGTTCCTGATCCTCTTTGTCAGACATATCTGATTGGGATTTCCTTTTCGTTGTGGCCACTGACTTTGGTTGATCTTTCTCCCGGTCCTGTTCCTTTGACATCTCAATATCTTTTAAGGATTCCCCTTCCTCTTGCAGCACTTCAAACCTATTCTGATTTGTGTTTTTCTTTGGACGATTAGGGTTTGGAGTGTGCGGCCCTTTTGTATTATTTTTCTTCTGTGTGACCTCTTTGAATCCCTCATTTTTGTCTGCTGAGGTTGCTTGGTCCTGCCCCCCTTTTGTTGCTTCACTATCAGACTGATTCAATGGGTAGATTTTATACAAGTGGCCATACTCACAATGGCATCAGTGGCATCAAAACGGTATGTGTTCATAGTCTAGAGGTTGCTGCCAAACTTCATCCTGGTATTCTAGTTCGATCGTTTCATGAAGGGGATCCGATATATTCATGTAGACACAAATGTGAGCATATGATGTATATCTTCCTTTGCATGTTGATTCAACTATTTTTACAAATATTCCAATTGAGTTTCCAATACCTTGCAATATTTTTGGATCCTAGAAGTTTGCGGGTAGGGAAAAGATGTGGACCTAGACAGGCATCACCAAGAATTTCTCCCTGTCTGGGTTGTATCATTCCTCCAATATCTCATGAAGAGGCCTGCATTGTGGTAGAAATAAGGGCCATTTTTGAAAATTCTTTCTTTGTCTTGCAGATTCGAGAAGATTACTGTGAAGAAGCCTCTGGCTCCAAGCTTTAGTTCAATATGGCCTTTTGGTTTCCATTTCTATTGTATCCATCTCATCATGTCCTTTTTCACTGGCCATCTTCCAATAAACTTGCATATCAGGGCATGGTCTTTCATGTAGCTACAATATTGCTCCAATTTGTTCATTGGGATCACGAATCAGGGCTTCATAGCTACTCATTGGAGGCACTGCTCTCGAATTTATGCCTACTAATGGGTGCCATCAACCAGACCAATGGTACCGCCATTTTCAGAGGGGTCAGCCTGCTAGTTCTAATTCACGCTTGCTTCTCTGATGGTTACATTGCGATAGGAGGGGATCACTCCCCTCCCCCGCCTGGGGCTTTCATTGCCCCTGTTAAATTTTAACCCAGTGTGGTCTGCTACAACGAGCTTCAGGATGGCTTTAGGTGCACCGTGAAACCCTGACTAGTGTACCTAACTCTAGCGAGCATTTTGGGTAATTATATTAATAAATTAATATAATATAATTAATTAATAAAAATTAATACATTAATTAAAAATTAATTAAAATTAATTATTAATAATTATTAATTATAATTACTATAATTTGTTAAATTTCCATAAGGAATTCTATCTCAACATTAATCAAATAATGTTACAAATAAATACATGAAGCGTTGTCTCAAGATAGGGAGACTATCTTGGACACACAATCACTTGGTTGAGAAATTTTTTCAACCACACACCATTCTAGGAAACATAATAGGAACAGACTCCTCTAGATAGAAAGAATCACAACTGAGACAAGTAGGAATTACATTTTCCAACACCCCCCGCCCCCCCTTAATGACTACTTGTCTCGATATCAATTTGCAAATTCTAAGTGTGGTCAAATAATGAAAAAATCATATGTCGACGTCCATATAAAGGAGAAAACATCCACCGAAATGCATGGGTGCCCAGCCGCTGGAACCACCAATCTACTAGGATTCCCTTTACATACATGGTTCTATCAACCATTATAACTGCATACATGTACCTGTACCTACAAATCCCCCTCCAATATCATCATCATGGGTTTTATAAGATTACCCATAACCATCCTCTGGGTTTTATTGGATTACCCTCAACCATGCCCATAAGGGCTCTCAGCCACCAAGGCTCAACTCAGTCACCAAGGCTCAACACAACCACGAAGGCTCAACACTGCCACTAAGGCACTCAATTCAGCCATGAAGGCTACATACAACCATGAAGGCTCAAGTCTACCACCAAGGCACTCAATTTAGCCACAAAAGCTCAAGATAGCCACAAAGGCTCAACTCTGCCACCAAGGCACTCAATTCAGCCACCAAGGCACTCAATTCAACCACCAAGGCTCACCACAGGCCCAACTTAATCAGGCCCAGGGTTTTCTTGGCTCACCCTCAACCATGACAAGGGTTTTTCTGGCTGACCCTAAACCATTCCTACATGAATCCCTGTCCACTTCACTCCCACACGTGGTTTTTGGCTTACCACAAACCAACACTGCAAAATGGTTTCCGACTGACCACAAACTTGCAATTACAAAGTGGTTTTAAGATTGCCATGAACTTCATGGGGATACACATGCCTCATCAGGCTTACATTGCACACTGCAACTTATGGAGTTACTAGTTGCATACTTTACAAAAACCACTACAATATATCCTAGACTTTCTTACAATTAAAATGTGTGACTCATAATATAACACGCAAGTGAGTCTATCCCACAAACTCACACCAACTCACACAAACTTTCACTTTGTTGTCCATTATCCTTTAATTTTTAGTATCGTTGTTGCACAAAATTAATATTTTCTGCACTTAAACCTTATTATCCACCACGGAGGGTCTTTGCATCCTCTTTCTTTTTCTGGTTTAATTGTTTTCTTGGATTCACATGCGCAATCTATTAGAGTAGCTATTCTAACAAAACCACTTCATTGAGTTAGCTAGGCTCAATGCTTCTAATTCCAAAACATTTATAAACATCACTATTGGTTCTTATTTGGAGTTTCTAAACATGCAATCATAACCATTTTTAATAAATTTCTTTTCTACCTTGAGTTGATCAAGCTCAATGTATTTATCTTACCAAACTCCAAGTAAATTCAGAAATTTCCACATTCCTCGGGCATATATTTCCGATAAAGTATTCATTCTGGTTCGCCACATTTTCCAACCAGAAAAATTCTTTCATGGCCGGAGTACTGGTATCACATCCACCATCCTCGAATTGAAAAAAATGATTCTAGAGACCAATTCTAGAACGAGTATAAGCACCCAACAAAAGCAGCAACCACACAAGACTGTGGGCCTTTCTCTTCTCTGACAGTCCACATATTCTCTAGCGTTGTCCATGCCACTGTTTCTAGGTCATGAAGTTCCGCACTCCGCTTGAATCAATCACCCAACCTCAAATAACGAAAAAAGAATTTGTCATTGATGAACACACCATAACATTCATCCCATTTTTCGCGCAACTCAGGAAGATTCTTCCATTCATCAGCGCCATTTTCAAAACTACTACTGCTCAAAACTAGAAGAGGAAGACGACCTTGCACAGTCCTGAAGAAATATACAACCCAATCTGGCAGCAAACGGAAATGTTTTTACGAAATTATTCCAGGAATTGAAATTATACCTATGAAGGATATTCTCCATCTGGTATGCGAAATTCTTCCATGACTCCCTTAATTTTTTCCTGCATGAAGAGCATGGCAATGAGCATTCAAAAAGATCTCTCCTGCTACTTTCGTGAATCTTTTTATCAGATCACATGCATTGTCGATCCCCATAAGTACTAACATAGTCCCTGTCCACACACATACCCAACCTGCCCATGCTAAGAAGAGCTCATGGCCAATAGCTGCTCTCTTCTTAGGGAACTCATACACATACTTGTACATCAATGAAATAGGCTTTTCCACCCCTAAAATTAACAAGGACACTTCTCCAAAGATCCAATGGATGATTCCACATATCGCAGTTGATGCAAACATATGCACAACATTCAGTATTCCCTCTGTTTCTCTCTCGAGCTGCTCTCTAAAGGCTATCACTAGTAGGGCCGAAGTGGAGAAAATATAAGTGACATGGGCAAATATTCCAATGTCAGCATTGTAGCACACAAGCCTCTCGCTCACTGCACCAGACAGGATGCTCTCCAATTAGCATAACTGACACCGGGTGACCCTTTACGACATAAATGGATCTAAATTCTCTTTCAACACAACTCACGCCTTTTTAAAGCCACAGATGGTTGTTCTGAGGTCAAATGCCCACGAAGATCAAAGAGCTCACATCAACGAGCCTCAACAACCACGCTCTGATCTGCAATCATGCAACAACAACAAAGGATGGAAAAACAAGCAAAGGGAAAAAGCAAACAAAACACTCATCAAACCCTTTATTTCTCTCGACCCATGAGGGGCCAAGGCCCATACGAGCTACCATGTTAAATTTCCATAAGAAAATCTATCTCAACATTAATCAAATAATGTTATAAATAAATTCATGAAGTGATGTCTCAAGATAGAGAGACTATCTTAGATACACAATCACTTGGTTGAGAGAATCTCTTAACCACACACCAATCTAGGAAACATAATAGGAACTGACTCCTCTATATAGAAAGAATCACAACTGATACAAGTAGGAATTACATTTTCCAACAATATTAAGAATAATTATATAATTAAAAATAATTATTAATTTATATTATTAATAATAATATCTTTATGTGGTTCATGAACCAGACTCGCTGGTTTGAAACACGTCGACAAAATTTGCTTGAACATGATTTTCATCGAAAAATTTTATACACGATTTATGGATCTCAGAAGCCAAATTCTTAATAATATTCATTTTATTATTCATATTATATGTATATAGTTAATACTTAATGGCGTTTTTTAACCATATTTACTAATATAATTGTGTATATGATTGATATATGTCTATGAAACATATATCAACCACATTTATTAATGTTTTCCAAATATCAACCACATTTATTAATATTGTAGTGCTAGTTATAAATTAAATTTCACCTTAATATATTTATACTAAACATATTAAAACATATTTTTTTACATGTTATTAAAAACTTTATGAATAAAAACTTTAATGAAAATTCAAAAATTAGATGGGCTAGTTATAAACTAAATTTCACGTAAATATATTTATACTAAAAACATATTAAAGCATACCTTCTTTCCCATATTATTAAGAATTTTATAAATGAGAATTTTAATCAGAATTAAAAAAGTTCGATTAAAATATTATCTTCAAATTCTAATTTTAAAAAATTAAAAATAAGATTTTTAAATGAAAAATATTTAGCTTCCAAAGTGTTAATATTGAATTTACAAGTTGCAAAATTATATTTATCATTTATATGGTTAGAGTTTGATTTCGGATATTTATAATTAAATATTTGACCCTTTTGCAATTCAGTTTGTCATTTTTGAAAGCGTGTATTAACATTTTTAATATTTAATTTATATGTTTAAAAATTCACATTAACATTTTTATAATATTATTTTAAAAAATTAAAATGTTATAATAACATTTTATATTTATTTAATTATTAGTCATGTTTATTACATAATGTAAATAAGTCGTATTATTTCATAATTATAGAGTTTCAAAAATATTACAAAATTAATAAAAATTCTAGGAAATCTATTAAACATAAAATTCAAAAAATATTATTAACCTTACATATGAACTACACAAAATATGGTTACACATCCAAAATATATAAAATTTATTAATTAGCAAAAAAAAACTTATTTCCATAAAAGTCAATAGATAGTTATTATGTTAGAGAATGATTGTTTCAAAATATGCACTGATGATGATGATAGTTAACATTTATTGAGACCAATTTTTAGTTTATCGAACCTAAAGAAAAAAGTTATTTAATTTGATTTAAGATTTTATTCCTATACTCAAAAAATTTGAAGAGATAAAAACATCAACCAAAAAAATACCAATCACAAATTTACATTTGAAAATATGAAGAATAATAATTCTCAAAAATATCATTGTTTGTTCACTAGATTTGTTATACAAAACTAAATACCGAAAACAAAAAAATATTTTTAATTATGAAACGTTGTTGTATATAAAACATATTAATAAAATATATTAATTAATAAAAATATTAGTTTTTATAAAATTTAATGGGGAGTTATTATTTTACATTATTATTAGTTAACAGTTATTATTTTACATTATGAAGGATCCTAGAAAATAGTTAACAGTTATATTACGATTAAAAAATGTGTAAATATAATTTATCATAATATTATAAATAAAAAATATATAATTATTAAAAATAAATTTTAATTTTTTAATTTTTTTAATATTATTAAAAATATTTTAAAATATTTTATAAAACATTCATTTAATAATTATTTATAATTGAATTAAAAGTATGGAAACTTTATTCTAAACTAAACACTTAAATGTAAATGAAAAGTGATATTTAATTATTATATATATTTAATTAAAAAATGAATATTGCCAAAGATAAGAACTAAATCTCACGAGCTTTGAAGTAAAACTGGATGTAAGTCTATTCTAAAAACTCCTAGAGATGAAAGAATCTGTCACTTTTAGATACTAAGATGGTTGAAGATGAGAAACACTTTCTCTACTCGCATCCAATCCCATTTCCATAACATTTGTCACAATACCAATCTTTTTGACTTGTTAAACCAACATAACTATAGTGATCTAAAAACACTTCTTTACCTTCTTTCTAATTATAGAAATAAACTTTTAGAAAGTCTCAATTAATCCTCTATTTTAAAGTCCAATAAACCATTTTAAACTTAATCAATGTTAAATATCATCATCATAAACAAGTGCTACATAGTAGCTAGTACCTTCCACTTTGTTTAAATTTCAATTTATCATTGATTTTCATAGAAACAATAGCATTACAGATAATATTTTTTTTTCTATTAAATTTAAAAATTAATCTCCAAAATTTTATTTTGTAAAATTGGAAATTATTTACTCTAATAACTAGTCAGCTTTTTACCAAATGCATAATACCCAACAAAAATAATAATACATTATATATTTTTGATAAAATTTAAAATAAAACACGTGGTGAAATATGTTTTTTAATTTTTAATTTCCCATTTACATTTAGACGATATAAAATTTTTTCACAAAATTGTATTATACAAAATTTAATAAATTTATTATAATTAATTAATAAAAAAAATTCATCAATCAAATAATACATTCTAAGATACAAAATTAAAAAAACATGATACATTAGTATTTCTCATTTACATTTAGATGATACAAGGTTCTCCACTCATGAATTTTCCGGAGATAGATAAAAATTGCAAAATAACTTTTTCAAAAAGCAAAAAATAACAAATTTTTGTTTGCATATGAAAAGAAAGAAAATGTCAAGATATAACCCATATTTAGCACATTATGCTGACAAGTTTATTCTCGTACTCCATAGTAATAAAACCACAAAATAACGTTAAGTTGGTATAATGTTTTTTTTTTCCTAAGTAAAAGTAATCTATTAACAAAAGAGATAAAGTACAGTGGGCTGAGGCCGGATCATTGCCTAGGATTGTGGCATTTTAAACAAAAAACCAGAGTTGAAGACTGCCCTTCATGAGGGAAACCAGTCTGAAACAGTTCATAAGAAAAATCTCGCGTAGGGGAGCCAAAGATTTGGAGTACTGGAGACCATATCGTAGCAAAAACAGATGCATGATCGGTGACAACAGGAAACACATAAACAGGCCCGTGAGAATGGGCAGAAACGGAGCAAAAAAAACCAGAATGAAGAGGAGGAACTACTCATCAGGAGGTTCATAGACGACTCTGCACCAGAGTTCATCTGGTTCCCCGTCATCATTGTACAGGTCGGCAGTAGAATGGATCACCTTCCCGGGAGGTGGAGGAGTAACCTGCGCCTCGCTCGCTTGCCTAATGTTGCTTTGCACCGCATCCTGATTCACACTGGGCTGACCCAACACATCCTTGCTCGCCTGGTCTTGTGTGGCCTTGCCCTCCAGACCCTGCAAGTCCACACTATCAGGAAGCTTCGACCCAACATTCTGCTCCGAATCCTGAGCCGCCGAGAAGTTGCGTTCCGCCGGGCAGGAACTGGGAGCAATTCCCTGAGGCTCTTCATGAAAGACGACCGTGATTGAGGCAGTCACCCGGGGTCAATTGAGAGAACTGTTAAAAGAAAAGTGTGTGGTGTTGGTTTGAGCAGGAAGAGATGAAGGATTGGGGGAAGCAAGGCGACGACCCGAGCGGAGAAGGCGCCCTCTATGAAGGTTGTCCGAATTGGAGGAAGACGCAGAGGAGGCGCTGGAGGTGGAGGGAGAACGCTGAATCTGGCGCCTCGTGGAGCCTCTCCTGCATCTCATTCTCTGCCTAAGGCGCGACATATTCTCAATCGAAACAACATGGCAGGGAGGCAAAAGATTGACGGAAGACTGAGGCGTAAGGGGAAACAGAGCAATAGAAGCAAGTTTGCAAGAACCAGCGTGGGAGAAGTGGAAATTTTCTCCAAAATCCAAACAACAATTGAGACAGCTCCTCTTACCAGTAACTGTGCGCACATTTGAAAGCCCAGCCCTCGGAGCGCACCACAAATTCACTGGCGAGGGAATTCTATTTAGACCAGAGGGGTGCTCCATAATATCAACCCAATCGACCGTGCAACAGTGAATCCTCTGCAATAAACCACCATAAGTATGAACTGAAGGCCGAGCCATATCGCAACACGCGAAGTTGTATCGAGGAGCGGAATTATGGTTGTAACTAGCGCCTGGAGTTAATGTCATTAAACGTTGAACAGTCGAATTCAAGAGCCAAGTGACAGCATTCTTGCGGGTGGGCAAGTGGCTTCCCCTCATGCCACACCCCCATCCCATCACTTTAAACACTATCATCTGCACCCGCATCCGGGAAAGTTGGTATAATGTTATTATAAAATGTTAAATATTTTATTTAACATTTTAAAGTATCTATCTATATATATAAATGGGTTTTATACTAGAAATAGCAATGGAGACAGATCACCCGCTAGGCACGTTAGATAGCAATGGGGCCGTACTGTATTGTGGGCCACTGTCAGGCAATTCGATCTGGGATTTCTGTTTGGTGGATTTATAGTTTACAATTGTTTTTAAATGAAATGAAATTTCCAAGGGTTTATACAACTATTAAGGATATGATTTGACTAGCATTAATTTTCAAGTATTATTATTATACACAAATTAAAAGATATGTTTCAATTTTTTTTTAAAGTTAGAACTAAGCAGTAATCTAAAAAATCCATAGAATAACTTAGAAATTTCTAAGGATTTTTGAAAATTTGGGTTACAGTTTTTAAATTATTAGAAATTAGAGAGAGCAACCATTGCACAGGAATAACACACAATAATTATTTTCTATATTATAATCAAATGAATATATCACAATTTTATAGTGCTGCTGAGATCCAACTAATTCCATTCTTGGAGGGAGAAGTTGAGAGAATCTCTCAACATCCTCCAACAAACCAAACCAATCCCTAATCTATAGTATGCATCATAAATGAGGCATTATCTCAAACACCCCCCCTTAATGCCTACATTACAGAAATGGAGAACACACTAATTTAATACAAACATTTGTCTGCCCTGGTCTTCATTAACATTTGTACCCACTCTGAGATCTCATAGACAACACTCTTTTCTCCACCATTTTCGAGCTACCATTCAACCCATTTAAAATACATTTGTTTCTGACCAGCAATGCTGAATTTTTAAGATCAAAGATTCTTGACACCCCCGAAGAAGAGTCTCGACACTGAACTATCATATTGAAATATTTCCATCTATGAAATAACCCTGAAGAATAAATTTCAACAGTCTATAGGAAAATATTCTAGGTACAGAATATGATCAGCGATCAATCCTACAAAGTGACCTTTACACACAAGTGGATCTCGTACTGTAGCATGTAGTTGATGCTCTTGAAGCCCGAAGCACAACAAGACCCATCAACGTATAACAAATTCACAAAATCAAATTAGCCAATTGTTCTCTCGGCACCAAAGAACGTCAAGAACGACTAATTTAGATTATGCTAAATTATTCAATAATTGGTTCTGCACTACACAACTCTCACCAATAAACCCACAAATCCAACGTAAATCAAACCAATAGCATACATAACCAGCAATTTCAGCAATTTTGACCCACCACTGTCCAGCTCAAGCAAAGCTGGCCAATCGTCATCACGCAGAAACGTGATCAACTCTTTCTTCTTACAAATCTGCAAGCTCACCAGACCAGTTCCTTCAGTGAGACAGGAACCTCAACCATTTATTGGAAAATAACTTTGTTGCACAGATAGCACCAGTAACGGGTATCATCATTTTTTGGCAATGGAATAGAGCCGGGCCTTAAAATTGAAGAGTGTGATTCAGACTGATCCATTACAAAATCCTGAACATGGATTCAAAAATCAAGGCGGATGAAACCAGTTGATTGTTGAATCAGGTCTCAAAACTATGTGCGCTACGAAGGGTTTGATGTTGTTGACAAATGAGCGATTTGATCAAAGATGTTACCAATCCGAGGAGAACGAAGAGGGTACGACGAGTATATATATAGAGCAGATCGCTACGTGTTTTCGTTTTCGCTGCAGATTTTCATTTCAAAACAGAGTACAGGGCCTAGTGAGACAAAACTGGAAAACATCAAAAACAAATCCTACCTCGATCATTGTCCTCGTTTCAATTGCCCGGATCAAAGTTGTCAATAATTTCAAAGGGTTCCGCATCGTTGTCCCAGGGTTTCATCCATTGGCAAGGCAGCCCCAAGTACTCTTCATAATTAAACCCACATTTCAGAAGCTTCTGCTCCAAACTATCCACCACAACCTCGTCAATCGGCCTATTAAGTATCGCGCGAGCCGTTTGCTCTTTAGAACCATGGCCAACTGCGAAGGACTCAACTCACCTTTGCCATCGTAATTGTGGCGAAAACGGGAGGATTTTCCATACTTGCAGCTGCCCCGCCGATAAAATATGCAAACCTGATCATCAGAACTGGCTCCATTGGCAGTAGGCACTACTTTGATGGATAGATCAAGCAGACTCGGATTTCCTTAGTTGTCCAGATCGCTGCTTAACAACAACAACAGTAATAAATCAACTTGCACAGAAATTTACAGCAATCTCTAACAAAAAATAATCTTCTACATTCACACGCACTAATCCTATCTATTTACATAGGATTATGATTTATGGCTCTCACATCTTCCTGGGCACTCCCATGAGGGATTAAGCCCAACTTGGCTCTGATACCATATTAGAAATTAGAGAGAGCAGCCATTGCACAGGAATAACACACAATAATTATTTTCTATATTATAATCAAATGAATATATCACAATTTTTGATAAGAATAGGGGGAGTTTTTTTGGGCGGGCTCTGCAACTTTCAACGCTAGGGTTTCTAGCGTTCTTGCAACAGCACTGCCCCTCTGCAAATTTTTCTGTCGCCTTCCCCTCAGCTATAGCGTTTTCCTGTCTCTGCTGTAGCTGATCTTTCGTCATGGATAAGTCACGCGGGGGGGGGGGGGCGGCGTCTTCAGCCTCCCCCTCTGTCAATGCAACAGTAACCCAACAGCCTTCTACTGACACAAATCAACCTCGTTCTGGTACTGCACAAGGCCCTGTCACGGACAAGGAATCACAGGTCAATAACGCGCATCAGCAGCCTACGGGGCAAGAACCGGGTGGGCAAACAGAAAAAAAGGAGAATGCGGAGAACAATACACCCATACCCAAAGCTACCTCGGCCACCTACAAGCCAATCGCGACCAAACGACCCAAAATCGAACTTCCAAGCCACTGAATCAATGCCCAGATACAATTCATGAGGGACCATGCGCTGATAGGTAAATTCGTTGGCTTCCGTCCCACTGAAAAAGCCCTGCATGGATGGATCAAGTCTAAATGGAAGCCGAAGGGGCACGTCACACTCCAACTTGGACCAAAGGGATTCTTCACGGCCATTTTTAACTGTCTTGAGGACATAAACCGTGTCATGGACGAAGGGCACTATTTTTTCAATGCCTCAGGGCTATATCTGAGGGACTGGATTGAAAGATTCAACCCGGATAAAGAGGACTTCAGTTGGGCACCAGTCTGGATCAGGCTATATTATCTGCCCCTGGAATACTGGGACGAAGAGTCCCTAAAGGATATTGGTAACAGTCTAGGAGAATTCATCAAAATTTCAGAGGAGAACAAGCTCAGGCGATACACCTCCTATGCTCGAATCTACGTCTTCATGCACCTGGCCAACGCTCTTCCAGACTCGGTAAGTCTCTACCACGACGATTTTGAATGGGTGCAGCCTATTGACTATGAACACGTGCCGTTCAGATGCAGGAAATGCCACAGTCACAGCCACCTCTTTCGTGATTGTCCCCTGAATAAGCCTCCCAGCAAGCCCTCTGATGCTTCCTCCACCCCTGATGCAGAGGGGTTTACCAAGGTCCAGAACCGGCGTCGCCACAACAAGAAAAACCCTCTTGTAGCTCCTAAATCCTCCCTTCAGACCCCTGATCCTCCTCTCACCAGCAATAGCTTTGAAATCTTCGCCAATCCTGTCTCCGATATCCCACAACTGGAAGCCAACCCTCAACCCCTGCAAAATCTGGAACCTGGGTCCACCACAGGCCCTTCCATGGAAATGGAAATGGACAATATTGGAGCAACGGAAAGCCAAATCAGTCTTATGGAGGACGAATCGGAAATTGTGGATATTGGAGAACTGGACATCTTCACACTGGAGCAGGCATGCAAAAAAAGGGAGTATGATCAGATCTCTGAAAAACAAATCGAGAACCTAACTGTAGCCCTCACCCGAGCACAACAGCATCAAAAATCCCTTGGCATTCAACAGGGAAGCCCATGGGATGGCAAGAAACTCTTCAAAGACTCAAAGAAAAGAGGAAGAAAAACTGACCTTCAAAGGACCATCCTAGTCGGAGAAATGCTCATGGAATCTGGTAGGTATCCCAAGCTTACCAAGTTTTTCCCACCCCGCGAAGGTAGTTCCCAATGAAGCTTGTCTCGTGGAATATCAGGGGACTTAATAGCCCCTCAAAACTTCGACTGATAAAGAACTTGATACGGATGGAAAAGCCACATGTCTTCTTTCTGCAGGAAACAAAATGTGCAGGCAATTCCCTTGGCCCCATACTCTCAACGACATGGCCGGGTTGCCGTTCTGTTGTTGTTGATGCCTCCGGAGCTTCAAGAGGACTCGCTATTGCGTGGGATCCACGCTCTGTATCCATAAGTGATGCTCATGCAGCCCACAACCTAATCCAGGCTTCTTTTCATATTCATGGCACTAACTTGCATGGACACCTGTCCAATGTCTACTTCCCTCAGGATGCTGCCAGAAAAATTGCATTGCTAGACACGGTAGAATTCCTCAACTCTACCAGAACTCACCCTCTCTGGATCATAGGCGATGACTTCAACATGATAACCAGCCTAGATGAGAAAAGAGGTGGACGCGCAAAGCTTGAAGCAGACTTCACCCACTTCAAAGATTTCATACAACGGAACTGGCTCATTGATCCTCCCTTTGCAAATGGCATCCACACCTGGAACAATAAAAGATCTGGCTCGCAGCAAATCGCCTCCAGACTTGATCGCTTCCTCCTATCTGACAATGCTATTCACATTGGGGGGGACTTTCAGACTTCAATCTTGCCTTTCTCAGGTTCGGATCACTGGCCCATCGCTCTCCAATGGTCCAGGCCAGGAGACCGCGTCAAAAGACCATTTCGTTTTGAAGCTTTCTGGCTCTCTCACCCAGGCTTCAGGGAAATGGTCCAATCGGCATGGAAAGCTTTCACCCCACTCCCGGGCTCCAAGATGTTCCAGTTTCAGCAGCATCTCAAAGATCTTAAGGCCCGCATCAAAGACTGGAATCACTCCACTTTCGGCAACATTTTTCAGCAGCAAAAGTTCCTTGAAAAGGAAATGGAAGAACTCCAGCTGCATATCATACAGGAGGGGCGCAATGAGATAGTGGACAGGAAGGAGCAAAACCTTCTCAAACAGCTGGAGGAAAGAAGGCAGCAAGAAGAAATTTTCTGGAAGCAAAAATCCAGAATTATATGGTTAAAGGAGGGCGAACGAAATACCAAGTTCTTCCATCGTTCTACCATCCAACGCAGAATGGGAAATAACATTGGTTTTCTCCTCAACCAAACGAGAGAGCGACTGGAAGACCACCAGGCCATAGAGACGGAACTGGTCACTCACTTCAAAACGGTTCTGTAGGAAGACCAAGTCGATAGGCAGCCTGCAATCAATCAAGTGCTGCAGCACATTCCTAAACTCATTATAGAAGAGCACAATCAACTCTTACTGTGACCAGTCACCCTCCTGGAGGTTGAACAAGCTGTGGCCCAAAACAAAGAGGGCAAGGCTCCAGGACCTGATGGATTCACCTCCAATTTCTTCCATCACTTCTGGGACCTTATCAAAAATGATGTTTGGCATCTAGTCGAGGAATCCCGAGCAATGCATTGGCTCCTTCCGTCGCTCAATGCCACCTTCATTACTTTGGTCCCCAAGGAAAACCAAGCTGCCACGCCTGACAAATTCCAGCCCATTGCACTCTGCAATGTCATCTACAAAATCATTTCCAAGGTCATCACCAACAGACTCAAACCGCTGCTTCCTCTGCTCATCTCTCCTAAGAAAACAGGGTACGTGGAGGGGCGTCAAATCTTGGATGGTATAATACTTACTCATGAGGTCATTCACTCGCTGAAACAGACCAAAAATCCAGGTATGCTCTTGAAGATTGATTTATCTAAAGCTTTTGATAAACTTAACTGGAAGTACATTCATCAGATGCTTGCAGCTTTTGGTTTCAGCCCTACTTGGATCAGATGGGTCATGAGTTTGATCTCTTCTTCTTTCTTCTTTGTCCTTGTCTCCCATCCCTTCTCCCCCTCCCGTGGTATCCGTCAAGGAGATCCTTTGTCTCCCTTTCTCTTTGTCCTTATGGCTAAGGGCCTGAGTCACTCCCTTCATCATGCTCTCCTCAGCCAGCGTTTGTGAGGCATTTCTGTCCATGGAGCCACGACCATCACCCACCAGCAATTCATGGACGACAACATGCTCTTCGGTCATCCATTTTCCCAAGAAGCCTCCACCTTTAAAAACCTTCTGGATTTGTTTGTCGTTGCTTCAGGTATGACGGTCAATGCATCCAAGTCACAGATCTTCTTCTTTAACACTGCCCCCTCCATTCAGCACCGCATTTTCCGAATCCTCGGTTTCTCCAATGCCAAGCTGCCTGCTAATTATCTTGGAGCCCCCCTAATTGACTCTGCCCTCAAGCATTCTGCTTGGAAAAACCTCTTGGACAAGCTTGAATCTAGATTATCCTCTTGGACCTTTCGCTCTCTCAACCTCCCCAGTAGACTCATACTGGTCAAGTTGATTTTTCAATCCATGCCTATCTTTCTTTTTTCCGTCTTGGCTGCCCCTAAATGGGTCCTCAAGCATATCAAATCCCTTCAACGCAATTTTCTGTGGGGAGCCTCTAGGCAGAACAGAAAGTGGGCTCTGGTAAAGTGGACATCGATCTGTCGTCCTAAGCATGCAGGAGGCCTAGGACTTCGAGACACCCAACACAGTAACGCCATCCTTGGAGCTAAGGTTTGGTGGCAATGGCTTACTTCTCCTCATCGCCCCTGGGCTCGGCTGTGGACTGCCAAATATGCCAACCACAAACCCACCTCAGAGCTCATTCGACTCTCAGTTGCAGAAACAGGATCACAAATATGGAATGCTGCTAAACAACACTGCCTCCTAATCCAAGAACACAACTTCTGGGAGGTCTGTGATGGTCGCACAGCTCGTTTCTGGACAGACTCATGGCAGCAACAACCCAAATTGCTTACCACCATTCAGCCGCCTCTTCAGCATGACCAAATCAAGGCCCTAGAAGCTATTGTTCATCAGTTCTGGGAGGAGACCCACTCTCGAGGCTATAGGCAATGGAAAATAGCAACCTGCTGTCTCAGGCATACACAAGAACAGACTCATCCAGCGCTGAAAAAGGAATTAACAAGCAGGAAAATCCGATACTCAGATAAGCAGGACATCCTCTGATGGGGTCACACCTCAAAAGGCAAGTTCACCACTCAGGAAGCCTACGCCTTGCTAACCCAAAACCCAAATCCCATCGATCCTATTTGGAAGGATCTTTGGCAGCCGTCTCTGTGGCCGAAGGTCTCCCTGTTCTTGTGGCTCCTTTGCCACAAGAAAATCCTCACCTGGGATAATCTTTTAAAGAGAGGTTTTACTGGGCCTTCCCGTTGTCCCAACTGCAACAGTCAGGAGGAAACCATCCTTCATCTCATGCTTACCTGCCCCCTAGTGGCATTTTTATGGGAAATTCTTAGCTCTAAGTGTAGGAGGGATGGTAGGAGGGATGGGGATTTAAACTCTATCATTCACAATTGGCATGTCGCCCCCTACAGATGTGCTCTTCTCAACTATTTCTGGCGACTCATTCCCGGGATCACATTGTGGATCATTTGGAAGGAAAGGAACAAACAGATCTTCAAGAACCAATGCACCCCGCCAGAAATCCTCTGGAATCTCCTTTGCAGCAACCTACAGGAAACTATGGCGCTTCAGAAATGGAATCAGGACGACCTCCCAACTTTTCCCATTGAACGACAAATATGGAAAAGTTGGCAGCTCAAGCTCAATTTAGATCCGGCTTCGACAGGCACTAGGGGCCCTCAGCAGAGCACTCATGATACCTGGGTCCCTCCCCCACAAGGCTTTCTAAAGCTCAATTTTGACGGTACCTCCAAGGGCAACCCAGGGGAAGCCGGCTTTGGTGGAATCATCCAGGACCACAAAGGTAACCCTTTACTCATATAACATGGTTCGATAGGTTGGGATACCAATAATTCAGCAGAACTGGAGGGACTTTGGTAGGGATTGCTGTTGATCCAGCAACACAATTTCTTTCCTATTGAAATTGAGGGAGATTCGCAAATCCTCATCAACATGGTCCATAAACTACTCTCAGGTTCTCCTCCTTCTCGGGTTGCAAACAGCTGAAGACTCATGGCTAGGCTAGAACTCATTGCTGGATGGGTACAAGAACACAGGGCTATCTGTTTCAAGCATACAAAAAGGATGGGTAACAAAGTTGCTGACCTCCTAGCAAACAAAGGTGTTAAGAGTGCCCAAACTCTTTCAGCAGAGCCCCTTTCGTCTACGCACCAGGTCACATGAGTGTGACGCACTACGATGGTGCACCGAGTGTGTCCACAGGATGCGGGTGTTCAAGATTGATATGATGGGCATTAACTGGTGGAGGGGCACGTGGCATGGCCACATGGCCATCTGCAGTCAGCATTTACGCTCCATTTATGCCCCTTTGATACGAGCTCCTCTTGAGGCCGTCACCCTGCGCGGCATTTATGCTGGTGGGGAGGCCGAGATAGCCTGCCTTTCAACTTATTTTTGCTTGACTCTTCATTCCCATCCCTCAATTTGGTTTCTGGGCTCCTGGTGTGGTCTTGTTGCAGTTCGGAAACCTCTATACTGATGCTCTTCCAGCGAGTCGCTTCTAGGTGCTCTGAGGAAGCAGAATTGTCGAGCAAATGCACTTCTGTGGGTAGGCGATGCCATTTGGGTTGCTGCTTCGATTTCCTTCCCGGTTTTCATTGTTCACACAGTCCCTTTTGCTCCTTTCTCTGTGCTTCTTCGCCCAGTTTCTTGGCTCTGCAAACTGGCCCGCATACGCATTTAGTTTCCTTCTCCATACATCTGTGAAACCATGCCCAGGCTTAGGCATAGACTGCGCTGCCGCCGCGGTAGCTCCCGAGCCCGTGACACCAGTCGACGTCGCTCTCCCTCTGCCAGCTCTCCATCGACCTCCTCGGAGAGCCTCCGTAGCCGCTCCCCCTCTGCGCGCTTCAGACTTGGAAGAGGTCATGGAAGGCGCTCCACCTCCTCCCCTCAACGAGGTTCTGCTGTCTCTCGACCGTCTCTTAAAGTTCGCCCAGCAGTCTCTGCCTCCCTGCATAGCCCCTCCACTGCTATTTTCCATTATCAATGCGACTCCAACCGCCCCCTGGTTATTGCTACTATCTCGATTTCTTTCAAAGAATGTCCTGAAGCCCCTCTGGACCCTCCTTCAACAACGCTTACAGTCAATCTGCAGGCTCCCCCTTCTGCTGTGCGTGACCCTCAGCCCGTGGGCAAGGACTCCTCCTACAATGCTGAGGATTGCGGCCCGAATGTTCATCAACATGTTGGATTGCAGGTCGATGGGAGTGTTGCTGGCGCAGAGGCAGTCCAAAGCGGTCTGGGCAATAATGACGAAGAGGTGGGATGGTATAGAATTGAAGAAGAATCGCCCTCGGGCGACTATGGACTCTAGCATCTTGGCCTCTGTCCAAGTAATTCTGTTCAATCTCTATGGTCTTTTACTGGTTTTGGTAGCTACAGGTCTTGTTATGTCTATGTTGAAAGCCTCTGTCGAGGCGGCTTTAGAACCTCGTTCGGGTCAGTTCCCTCCAATGGGTGGCCATGTTTTTTGTTTAATTTTGGCATGTCAAGGCTGGTTTTCTCTGTTGAGGCAGCATTCAAACGTTACTCGGACTGGTTTCCCCTCGAGGGCGGTTCATTTTTTTGTTATTTTGGTGACAGAATGCCCATGAGGGCCATGTACACATTGTATATTATGTTTCACTAATAGAATTAAACTTACCTAGAAAAAAATATATATATATATATATATCACAATTTTTATAGTGATGCTGAGATCCAACTAATTCCACTCTTGGAGGGAGAAGTTGAGAGAATCTCTCAACATCCTCCAACAAACCAAACCAATTCCTAATATGTAGTATGCATCATAAATGAGGCATTATTTCAGTATTTTGGGTGTTCTAAAGATTTTGATGGTGCTGAATCTATTTTCACCATAAAAAATACAATTCAAACACTCCAATTACTTGATTTTTATTTTATTTTATTTTACCAGATCCTGACAAAAAACTGTCATTCCGGCTATTCTGTTGGGTGATAGACAACTCCTAGAACTAATAACATTACATATAAATACTAATATTTTTTTAATAAAAAAAAATTAATATAAAAAATTTCACTTTGTAAAATTAGAAATTATTTACTTTATTTGACCAAACTAATAACTAGTTAACTTTTTACCAATTGCATAATACATATTATGACACTCATAATAAACCCCATTACAATTACCAAATGAAAATCAATTAATTAAATTAAATTTTTATATTAAAAAATACATACTAACTATATTTTATTAAAAAAAGAAAGACTAACCATAAATCTAATTAAATTAATTTCTTAAGTCAAAATCAATAAAAAAAAATAAACAGAGTTTCCAATAAATCAACCTAACTTCCTCCTCTGATTTGTAGATATGTAACTTGCAATAAGCTAACTTTATAACATAAACACTATTTTCTAATAAAAATAAATTAAAAAAAAAATCCAAATTAAAATTAAAAATATTAAAATCCAATTTTCCATCATTTAAAACATACATAAATTAAAATAAAAGAGGTTAAAATCTCATTTTCTATGAGTAAAATCTTACTTGCAGAAAAAAAAACAAATAATGTTTGTGAAAGCTTTTGTGTTCCATTTTAAAAGTTGCTTTTACATTGATGTTAAGTGGCACAAACACTGGTACCATGTTGGGGGCACATTTTTCAAATTTTGAATAACGACGGTAGCTCAACCACAAAGTTCCACCAAATTTTTCCGTCGACTATCTTATTAGTTCATTGACTAAACCACAAATTCTGGAAAGATTATGCTTCATTTCAAGTTAGTATGAGATAACAACGACAAATGTGGCGCACTTTTGAAAGCTTACCTTTGGGATTAAGGCGTGTCACTGAGGCAGCGGTACACATGGGTTGTTCCCATAGAAATGTTTGCACGTCAACGTACGTTTAAACAATGAAGTGGCAAAAAGCAAAGGATTTTGGCATTAACTAAAAGTTGATATCGTACGCTAGAGCTAAATCAATAATCAACTGCACTTCGCCACGTTTTAATGCAAAATCCAATTAAATGGGTCCTCAAGCATATCAAATCCCTTCAACGCAATTTTCTGTGGGGAGCCTCTGGGCAGAACAGAAAGTGGGCTCTGGTAAAGTGGACATCGATCTGTCGTCCTAAGCATGCAGGAGGCCTAGGACTTCGAGACCCCCAGCACAGTAACGCCATCCTTGGAGCTAAGGTTTGGTGGCAATGGCTTACTTCTCCTCATCGCCCCTGGGCTCGGCTGTGGACTCCCAAATATGCCAACCACAAACCCACCTCAGAGCTCATTCGACTCTCAATTGCAGAAACAAGATCACAAATATGGAACGCTGCTAAACAACACTGCCTCCTAATCCAAGAACACAACTTCTGGGAGGTCTGCGATGGTCGCACAACTCGTTTCTGGACAGACTCATGGCAGCAACAACCCAAATTGCTTACCACCATTCAGCCGCCTCTTCAGCAGGACCAAATCAAGGCCCTAGAAGCCACTGTTCATCAGTTCGGGGAGGAGACCCACTCTCAAGGCTATAGGCAATGGAAAACAGCAACCTGTTGTCTCAGGCATACACAGGAACAGACTCATCCAGCGCTGGAAAAGGAATTAACAAGCAGGAAAATCCGATACTTAGATAAGCAGGACATCCTCTGATGGGGTCACACCTCAAAAGGAAAGTTCACCACTCAAGAAGCCTATGCCTTGCTAACCCAAAACCCAAATCCCATCGATCCTATTTGGAAGGATCTTTGGCAGCCGTCTCTGTGGCCGAAGGTCTCCCTGTTCTTGTGGCTCCTTTGCCACAAGAAAATCCTCACCTGGGATAATCTTTTAAAGATAGGTTTTACTGGGCCTTCCCGCTGTCCAAACTGCAACAGTCAGGAGGAAACCATCCTTCATCTCATGCTTACCTGCCCCCTAGTGGCATTTTTATGGGAAATTCTTAACTCTAAGTGTAGGAGGGATGGTAGGAGGGATGGGGATTTCAACTCTATCATTCACAATTGGCCTGTCGCCCCCTACAGATGTGCTCTTCTCAACTATTTCTGGCAACTCATTCCCGGGCTCACGTTGTGGATCATTTGGAAGGAAAGGAACAAACAGATCTTCAAGAACCAATGCACCCCGCCAGAAATCCTCTGGAATCTCCTTTGCAGCAACCTACAGGAAACTATGGCGCTTCAGAAATGGAATCAGGACGACCTCCCAACTTTGCCCATTGAACGACAAATATGGGAAAGTTGGCAGCTCAAGCTCAATTTAGATCTGGCTTCGACAGGCACTCGGGGCCCTCAGCAGAGCACTCATGATACTTGGGTCCCTCCCCCACAAGGCTTTCTAAAGCTCAATTTTGACGGTGCCTCCAAGGGCAACCTAGGGGAAGCCGGCTTTGGTGGAATCATCCGAGACCACAAAGGTAACCCTTTACTCATATAACATGGTTCGATAGGTTGGGATACCAATAATTCAGCAGAACTGGAGGGACTCTGGCAGGGATTGCTGTTGATCCAGCAACACAATTTCTTTCCCATTGAAATTGAGGGAGATTCGCAAATCCTCATCAACATGGTCCATAAACTACTCTCAGGTTCTCCTCCTTCTCGGGTTGCAAACCGCTGAAGACTCATGGCTAGGCTAGAACTCATTGCTGGATGGGTACAAGAACACAGGGCTATCTGTTTCAAGCATACAAAAAGGATGGGTAACAAAGTTGCTGACCTCCTAGCAAACAAAGGTGTTAAGAGTGCCCAAACTCTTTCAGCAGAGCCCCTTTCCAGTTTCAATGATAGAGAACTTCTTCAGGATTGCACTCTGTTGGTGCACCAGGACTGTGTCCACCCGGATGCGGGGGTTCAAGATTGATATTATGGGCATTAACTGGTGGAGGGGCGCGTGGCATGGCCACATGGCCATCTGCAGTGAGAATTTATGCTCCATTTATGCTCCTTTGATGCGAGCTCCTCTCGAGGCCGTCACCCTGCGTGGAATTTATGCCGGTGGGGAGGCCGAGATGGCCTACCTTTTAACTTATTTCCGCTCGACTCTTCGTTCCCATCCCTCAATTTGGTTTCTGGGCTCCTGGTGTGGTCTTGTTGCAGTTCGCAAACCTCCATGCCGACGCTCTTCCAGCCAGTCGCTTCCAGGTGCTCTCAGGAAGCAGAATTGTTGAGCAAACGCACTTATGTGGGTAGGCGATGCCATTTGGGTTGCTGCTTCGATTTCCTTCCCGGTTTGCATTATTCACACAGTCCTTTTTGCTCTTTTCTCCCAGCTTCTTCGCCTGGTTTCTTGGCTCCTGCTCTCCCACTGCTGCCTTCTGCCAGCCCAATTCCTTCTCCATACATCTGTGAAACCATGCCCAGGCTTAGGCATAGACTGCGCTGCCGCCGCGGTAGCTCCCGAGCCCGTGACACCAATCGACGTCGCTCTCCCTCTGCCAGCTCTCCATCGACCTCCTCGGAAAGCCTCCGTAGCCGCTCCCCCTCTGCGCGCTTCAGACTTGGAAGAGGTCGTGGAAGGCGCTCCACCTCCTCCCCTCAACGAGGTTCTGCTGTCTCTCGACCATCTCTTGAAGTTCGCCCAACAGTCTCTGCCTCCCTGCATAGCCCCTCCACTGCTATTTTCCATTATCAATGCGACTCCAACCGCCCCCTGGTTATTGCTACTATCTCGATTTCTTTCAAAGAATGTCCTGAAGCCCCTCCGAACCCTCCTTCGACAACGCTTACAGTCAATCTGCAGGCTCCCCCTTCTGCTGTGCGTGACTCTCAGCCCGTGGGCAAGGACTCCTCCTACAATGCTGAGGATTGCGGCCTGAATGTTCATCAACATGTTGGATTGCAGGTCGACGGGAGTGTTGCTGGCGCAGAGGCAGTGCGGTCCGGGCAATAATGACGAAGAGGTGGGATGGTGCAGAATTGAAGAAGAATCGCCCTCGGGCGACTATGGACTCTAGCGTCTTGGCCTCTGTCCAAGTAATTATGTTCAATATCTATGGTCTTTTACTGGTTTTGGTAGCTACAGGTCTTGTTATGTCTATGTTGAAAGCCTCTGTCGAGGCGGATTTAGAACCTTGTTCAGGTCAGTTCCCTCCAATGGGTGGCCATGTTTTTTGTTTAATTTTGGCATGTCAAGGCTGGTTTCCTCTGTTGAGGCAGCATTCAAACGTTACTCGGACCGGTTTCCCCTCGAGGGCGGTTCATTTTTTTGTTATTTTGGTGACAGAATGCCCATGAGGGCCATGTACTCACTGTATATTATGTTTCACTAATAGAATTAAACTTACCTAGAAAAATATATATATATATATCACAATTTTTATAGTGATGCTGAGATCCAACTAATTCCACTCTTGGAGGGAGAAGTTGAGAGAATCTCTCAACATCCTCCAACAAACCAAACCAATTCCTAATCTGTAGTATGCATCATAAATGAGGCATTATTTCAGTATTTTGGGTGTTCTAAAGATTTTGATGGTGTTGAATCTATTTCCACCATAAAAAATACAATTCAAACACTCCAATTACTTGATTTTTATTTTATTTTATTTTACCAGATCCTGACAAAAAATTGTCATTCCGGCTATTCTATTGGGTGATAGACAACTCCTAGAACTAATAACATTACATATAAATACTAATATTTTTTTAATAAAAAAAAATTAATATAAAAAATTTCACTTTGTAAAATTAGAAATTATTTACTTTATTTGACCAAACTAATAACTAGTTAACTTTTTACCAATTGCATAATACATATTATGACACTCATAATAAACCCCATTACAATTACCAAATGAAAATCAATTAATTAAATTAAATTTTTATATTAAAAAATACATACTAACTATATTTTATTAAAAAAAGAAAGACTAACCATAAATCTAATTAAATTAATTTCTTAAGTCAAAATCAATAAAAAAAAATAAACAGAGTTTCCAATAAATCAACCTAACTTCCTCCTCTGATTTGTAGATATGTAACTTGCAATAAGCTAACTTTATAACATAAACACTATTTTCTAATAAAAATAAATTAAAAAAAAATCCAAATTAAAATTAAAAATATTAAAATCCAATTTTCCATCATTTAAAACATACATAAATTAAAATAAAAGAGGTTAAAATCTCATTTTCTATGAGTAAAATCTTACTTGCAGAAAAAAACAAATAATGTTTGTGAAAGCTTTTGTGTTCCATTTTAAAAGTTGCTTTTACATTGATGTTAAGTGGCACAAACACTGGTACCATGTTGGGGGCACATTTTCCAAATTTTGAATACGGTAGCTCAACCACAAAGTTCCACCAAATTTTTCCGTCCACTATCATATTGGTTCATTGACTAAACCACAAATTTTGGAAAGATTATGCTTCATTTCAAGTTAGTATGAGATAACAACGACAAATGTGGCGCACTTTTGAAAGCTTACCTTTGGGATTAAGGCGTCACTGAGGCAGCGGTACACATGGGTTGTTCCCATAGAAATGTTTGCACGTGAACGTACGTTTAAACAATGAAGTGGCAAAAAGCAAAGGATTTTGCATTAACTAAAAGTTGATCTCGTACGCTGGAGCTAAATCAATAATCAACTGCACTTCGCCACGTTTTAATGGTTTCTTGTAGGATTGTTTTTCGCGTAGTCTAAAAAGGCTGCGTTTCTACTTAGAATCCGGTATTGATTTTCAGAAAATCCGGCAAAAATTTGCTCTGAATCTTGTTTACAGTTGTTAAACTTTAATATTTTAAGTGTACTAATGATTTTTGATAGTGCTGAATCCATTTCCAGCATCAAAAATAGATTCTAAACACTCCAAGCACCTGATTTTTTGAGTTTTAGTTCACTGGATTCCGACAATTTTCTGCTGTCCGAGCTATTTCACGGGCTCGGTAGACAACTTCATTGTCTTTAGTGAGATTTTTTGGAGTTTTTTTTTGGGTTTTTTAAATCTAATTTCTTTAAATTTTGGCAAAAATTTATTAAAATTACAAGCTCTATTAAAATTACAAGCTCGATGGGTAACCTTGTATAATCGAAGTGTCCTAAGGATATTTGAAGGTGTTGAATCCATATATACAGTCAAAAAAACTAGTTTAAATAATACAAATAAAGATTTCACCTCAAATTTTTCCAACTGGACAATCCAAAAGATGTCACTAAAAACAACTTCTATAAAATTGTAATAAAGCCTTAAAATATTGTATATCAACTGCTTGAGATAATTAATGGAGATAGTGTAGAGAATAGAATACCTTAGTGAAATGAAATTCGCAAAACTTTGTATAGTTATCTAAGATTAAAAAATGGTTTGAATGATATTAAATTTTAAGTGTTATTATCATACACAAATTATAAAATATGGTCTATTAAAATTTTAAAATTACAAACCCATAGCAATATTTATAAATACTAATTTTTTTTAATAAAAAAATATTTTTTAAAATTTTATTTTGTAAAAATTAAAATTATTTACTTTGACCTCAATTTTTTACTAAATACATAATATCTACTATAAACATAACTAGCATTTGCACCAAAAGGGTGCAAAGACATGCCGATAGAAGTGTAGATGAATGTAAAGCGACTCATAAGTAGCACTACAGGAAAGAAGGATGTGGACGAGGAAGGAATGAGAAATCAAGAGGCTAAAGTATTGGTAAAGTAGAGATTTGCAAGTAGGTAAAAGTGCATTGTAGAAATTGCAATATATTAGTTTTTTATCACTCCATCATCACAATTTTGATGATAAGATCCCAAGTTTATGTTTTTAATTGTTTTAATTGATAAAAGTAAGTTTGACATAAATCATTAGTAGAATGGAATTTGATGGGAAAATTACGTATCAGAGGGTGATAGGCAAATTGTCTACGATAAAGTGATTTGCCTATCCAAAACAACTAAAAAAATGTCGCTGCTCATATTCCTTTTATGATAAAATAGATGAAAATAATATTAGAGTTGCAAAAAAATTCAAATTTAACAAATTCTTCAAATTTGAAATTCCAGCCCAAATCATCCTCACACAAATTTAAAAAAAATTATAAATATAATATTTTGATGCCCAAGGATTATAAAACATAAACCATTCAACTGACTAATTACTAATTAGTCACTAAGGAGCATTTTGAGAAAGAGCTTGTTTACCCACCATTCTGAAGTATCAGGAAAATATCCAATATCCGCTCATATTGCAAGAGTTGCAGAAAAAACATATGAACTCGGTATGCATCACTTGTCACTTACTCTAGTTAGTTGGAATTAAAATGCTTAAAGAATGTGAACTTAAATACTAATTGAATTGGCAGTTAGGTTGTCATATTGTTTTTCATTAGTTGGCTTTTAGTGATTAGTTCATCCCATTCCCCTTTTAGAAAAGTCATTTGTGAGATAGAAGTTAGTCATAATTATTACTCATGGAAGGATTCCATTATTATGTAAGGAGATACATCCCAGCTGATTGGCCATGTATGGAGAAATTTGGTGAATTGTTTGGCTAAGTTTGCTACAGACTAGATTTGTGGCTTAAAAATTGCAAAAAGCTTGCCTGATTGTGAATTGAATTTCTATACCAATCAACATTTATAGTCTTCTTTCAAATGCTATCTAATTCATAATAGTTATTAGGTACTAATTATCTGAAATGCAGATGGCAGAAAAATCATGTAATTCTTTCACTATTTCTAAATAAGCCAAATGTGGTGCCCAATAACTAGGTTTTCATTAATGCGGTTATTTCTAAGTTAAGTGCTTGTTGTGAAGGTGGTGCCTTACCACTCATTCTTCATTCCCACAGTTTTGTGTTTCACTAATGTTTATTTTATAACAAGCCACTTGTGACTGTGGTGCAAATGTAAATGCAAAAACTAGCGACCCAATGGGCCTAAGAATGTGATGCTTTCATCACCACTACTACGTGGATTGCCAGTAAGGATAGGCAGAAGGTATAAAAGATGATATGGACCAGTGAAAGGTCACATTTTTCTATGCATTCGCGTAGATGTAGTGGTGGTCACCACGCTTCAGAAAAACATGGTTTGGATTTTGGAAAATTTTCACTAACATTACCACATGTGAACCCTAGAAGGTTTTCAGGTTCAATGAGTTTTTTTATGCGCCTTGGAAAGGAGAGACATTTTGTATTCAAAATTCAAATCATGGGACTTTACAATTCTACTTATTTTAATGACCAAGGACCACGTGAACATAAAACCTAATAATCTGCAACGATGGATAATTTTTTGGAGCGTCAATTCCCATTAAAATAATCACAATCCAATTCCCAGAAACAACACATAGCACTGGATATATCAAGTTCCCCAGAATGAGAAAAAAGTCAATATTTTGGTCCTGGATAAAAAATACGATAAGTTGGTGCTCGCTCTTACCTGAAAACTGACAGCTTCGCCAGTCACAACCCCTTTCCTCAACTTCCCTGGGCTTGGCATCTCAAAAGAAGTTTGGAAAGGTCCAACTTCCTCAGCAACAACAACATCAATATTTTGGCTGTCAGTGGCAATATCAACTAACCTATAAGCCTTGTGAGTGTGTGTCTTTATACCTTGTGTGATTATCAACTTCTTGGTCTTTATTTCTAACTTGGTTCTCTTCTTAGTTCCATTCTCGGGTCTTTGTGCATTGTCAACAAGCAGGGCGTGATCATCATTTTGACAGGATTGAATATAAAATAAAATAAGAATAAAATTATATTTATAAGACCTGACTTGAGCACAGAGGGCTTTAAGGGAATCCAAGCAACATTGTTCCTCTGCTTCATCTATAGCAGCTTTGTCTGCGACCTTCTGCGCCTTCTGAAAGAGCTCCACAATCCACTAAATCCTTTTCCACGACCCATTGCTCTACTGCTGCTGCTATTACTTAACCCTAACCTTTGACCTACCTCAATATGAACATCAACAGAGAGTGCCAAAACACACCAATTTATGCTGCTATTGCTTGAAGCAAATTCTTCAGAGAAAGTGAAATTGTCCACAATTTGCTATTACATGGATAAATTGTCTTAATAGAAGAAACAATCTCCATCCCTGCAGATTGACAGCAAGCAAGTGTATAATTTGGAAATTTGCCTTAGAAATCCAAACAATACCTTTGCGATTGATGTCGAAAGCTGCGCGATTAAAATGAGCTGGTTGTCCATAAATTTTGTGAGTTCTAACCTCCAAAAAAAAAACTCGAAATCCCATCTCAAAAAAAGAAAGTGGACAAAACAAACATACCATTTTTGTGGTTAGTTTAGATGGTGAAACGCTTCAAATATTTCCATTGCAATTAGGAGGAGATGACGCCTTAGCGCCTGTGGCGGCAACTTTTTTAATGGGCGGGGCTGATGATGTCACCTCATGAGCTTTCTTCAAGAATGTTGTTTATATAAGAAATACAGTGAATCAAAAAGGCAAAAAAAAAACAATGATACGACAAGGAAACCCCTACCTTAACATTTACCTTTCCATCGCGCAGGTATCAGGTGGTTTAGCTGCTTTTCTTTTTCTTCAAATTGTAATATGCTTGATTCAGGGAACCAAATTTCAACAGGGGTGGTGGTGCAGTTGGTCAACGCGTAACCTCCCTCTTTGTCTTTACTAACTCTATCTTCCCCAATATCCCCATATTTATCTCTAATAACTTTTTCCATGTCTTCATCGCTTCCAGAATGGATACAGAATGTTACTGTAAAATTCGGTTGCTCGCAAGAACCGTACGGTGAGCTTTCACAATACCATAACCCTTTTTGAATAAAATAACTATGGATATCTAATATTCACTTCATATTTTGAGGCGTTGCAACATTTTAACAAACAAAGCAGCAGAAAGACCACCGTAGACATATAGGCCAGAGAAAAGACAGAGACAGACACTAGTGTCATCTTATTTTTTGGATCTCATCGAACTTTTAACATGAATCGCAACTGTCCACCATACTTAAAAATGTCAAAGACTTGAAAATGATGAGAACACATACCTGAAGAGTAACAAAGCTGTCAAGATGAGATGGGATGAAGAATGATGCATAGGTCTGATCAGATGCGAAAAACTTGATATAGACTGCTAATAGCACATACACTACCTGAAACAAAATCAATTGGAACATATAAGAATTTAATATCATATGGACAAAATGAAGTGACCGCATCAAAATTACATGAATTCAAGCAAATAAGAAATTCACAAGTAAATTCAATGAGACAAAATATTAAGACACACTAAAATGAGTGGCAGAGAAACACACTAAATTTAACCGATACCAGGAAAATTCCAAGAACGATACTAGATTTCCCAACAGTAAAAATATACATCGTCGGACAAATTATTCAGTTATTGCAGTGAATTTCGAAATCAAAACTTTCGTTTACCCCTAAATCTCAGTCAATTTCCAGTGAATCGAAAGTATTGACCTGAAGGTGAACAGATCGTTAAACTTTTTCAGATTCGCCTAAATCCCCCTTCTTCTCCACCAGTACTTGCTCCCATGGTGAGACACCTACAAATGGGTCACTTTCCCTAACCCTAGTTTTATGCTCTCCCATGTGACTCGACCCATTGACGTCTGTCCACGGTCTTCTTGGAGGACACCTAGTCGTCGACCTGGTCAGCACAAGAGGGAGGAGCAACAGGAGCGAATTCTCTTTTCTCTCTGAACTTCCTATCCTAAATGCCTCCTCTGACTACTACTCATGGATCTCGATCGTGGGATGTGTTAGATGCATTTCCTTCTTAGAACAAGAAAATGGTGGTGTCTGGAAGAGGGCGGGATCGACGCCCGTGGAAATCTTTGAAATAGTGACTCTTCTTCTTCCTCTATTTGTTAACGTTGGCTGCCGCACCGCTGCCTCTCGTGCTGCTCTCTCTTTCTGTTTGGCCTCTTCGCGTTCGGCTTCTTCTGCCCAAGTCTCAATCCGTCCATTGTTTTTTTTCGTCGCCATTGTTGTCTGAAATGAAATCGAGAGTAACCCCAATTTGAAATTAAAGAATGTGATGCAGATACTGCGAGTGACGAGAATTTGGTTTTAAGAGAGTTTAATGCGGACCGAGATGAGAATTTGGCGGCACAGAGTTAACTCAGGGGAAGTGACTGGTGACACTGTTCAGATTTTGGGACAGCTGTTGGGAACGACGAATCTCAACAGTGTCGTAAACAAAAACCCCTATCAGCATAATTATAAACCCAATTAAAAACCCACGGGAAATAAAATATTCGAGTGTGTATCTTGCATTACCTTCATATCAATAACAGTAAGTTGACGTCCAAATGAGTCATTTGTGCACAGGAGAAGCTAAACTTTGGTCCTTGGTCAATCGCAATAAAGATTCACCAAAGATATCTAGCACTGTGTAATATGGGCCCACCATGTTTCCATTGTGCCACGCTTTAACTAAGTCCTTGCAAGTTTTAATGAATAGATGAGTTCAATGTATAACTTTTATATATAGGAAATTTGACCAGTTATTTTTAAATTGATTAAAATCATTAATTTGAAATTTTGATATTTTTAATATTAGAATTGACTATTATTTTAATAAATAATATATTTAAAATGATTTAAAATTAATAAATTTTAATAGTTTTAATTAATTAATAAATTTATTTATTTTTAATTTTTAACAATATTTTAATATAATTTTTGATATATTTTAATATATTTTTATATAACATTTTATGTATAATTTTAATGAAAAATAATTTTTATTTTTAAAATAATTTATTTAATTTTATGCACTTACATGTAACGTTTTAGTTGGTGGATTGATTATGTAGTGGTTATGGTGTGTTTTGGGTTAGTTTGTGGTGGTTTGAGAGAAGTTGATGGTAGGTCCCCGATTTCATGTTGCATGTTCTCTATTTAAGTTGTGTTTGTAAAAAGTTCGACGTGGAAGTTAGCACTTGGACTTAAAGCACAGAGAGGTGATCACGTTGGCTAATAAAAGTGGCGGATGGAGTTTTTGAGTTCCACAATTGCATTGTTTCGTGCATGGCTACTTGGAATTTTCTTTTCAGGTGGGTTACCGAGGGTGTCAATTATCTCATGCGATGCAAAGTCTCAAGTTTTCTTGTTTACCATCCTTAGATTATTTATTTCATTACTACATCGTGTTTGGGTCTAAGGTGCTAGGATGTAAGTATTTATCTTTGAATTTTCAATTTCGGTCTAAGGTTAAAGCTCGAGGTGGCTTGTTAACCAGCATGTGTTTATTGGCTTGGGGCCTTGGAGTCGACTTAAGTTTGTGAAGGAGAGTTTAGTCTAGCTTAAATTATTTGGGTGCGACTGCATTAGGTCTTTTCCGTGGCCAACTAAACTTTTGTTGGCTGAATATTGTGGTTGGTAACACCCTATAGGCGTCTGAGGCCTCTTATTCTTTTTGTATTTTCTCTTTTTTTCAATGGTCAATGGTGGTAAGTTCTTGGTCGAGGATGTTGTGTCCTTTGTCTCTATTTTTTGGGCTTCTATAGATTCTTAGGCTTGTGTTTGTAGTTTTTGTGATAATATTGTGTGTTGGTACACTAGTCTTTTAGGAGGTGGGTTTGGTCCTTTCTCTTGTTTCTTTGCAACTAGAGGTATTCATAACAATTGCTACAAGTGTTACCATTAGTTCTTAACTATGATGTCGAGATAAAGAATGAGGTGTAGGCAGAGGGGAGGAGGCAGCGCCCTGCAGGGGCAGTGATGCACGAGGCTCTTTGCTCATGACTTGACTACCAGTTATTTCAATGTTGTTCCACTAGCTTGAGACTCAAGCAAGGTTTGAAAGACGATCTCATTTAGAATTTGATATCATGGAAGACACATTGGCATGGGTTCCTGACCTTGGGAACACCAAGAGCAGGAAGAAGCAGTACTTAAATTTTGTGGCTCTTCACTAGAAAATGAAGACCCGATAAGGCTTGGTCTTAAAGGATAAACAAGTGGAGAACTATAATGTCTTTGCCACCCTGGAAGACATTAAGAGGATGCTCAAAAATTAGCATTTTTTCTTGGATAGGATTGAGTCTTGCTTGGCGCATGTGAAAAGTCATATAGATTGTGAATCAGACATTGGCTCCCTGATGGATCCTCTTGGCTCAAGTGCAAGGGCTCCAACAATTATTTCATCCTCAAATAATGATCAGTGATTTTAGTGGGATGGATTTACAGTTTGATGGCGTACATGGTTGTTCTTGGCCCAGTCTGTAGGGCTATTGTTATTTTTGTCAGTTTTCTTTTCACTTGTTTAGACACTGGTCTCAATGTTATGGTCTTAGTATGTTGTCCATGTGCTAATTGTGTTAATTATGTATGGTTTTTTGTTGTTGATATATTGGCTAGGCCCTCTGATGTTCATAAGTTGGTTTCAACAATTATGTATGGTTAAATTTTGTTGGAAGTACTATCAAGGACTATATTGTAATGGGTTTGGTTAGATTTTGGCATCGGCCTTAGTGTAAATTAGGCTCTCAAAATTTTGTGTGTTTGGATATGCATGGGGACTCTTTAGTTTTGGTCTCGCTAGTCACAATGGGTTGAGGAGAGTCTAAATCTTCAATGAGCATTTTGGAAAATCCATATAACTCTTATTTTTTTATTGATATATAGCCTTAATAATATTAATAATAATAATAAAGTACTAAGATATACAAATATTTTGAAAATAAAGGTAACATCTCACACATAATTTTAATAAAAATATATTTGTTAATTTTTCTCTTCATAGAACAATGCACCATTATGGTGAAAATAGTGCACAATTATTCAAAGTGAATAGTGATTTCTATTGTAATGAACAAGTCTCTAAATTATTTGAATCTACCAAATTTAGATAGTAGTTAAAGAGAAAAAATCACTATTTTTACTGATAGTTTTCTTTTCTTTTATTAAATAAAATTTAATAAGGATTAACCAATTTAGACTCAGAGGCATTTAAGTCGTCAAAATTATCCAAGGATTGCACCTGGGCCACACCAGCCCTTAACATGAATATATTTTTTCCCACAAAATTTAAAACTAGTGACCTTCACATCACATAGTGCTTTAATAGTACACTCCAGTAATATCTATTCTACTCCCAATAAGACTATTTATAATATTTATTATTTGTGACCTAGAAAAACCCACTGACTAACACACAACCACCAGTAAACCCTGAGAGCGGCTACGTTTTGTCCTATTCTGTCTTCCTTCCTGTAGCTCAGGTCACAACACAGAGATTAAACCTGAGTCTCTCAAATTTCCCTAAAACATTAATATTTTTTTAAACATTAAATTATGATATAAAAAATAAATATAACATTTAATCTAATTTTAATGAAAAAAACAAATATTTTGCATATTAATTTTTAAGATATAATAAAAAATATACAAATATTTCTAAAATAAATATAACAATCCCTATATAGTTTTAATTAATATATAATTGTTAACTTCTCAAATAGTATACAATTTTTCAAAGTGGATGGTGATTTTTATTATAATTAATATTTTTTCCAATTGCTTATATTTAACAAATTTAAATATTAAATATAGTTTTCTATCACTTGAATAAATAAAATTCGTTTGATTCCATTTAGATTAATAAATTTTATTTATTTATTTATTTATTTATTTATTTTTATTTTTTTTTAATTTTATAGATGATTATTATTATTTCAAATTGTAAATTTCTGCGATCTATAATTGTTTAGCCAATTATTCTTCAAAAATACAAATAATATTGTGATTTTTCCATAAGAATTGGTTAAACTATTATTATTTCAATTAATATTAAATAAACTAATATAAATATATTCTAAAAACAATTTAATATATTATATATTATTTATTAGCACAACTACATTAATAAATGTGGTTGATAAATGTTGATAGGCATATATCAATTATATACACAACCATATTAATTAACATAGTTGAAGAGACATACTTAATATTAATATTGATATTGTTAAATATATAATAATAATAATAATATAATTTATTATATGTTAAATACTAATATTAAATCCAAATAAATAAATAAATTATTATTATTATTAAATTATTTGATAACAATAATAAATTTTATACTCAGGAAATCCCCAAGCCTAAAAAGAACATGAATCTCCAGAAGACCAAGTTGAACTTAGGAAAGAAGTCCAAAAGGTCAAGGATGCGAGAAAGTCCAGGAAATGGACAATCATTAGGAATAGGAAAGCTATTATTAGAGATAAAGTCTTGAGCATGAGTGATTGTAACACACACCGTTAATTTCACATGGAAATGTAAGGAGTAAATTTTTTTATACAAGTTACTCATGGGTAACTATCCATTCACTATTAAATATTCCTTTCTCATCATTACATAGAATGTTTAACAATTCATAGTGTAACTTTAGAATAAGAATAGTAAGCTCCTTAACCATTAACAACCTCTATTACAGTACATTAACATAATATTGTATGATGTAACCTTCCACTCATTTCATTATTCATGTAGTCATCACATACTTGGCATTATGAACATCATAACAAGAAAGGAATCAACATCATCATCTTGACACAATAATCAATCGCATCATTGAACACCAATATACCCTTGAAACCCCATAGGGTGAAAACCAACAAACGTTTAATTTTATTATTAAACGCTCGTGAGGGTGATCAGCCCTCACTCAATGGATTTTAAGAGAGACCGTCCCTTAACCATCGTTTATAAATCTTACAAAGAAATATACAGAAATATCTAGCTTAAAGCCATTACAATAAATATGATACCATTTACCCTCTGGTCTTCATATCTTCATATCTTGGTGGCATAGATGTACCTACAATGGACCATCGATCTTTGGACCATCCTGCAACTCGCACTCATCTGCATGAACCATTAATCATTTACCTGCCACCAGGATAAGCATAATATTCCTTGTACATGTCACCATTATTCCCTGCTAATGATGCCTTCAACACACATTGATGTCAATATTCATAAAGTATTAATCAACCCTTTCATATATCTATACTAGAGAGGCTTCTCCATCTACTCTTGTATATTTATGACATGAAAGTGAAATACCTTGACATTCACCCCTTAACAGCACATACTGCATATATGCTAGTTATGAGTAATCACATTAACTAATGTTTCCATCGCATAAGCACATATTCCTGCAAGACAATAGCTTCATCTCCTAATAGTTTCTTTAGAATAAATTGATACATCAGTTACGATATTCGTGCATGCGATTTACATAAATTTAATCAAGATAGCTACCCTTAAGCTATTACTTTTAGTGCATGGAATGGAAACTAACATAACAAATGTTGCTCCCATGCATGCAAATGCATATATATTCCTAGAAGAGTTTTCCCAAAGGAGTGCTTACACAACGAAGCACATAGCTTCCTTCACAAGTCTTCCCAAAGAAGTGCTTAATACCAAAGAACATGCAAACACAGAGAACATGCAAACACATATTTCTGGGAATTATAACATAAAACATGCCTTATTCTCCAAATGTCATTCTCAACATTACCCATACATATATATCAATGTACCAAAACATTACTCTAGTTTGTTTACAGGTAATTCATATTTTTGCGAAAGAAACAATGTAGGATAACGAAATTTGTTATCATCTCCCATGTACAAATGTATATTCTTTCCAATGAAATCTAGTGCAAATATTGCATACCTATGCATGACCTTATTCCAAAAGAAATTAACATCATAATCATGCTACCATAAAAGTAATCACATAGTACATTCTTTTAAGAAATATAATGGAATAGTTTCTCTATCCATGACTTTTTAAGAAATATAATGGAATAGTTCCTCTATCCATGACTTTACCAACACCATGGTAAACTATCCATGGATATATTAAATAACTAATATTTACAAAACATAATGGTAATCTATTCATAGATTTTTTAAATACTATTCTCTACCAATACCATGGTAAACTATTTATGGATTTATGAAACTATCCATGGATTTATTAATTCATTAATCTCTACCAAAACCATGGTAAACTATTCATAGATTTATGAAACTATCCATGGATTTATTAATTCATTAATCTTTTATCATAGTATTTCTCTAAAAATAAACATGCGTTATACTATGCAATTTTTTGTTTTCTTTCAGAAAACTTAGATAAAAGATTAATTATGCAAAATATTTTATACTCTTTTATTTTCTTTCAAGAGCATGATAAAATACTGATATAAAAAAAATAACTTTCTTTGCAAAATACTTATCTTTTATCATATGTGTTGACCCTCTTGCACAACCCAACGCCCACTTGCACAGGTGAGTGCTCACCATTATTTTCTTCACATAGGTCACGAGCTTTTTTAATGATTCCAGAGTTTCTTTTATAAAAGAATCCATGTCTTTGACCATGTTCCTCTATTCTCTAAATTTCCAACTTTGCTTGAGCCAATTATCTTCCAGTATCAAAAACTCAAAACCCGTGTTAATAAACACAAGGCAATGCAATTGAGCATATTAAAACTGAAAAAACACTCTATCGTTCTGCAATTCTATACTATATGCGCTATTCACATTACATGCAAACCTGAAACCTTCAGATCATTCGCGTTTTATTTATCTTTTAACTTCAAACAACTGCTAGATTGGATATGAAACTGGCCGTGTCACTTCTCTTTGAAATTGACTACTGCTACGATTAACCATCTTGCAAAGGTTATAAGAGAATCCGACAACCCAAGCAACCCAAGGTCTACATAAAGGGAAGGAGGGATTGTCCTCTAAAATGTTTACAGAATTACAATGGTGTGAAGACCTGCTATTTATCACTTCGAAAGAAAATATTAACCAGTTTCATTTCTTGACAGGAAAAAACTAGGCATGAGTTTCCTCCTCCTGAGATCTTTTATGAATAAAGAATACAAAGGTCGTTATTAAGAATGTGTTTTACATAAAACCGATTCTTGATTTTCTTGATCAAATAGTTAAACTAAATTCATTTAAGATTTATTTACCATGCATAAATACATAGGGTTGAGTCATATGTTACAGTGATAAATAGGGATTTTCATCCTTCTGGATTCTCTTTTGCAATTGTTGTGGCTTTCCATGGCGTAAAGGTCCTATGAAGTTGGATAATGAGTGATATTGACCTTATTCACTTAGTTGAAGCATGGGAGCATGATGAATCTAGGGTCCCTCACCTCCACGGTTTCACTCTTTGGTCTGGTTGGAATAAGAAATCCTCTCGGAGGGGTTTTGGTGGTATAGTCTGCTATATAAGGAACACTTTTTCCTCTCACATCCGACTTCATAAAATCGACCCATTCAATCAATACATTTGGATCAAAATCTCTGATTCTACCACCAATAGGATCTTTCTTGCAATCTTTTATTTTTCTCCTATCAACTCTACATCCTATAAGAAGAAAAACTTGGATAAGAATTGTCCTTTCAATTCTTTAGAAAAAGACATCTTCAAACTGAGAAATGATGGTAATATCGTTTTAGTGGGAGACTTTAATGCTAGAACTGCTACTAACCAAGCCATTGCACTAAGCAACAAATTTAACCTCGACCCCTTGTGGCTTGATGAAGATAGTAACTTAGCTAATAAATTCAAGAGAAAATCTGAAGACATTATCGAGAACTTATTCGGCATTGATCTCCTCAAACTTTGTAGTTCCCAGGACCTAATAGTTTGTAATGGTATTAGCAAGTGGCCCGTCTTTGGTTAGATGACATGTTTCCATGTGATGGGTAGCAGTGTCATGGATTATGCAATTTCTGACATCCTCGTCCTCAACCATATTACAAACTTTGAGCTTCTTAATGGATTTGAGCCCGAATTTGACCACAGACCTCTGTCTCTATCCCTAAATATTGCTATGCATACCAGCCACATGCAGGAGACCAATGAAAGAAAAAGACACATTCGCTGCGATAAAAGTAAAACTGCCTCTTCTTAAGGGATTTAGAGAGGGATTTAGGCCCTATGAATTATAATAATAACATTGATCAAATTTATTACCATTTCGCAACTATCATTTCCAACACCATTA
Source organism: Pinus albicaulis (assembly GCA_034641835.2). NCBI lineage: Eukaryota > Viridiplantae > Streptophyta > Pinopsida > Pinales > Pinaceae > Pinus > Pinus albicaulis. Next base: position 1,369,266,649 of record CM076581.1, read on the forward strand.
GCAAGTTTTCTAATGAGATTTCATTTAAGCAATCTAATAGAACTTCCAATCCATGGTATGACAAAGACTGAAAAATTGCCAGGAAAGCGATCATAGATGCTCCTAATGAAATCATTAAGCTGCAGAATATCAATATATACAAAAATATAACCAAGAGGAAGGAAATATCATATAATAATAAAAGACAGGATTATCTTCTCCACCTTTATAAAGTCGCACCAAAATTTTTTTTGGTGGAATGTTCTTGTCTATAAAACCAAAGATAACCATTCTATCCCCTTGGAAAATTGGGACAAATACCTTAAGAAGTTGTATGACTCTCCAGACACTATGGGCACCACCTTAATCATCCCAATTAAGGAGGATGTACTCTCTCTTGACGACATTGAGTCAAGAATTAATAAGCTCTCTAATGGGAAAGCTAAAGATATTGAAGGATACCAAGCTGAGATCCTTAAAATGGGAAGATCTATCCTCATTCCTTATCTCCACAAGATTCCCAATTTCGTTGTAATGCATGGCTTCCATCGGCTTTGGATGCAAAGCCTTATTGTGCCTATATTTAAAAATTGAGAGAAGAGTGTTCAATATAACTACATGACCATTATGGTTAACCATATCCCATCCAAGCTTTATGGGCTCATTTTGGAGAAGAAGCTTATCATTTGGCTAGAAATCCAGGGAAAAAGAGCTAAAGGAAAAGCTAGTTTTAGGAGACATCACTCGACTATTGACCATCTGGTCACTCAGAATCATTGAAGAGGAATGTCACAATAGTAAAGCCGACCTCTTTTGTTGCTTTGTGGACTTTAGAAAAGCTTTGGACACTGTTCATCGAGATAAATTTTGGGAGAGACTTAAATAGATCATGGTCCCTCCTGAGCTGAGGATTGTTGTGATCCATCTCTACGAGACCGTCACTGCCAATCTTAAAACCAACGAGGGGTCGTCTAAAGACATTAGATGCAATATTGGAGTTAAGAAAGGGTGTCCCCTATCCCCTACCCTTTTTGGAATATAAATCGATAAGCTATAGGAATGGCTGGAATCTGCGAGGTGCAAGGGTATCGAGCTTGCTGGTGTTCTCATTACTCTTCTCCTCTATACCGATGATATCATTCTTCTTGGAAAAATCCATGATCACCTTGACAAATAGCCCCAGATTCTTCATGACTACTGCTCCAAGATGGGTATGAAAGTTAATACCGACAAGACTAAAGTCCTGATCTTTAAATCCAAAAAGATCACTCATGGTAGTTTTGTGTATAATAACCAGTGCTTAGAGCAGGTTTATTCTTATACATATTGTAGAAATTTGCTGAATAAATCACTTATTCAATGGAGATTAACCTGATCACACATCAATTTCGAATTGCATGCATAACACATAATCTCTTCTACAATTAATCGTCACATGCGGAAAGAATAGAAGCGACAGAACATCAATTCATCACACACATTAACACAGTATGTATGGGGAAATCTTATAGCTAAAAAACCCTCAGCTATTTTGTATATTATATGGAGATAACATGCAGCAAATACATAGCACAATACTCCTCACAAGTACTCAGTACTATCTCATAAAGCTACACACAAACTAGCTTGGTTTTGAACAAGTCATGGGTTCAAAACACATCCAAAAATTACCTGCCTCTATTGCACAATCAAGGCTGGTCTTATGAGAGATCCAAGGTTTGACTCTCCTTGGCTTGACAGAGAAATCATCATGGGAAATTTCCTCCAAGTGTGGTGCAAATCTCATGCACAACTAATGTCACAACTGATAGATATCTCAACCATTTCATCTACCTCTTTCACTTGTTGCCACTGAACTATCCATGCACTGAGTTAAACTGATGTGTTATTTAGTTGAATAATGAGTTAATAATTATTGAATTAAATAATATTTAACTCACCCAACTCATCTCTAGTGTATTATATAGTTAAACTAAATACAACTAGCTCAACTAGTTAACCAGAACACCATCTCCATCAACTGTCGCATCAACTCCACCGAACTCTGCCACTTGAGCTCTAACTGAATTCAACCATGCATTAGCTCACCTAACCCATAGGAAAAGCATAAATCCTTCTGGAAGCTGCATGCCCCACATCCGGGGGTCAAACTGAAGTGCTCCAAGAGAGTAAACTGAAATTTAGAGTCCAAATATTATTAAGGGTAAATAATATTTGACTGTTCTATTTTTAGCTCGTCAGTCTAAAAATAGACTTCGACCTAAATTCTAAAAATAGAGGTCCATATATTTTTACCAACATGACCAATCCTCCAAGAATAGCATACTGCAGCTCCCGGTCCATGATCCATATGTCTAAAAATAGACATAGTCTAAAAATAGACTTTGCGCCAAAAATAGCCTGCGGGCCCACTTAGTGAAGGCGACTTCATTTCACTAAGCTCCATCATCTTGCTACACTTTCAACACTCCCTCTCAGCAAGATATGGATTATCTGCAACCCCTATCCTGCCTCTGTGAAACTCGAATTTGCTCCTGGTGAGCGCCTTCGTCAAGATATCAGCATCATGATCCTCCGTGGGAATGTATGAAAGTAACATGACCTTCCGCTGCACACAATCTCTGATATGATGATACCGGATGTCACTGTGTTTAGATCTATCATGAAACACTGAATTAACCGAGAGTTTGATGCAACTCTGATTATCACAATAAATCACAGTAGGATCTAAGTGTGAACCGAACAACCCGACCAGGATCTTCCTCATCCATATAGCCTCGCATGCAACCAAACTCGCTGCCATATACTCGGCCTTTGCTAAACTGAGTGCCACGGATCTCTGCTTCTGTTGTGCAGGGAAACTACGCCGACCCAATGCTAAAAGATCCCTCCGGATGCTGCTCTTCGATCTTTGTTGGGCTCCACCTTGTCTGCATCGGTGAAGCCGAGAAAGCTTCACTCCATCCTCATGTACGTACCACAAACCATATTCGGAAGTGTGCCACTAAGATAACGCAATACATGCTTTCCTGTCCTCCAGAAGAGCTTGGTAGGCTTAACCATACCTTACGAAAGCTGGTTAACAGCATAGCATATATCGGGTCGTGTATTGACCAGATACATCAGCGACCCCACCAACTGTCGATAGACAGTGGCGTCCACTACCTCCGCCGAAGTAGCATCCTCCTTCCTCCAACCACGAGGAAGAGGAGTATCAACAGGCTTGCAGCCATGCATGTTGAACTTCTCCAGTATCTCCCGAGCATACTTACCCTAAGAAACAAATAGTCCTCCACTGCGCTGCCAGATTTCCAATCCCAGGAAATAATGAAGGAGGCCCAAGTCTTTCATCTCAAACTCTCTTGGAATCATCCTTACGCAGAAAGTATCAACAGCTCATCACCCGTCAAAAATCAGATCATCTACATACGGTACGATGATCAACAACTTCCCCTCCACCACAATCTGGTACAGGTTAGGGTCCGACTCACTCTTGGAGAATCCAAGTCCGGTGAAATAACTGTCTATCCGTGTGTACCAAGCACGAGGTGCTTGTTTCAACCCATACAGTGCTCTCTTGAGTCTGCACACATGCGACTCACTACTGAAGATCTCAAAACCTTCAGGCTGCTCTATGTACACCTCCTCCTCAATGACTCCGTTGAGGAACACAGTCTTCACATCCATATGATGGATGTGCCATCCCATCTACATTGAGAGAGCAAGGATCGTCTATATGGAAGAGTACCTTGCGATAGGTGCAAAAGTCTCCTCATAATTGATCCCCTCAATCTGTGAGAAGCCACGGGCAACAAATCTCGCCTTGTACTTCTCCACACTCCTGTCAGCCGCCTGCTTCACTTTGTAGATCCATCGCGAACCCACCACTGATTTCCCCTCCAGTCTGGGGACAATCTCCCATGCACTGTTCCTGCGATCGAATCATATTCTTTGATCATGGCATCTACCCATGCGGGTTCCTCCACAGCTTCCTCAAAAGAGGATGGCTCCATCACGACACATTGACTCATAAGAGCCATGTATCCAGTGTACCGATCCGGTGACTGCCTTTGTCTACGCTGTGTTGTAGGTGGTCCTACAACCTTCTCTGCATCTTGAGCCAGTCGCTCAGCTTCTGTAGTGCGCTTGCGCCCTCTGATGGTTGGCGCTGCATGAGTCGTTTCTTCCACTCCATGAACCTCCTCTTGTGGTTGATCCACATCCGGAGACTCATCCTTGGGAGCTAACAGCTCCTCCTCTGCATGGAAGTGTGGCTCCCTCTCAAGCGAACACTGCATGGCTTTCTCCTCCTGAAATTTGATATCTCGTCACACAACAGTCTTGCGACTGTCTGACACATACACCCGATAGTTGTGAGGTGTATCAGTGTACCCCACAAATATTCCAACCTCAGCAGTTGGATCTAGCTTCCTTCTTGCATCCCTCGTCACATGCATGTAGACAAGAGAACCAAAGATCCGCAAATGGGAAATATCATGCCTCTTGCCAGAATAAGCCTCCTCCGGTGTACTCATGCCAAGAACCTTGTGAGGACAACGGTTCTGCACATACACTGCTGTATTGTATGCCTCGGCCCACAAGTGAAGGGGTAGGCTTTGATCATGCAACATCGCCCGTGCAGCACCCACGATCATTCTGTTCTTCCGCTCGTACCCCCGGTTAGCCAGGTTGTAGGGTGCGATGATCTCTCTACAATTCCTACTGTGTTGCAAAAGTCCTTGAGTGCGTAGAGATGAATTCGCCACCATTGTCGCTCTAAAACCTTCACCTTCTTCCCGACTCCTTCTCGACAGTGCTTTAAACTCACGAACTTCGCGAATGTATCGCAAGAACACACGCCAGAAGAAGATCCAGCACTTTCGAGAGAAATCATCAACAAAGATCACGTAGTACTTGTGCTTTGCTCTCGAAGCTACTGAGAAAGGACCACAAACGTCTGTGTGAACTCTCTCAAGGATCATCGTGGCGTGACTATCATTCTCGTGAAAGGTGGCTTTCACAAACTTCCCTAAAGTACACCCCTTGCAGCGATGCATTTGCATGAGGTATGGGAAACCAGGTAGAAATCGCAGGATCTTCAAAGCTCCATGGTGAAGGTGGCCCAATCTCTGGTGCCACAGTTCGCCCTCATCATCTAGGCTCACCACTTCTCCCGCTTTTCATGCCATTGCTGGGCAGCCATCTACTTGCAACTGATAAAGGTTCTTGACTCGAACCCCTATCCTCTGGGTCTCTCCAGTAGTCTTACTGCGTAGGAAAGCCTTTCCTTCGCTGAAGACCACATCATACCCCTTGTCTTCCAACATCGCCACAGAGATCAAGTTTTTCTTCAATCCAGGAACATGCATCACTTCCTTCAATACGAAGGGTTTACCAGACTACCTCTGAAAGGATATGGTACCGATACCGGTTGCACTTTATCTACCATCATCACCCATCTCGATGTGCACGCCCAGATCTTTGTCCTCCAGATCTGAAAACAAATCTCGATCTCCCGGAAATCTTATAGAATATGACGCACCTTGTCCAAGAACCCTGCCCGAAGATCCCATCACACTTGATACCAAGCATGCGATCAGCGAAAATTCAAGCTCAAACTGCGAGGCCAAAGCCTCTCCATCTGCAGATCTTCCCGCTTGCTTGTTTTTCTTCTTCTTCAGACAATTTGTGGCATAATGTCCGTGATCATGGCAGTGAAAACACTTCACCTTCGCCATGTCTTGATTCTTGCCCTTTGCACCGGAATGAGAAGTTTTCTTGCCCTTCCCCTTCTTTGCTTTAGTAGCCAAAGCACAATTTTCTTCATCAGTTACCTTTGATGAAGATCCGTCCCTGGTAGTCCTCATGATCTCCTCTTGCATGAGATCCGACCACAGTCGCTCCCATCCCGGCAACTTCTCCCGACCATTGACAGAGTCCTGATAGGAATGCCAAGCCTTTGGAAGACCAAGGAGAGCCAGGTCAACCAAGTCCTCTTCTTCGACAGTCACCCCCACACTTCCCAACTCATCTCTGCATTGAGTGAACTTCGTGAGGTATTTTTCGATGTTGTCGCCTTTCTCCATCTTGATGTTTCTGAGTTTATCTTTGAGCGCCAACTTCCTTTGGTCGCTCTTGCTTTGGTATAGATCCATCAAAGCTTTCCACATTAAATATGGAGAAGCCTTTCCATGCAGGCTGGATACAATGTGATCCTTTATGCCCTCCAACAAGATCCTTCGACATTTCGCTTGTTTCTTTTGCCATGCTTCGACAACAGCAGCATCAGTAGAAGTAGGCTTTGGAATATATTTCTCCACGAATTCCAACAACCCATTATCATCTAATACAGCCTCCATGTGGTCCTTCCATGCAACATAATTCGAACTGCCTTCCAAGGCATATTCTAGTCACAAACCGTTGAAAGACATTTTCGGCAACGGCACAGAGACACAAATACGCAAGATTCGAATTTCACCACAGGTGATAACTCAATCACTTCCGATCTATACTTGAGAAAAAATTATTCCAAATCGGTGTTGCATGAGCATTTGAGACCTTTCACTTTCCAAAGAAAGATGAATCGGAGGCTACCGGCTTTGTATACGAAGACGTTCTGTCAGAAAGGAAATAAGTTTGCAATCACCGTAATAGATCTCGAAAATTAATATAGCTCTGATACCATGTAGAAATTTGCTGAATAAATCACTTATTCAATGGAGATTAACCTGATCACACATCAATTTCGAATTTCATGCATAACACATAATCTCTTCTACAATTAATCGTCACATGCGGAAAGAATAGAAGTGATAACACATCAATTCATCACACACATTAACACAGTATGTATGGGGAAAGCTTATAGATGAAAACCCCTCAGCTATTTTTGTATATTATATGGAGAGAACATGCAGCAAATACATAGTACAATACTCCTCACAAGTACTCAGTACTATCTCATAAAGCTACACACAAACTAGCTTGGTTTTGAACAAGTCACAGGTTCAAATCTCCTCCACAAGTCTGCCTGCCTCTACTGCGCAATCCAAGTGAGTAATGAATGAGATCCAAGTTTGAATCCCACTAGCTCCAATTGCGCAATCCTCATTGGCAATCTCCATCAATGTGTGTGCAAATCTCATGCACAGCCAATAGTCACAACTGATAGCAAACTCACCCTTTCACCCACCTCTAACACTGGTCTCCACTGAACTGTCCATGCATTGCAGTTAACCGATGTGTTCTTTAGTTGAATTATGAGTTAATAATTAGTGAATTAATTAATAATTAATTCACACCACTCATCACTAGTGTATTTTTCAGTTAGACTAAATACAACTAGTTCTCAACTAGTTAACCAGAACACCACCTCCATTAACTATCGCATCAACTCCACCGAACTCCGCCACTTGAGCTCTAACTGAATTCAACCATGCATTAGCTCACCTAACCCATAGGAAAAGCGTAAATCCTTCTGCCAGCTACATGCCCCACCTCTGAGGGTCAAACCGAAGTGCTCCAAGAGAGTAAACTGAAGTTTAGAGTCCAAATATTATTAAGGGTAAATAATATTTGACTTCCCTATTTTTAGGATAGGCAGTCTAAAAATAGACTTTAACCTATATGTCTAAAAATAGAGGTCCATCTATTTTCACCAACATGACCAATCCTCCAAGAATAGCATACTGCAGCTCCCGGTCCATGATCCATATGTCTAAAAATAGACTTTGCGCCAAAAATAGCCTGCGGGCCCACTTGGTGAAGGCGACTTCATTTCACCAAGCTCCATCATCTTGCTGCATTTTCAACACATATTTGGGCATTGAATTCCCTCATCATCTCAACTGGAATTATAGCTTCGAGAAAAGGATTATTGGGGGTTGGAAAGCTTATTATGAGCTTGAAAACAATTGTAATTTGGTCGATCTTTACATTTGGAGTAATAAGAGGTTCCTCTTTGAGACCGTTGTCACCCATGTTGTCTTATACAGATGTGAAGTTTGGGGTTGCAGTATATCCAGAGAGTCATGGAGGAATATTGAGATGATTCAAAAGCAATTCATAACCTACAACCTTAAGATCAAGGGAAATACTCCTTATCCTATCCTCTTGATAAAATATGGTTTTTCCCCCATTGAAAGTACGACTATGTTTAGATATCTGATGTATAAGAAGAAGATTGACAACATGGAATAAAAAAGTCTCCCTAAAATTGCTTCTAACTGTAGTCAAAACCCTCACCTTTGCCTCAAGCATGAGTGGTATAAGGATGCCCAGTCCTGGCTCAACCATTGGGGAATTAGAAGAATCTCAGTATGGGAAGCAAAAATAATATCAAAAATACTATTACCTACAATTTTAAGGACAAGTTATTGGAGGATAAGGAGCTGGAGGGTAAAAGGAAGCTAAAATAATATAAGGAAGTGATCAACTCCACCCTTGATAATCAGAATTAGCTCTCTGTGTTGTCCAACAATAAGAAAAAAATGAACATCGCTAAGATAAAAACTAATTCCCATGAGCTTCGGAGTGAGACCGGGTAGTGATCTATTCCCAAGACCCCTTGGAATGATAGAATTTGTCAGATTTGCGATTTTAAGCAACTGGAAGGTGAAACACACTTCCTTTTAGACTACCTGAATCTTACTCACATTTGCTCTCAATTCCGTATCGTCTACCACTCTTCCAATATTCTTGACCTATTAAGCCAACCCACCTATAGCGATATTGGAGCACTTATTTCCCTTCTCTTTGATCATAGAAACAAGATTCCGAAGAATCAAACTTAGATTCTTTCTCCTCTCTTAAGGTCTGATAGAATTGAATGGTATTAACGAATGGTAGCCATCACCACCACCACCACCACCACCACCACCATCATCATCATCATTTATAAACACTTTCTTTTTATAATCCTTATTCTTTATTATTAACAATAATAACAATAACTATTGATAATTAATTATTATTATTATAATTCTTTATTAAATATTACTTTAAAAAATAATTAATAATATTACTTTAATTTAATAGTAGAGTCTAGAGGTGCTTCGGGAGGAATTCGAGAGGAATAGCAGCAATCTGGAACCAAAACTCATGGAAGCAGTTGTCAACGTTAAAGGCCCAAGATTGGATAAAAGTAAAGCTACAAAACATACAAGAGGATGTAAGGATAACACTTTATAACATATATGGTCAAAATCACTATAGAGACAAAGAAGTTTGTTGGCCCACCTTACAATCTAACATGGAAGGGGAGGACAATAACAACTTCATCATTGGAGGGGATCTGAACTTGGTTATGCATGCAAAAGAGAAAAGAGGGGGCACTTTTACTCCTGACCCTTCAAGAGGTCAACTTGAGAACATCATAAGAGATTATGACATGGTGGAAATCATCCCCATAAATAGAATTTTTACATGGAGCAACCGTAGACTTGGGCCAGGGAACATCATGGAAATACTAGATCACTTTTTTGTTGTTGTCTCCCTCATCTCCCTCTTCTTTGTGTCAACCTCTTCCATTTTTCCTTGCTCGGCCTTGGACCACTACCCTTTCAACCTTGTCCTCGGTGAACAATCAACCCTTGGGCCTCTGCCCTTCTGCTACAAATCTTTATGGAGTGACTCCCTTGAGGAAGATTCATTGTGGAAAGAAATTGGCATCATCATGTTGAGGGATCTCCAATGCATATATGGGAGACTAAATTAAATCATGTGCGCACAACTCTCAAAGGTTGGGCAAAATATTATTAAAAGAATCGGAAATTGTCAAGAAGGACATGAAGAGAAGGTTAGAAGAAGTACAAATGATATAGATAAACAAGGGGTGACTAAAGAAAAGCAAGAGCAGGAAAAACAACTGTATTGGGCATTATATAACACAAATAGAAAGGAAGAAGAAAAATGGAGAATTAAATCTAGGAATCTCTGGCTTCAGAATGGGGATAAAAACACCTCCTTCTTTCACAAGCAGGCCACTGTCAGAATATCCAAAAATATTATCACAACCATATTTGATGATGAAGGCAACATGTACACCGACCAAGTTGCAATAAAATAAAAAACCCACCTCCATTATAAAAGTATCCTAATAGAAACTATGGAGGTGGAGGAGTATGTTGATCTCTTGGTCCACACTCCTAAATGATCACTAAGGAGATAAATGCCTCCCTAACCATGGATATTGAAGAAGATGAAATTATTAAAGCAATATAGACCCTCCACCTTGAAAAATCACCTAGCCAGGATGGATTCTCCATCAGCTTCTATCGGACCTTCTGGGAAGTAATTAAAAAATACCTCATCAAAATGATTCGATGGACTCAAAGGAAAAAAAGATTGGGGGCTTCACAAACTCGAAATTTCTGGCCCTCATCCCTAAAGAGTCTCGACCATCCACCTTCTCTAGATTTAGGCCAATATCTCTTTGCAACTGCTCATATAAAATAATCACCAAAGTCCTCGCTTCCCGCATCAAAATTTACCTTCCCAACCTTATCTCTGAAAATCAAGGCAGGTTCATAGCAAATAGGCAAATTACTGACTCCATCTTGCTAGTCCCAGAAGAAATACACTCCATCATGATGAGACCGGAGAAGGGATTAGTTTTGAAACCAGATCTTACCAATGCCTTCGACAGATTTAGGCACTCCTTCATTTACACTGTCATAAGGAAAATGGGCTTCTGTGAAGAATTCATCTCCTTCATCTAGGCCTGCAATGGCGGACCTTGGATCTCCCTGCTAGTCAATGGCGGACCTGGACATTATTTTCAATCCACAAGAGGCTTAAGACAAGGCTTCCCCTTATCCCCCTTCCTTTTCATTATCATGGTAGAATCCTTCAGTCGGGCACTGGACTACAACCGCAGAGTAGGTTTAATTATGGGTATCAAATTTAGCAATGGGGTAAAAAAAATGAACCACTCACAGTTTGTTGATGACACCCTACTGATGGGAGGAGATACTTGCATAATACTGATGAGATTTAAAACTCTGCTTGAAAAATTTATGCACTATTCAGGAGGTTAGATCCATTATCACAAAAGCTGCATTTACAGATGGAATTTAACTATGAATACCATGCATATCATTGCCCAAATCTTCAGGGTCCATTAAAAATGGAGCTGGAACCATTTTAGCTACCTAGGGATGCCTGTCAGTAATGGCCCTTTAAGAACAGAGGTATGGAGTATCACCATAGATAAGATGAAAATGAAATTCCAACAACGGGGAGCCTCTTGGCTCAATTGGTTGGGTGTGTGGTCCTCTTAAAGGTTGTCCTCTCTGCTCTGCCCCTTCACCACTTCTCTATGCTTCAAGCACGTATCAGTATTCAAAATCAAATGGAAGCTATCTTAAGACAATTCTTATGGCAAGGTGGCAAAAGTGAGAAAAAGAAGTTCAATCTGGTAAAATGGAAGCAGGTAACAAATAAGTATGAAAATGGTGGTCTTGCTATTTGCATCCCTAAACTGCTGAACGTTGCCTTCGGAGGAAAAAATAGTGTGGTGTTTAATTACTGGGTAGCAAATGTGATGGAAGCAAGTGCTGGAAAGAAAATATTTCTCCACTTCAAGGAAAAATCTATTAGATCAACTCATCCCCAGTAGGCCTTGCTCTCGTATTTGGGATCTCTGCAAAAAATCCATCCCCTTTCTTCGCAACAACACCTCCATAGTTCCTCATGGAGGCCACAACATAAACATTTGGAATGAAAAAATAATGTGTAAGCCTTCTCTTTAAATAATCTGAGCATTCTGCGCATCCAAATGCATCTTAGAGAGCTTGGGATTAACACCCTGGAACAAATCTCCAGTTGGGAAGAGAGCAGTAGCAATTGGCTTAGTTGGATGTTTCAAAATCTGCCCACCCACCTCCTCAATGAAAAAGCTAATATGGAGGGAATGCTTCATGGAGCCGCCCCTCTTGCAAAATATAAAGAAGATAGCTATAGATGGGACCCCTCTGCTTACACCATAAAAGCAGGATACGAGGTTCTTCACAATGAGCACTTTCTTACTCTTCCTTGGGAAACCTGGAAGCAGGTTTGGAAATCTGAAGCTCTCCCTAAAATCAAAATCTTCATTTGGACCCTGGTAAAGGGAAATGTTTTGACAGTTGACAATTTGAAAAAAAGAGGCATTCAGGGAGCCTCTAGATTTCCACTATGCTCCATTGCCGAAGAGACAATACAAAATTTCTTCATTGAATGCTCATTTACAAAAAACTGTTGGAACTCCCTCTCTGATCCCCTTCAAATTGAGATGGTGGCTAACACCTCAGTTTCAGATTTGACTGCCAGTTGGAAAAGGATCTACCCCTGTGGAAAAAAAAGGAAGAGTGTTGCAAAAAGAATCTGGGACACTCTACCATATGTTCTCCTCTGGAACATATGGCTCATGCGGAACAAAGTCACCTTCCAAGATAACAAACCATGCATTAGAAAATTGCAAAGAAAGACCTGGAGCCTAACTGTAGAGACCATCCTAGCCAAAAACAATAGTCAATTCAACATCAATGACTTGCAGGTTGAGGAAAGACTTCTCTTCAGAAGAGTGCTCGACATCCTCTTGAAGTGTAACAAACCTCTCGCTTTTCAACCTATTCAAAAATATCAGTGGAAAATAAGGCTTAAAGAAAAGGATTTTATTGAATGGCTTGATGGGATCAAAACACCCACACTCGGTCTTCGATGGAGCTTCAAAGTCAAATATTGGAATAGCAGGAGGTGGAGGTCACATTGTGGATGAGTAGGGCAACAACGTTACCACCTTCAAATGGGGATTGGGTCTAGTATCAAACAATAGAGTGGAAGAATACACCTTAATGAAAGGCCTTCAAATTATTAAAATATTAAAGATTAAAAAGGCTATGATTTTTGGGGACTCGGAAATAGTTATCAACATGATGTTGAACTCAGCCTTGTCTCCCAACATCGCCCTCATCATATTGATCATCAGGTGTCGTAATTTGAGTAAGGAAATCAAAGATCTATCTTTCTATCACATCCTCAGGTCAAATGAAAAGATAGATGACTCACTGGCCAACAAGGTATGCTACAGACCCCCTGGTCAACTCTATTCCCAAGATAGCACCACCTACTCCCATATTCCATGAATTCTCCCCACTGCGTGATCTCTGCCATCATGATCTTTTGTGCCTTATAGAATTTGTTCATGCAGGTCTGCCATGACCATTCCACCCCCTGCAATTATCTCGTGAACCTGTACCCCTGTGATTCCCGCCCTTCCCTCATCCTCAGCCCTCCTTCCACTCTCTCCCCTCCTATATATCTCGCTTCCCCCTCCTTCACAGGTCACCATCCATTGCTGTGCTACACTCATTCAGCTTCTTAGCTTCCTTGAAGCTTTCCATCCCTCGATCCCTAGGCTTCTAATCCTCGATGTCTATCAGTGCCCTCTCTGCCTCCTCGACCCCATACTTACACGAATGTGTTCTTTCCCTTCCCCTCTTCAGCCAATATAAGGAATGAGAATTGCTTCCACTGCTTTGACCTGCAAGCGGAGATGGATTTGATAAAATCAGAGTTGAAGATAATATAGGATAAACACCAGGCAGACACCAAATTCCTCCAACATCAAGCACAATCCCTCACAGAGCAGCTGAGGGGAGCTAACAATCATTGCGAACACATTGAAGAATCGTTGGAGATCCTGCGCTACATGGTGGACACACAATTTGTCTAGAGTTCAAGCTCCAACAATGTTCCCAATGCTAACCCGGATAACAACCATGGTACCACTGACAACTCAAATGCTCGACAAGGTAGCAGGAACTAGTCTCCAATCCTCCATCTATCACATCTAATATCATGTCTTTTAAATTTGAAGTTATGTTATTTCAGTTTGTTAAGATTTACAAAGAATCAAATATGCAACATAGTAGCAATAGTCAGCATGTAGGGGGTTCGGTTTTTGCCACATCACCCTCCTTGACATCTTCTTCACAACTTGGATGTAATGGGGATTTCATTCCTCACTTTTTTTGGAATATAAACATTAACCGAATTTGTTAAAAAAAAATTACTTAATTTAAATTTTTGTTAATAAAAATTTAATTAATTAATTAATATTATTATTTAATTATTTGATAATAATTATTATTAATATTTAATTTAATGAATTATTTTAAATTATTTAAATAATTATTATCAAATAAATAATATTAATATTAATACTAATTAATTAATTTTTATTTAATAATAATTATAATTTAATAATAAATTAATTTTTATTTAATAATAATTATAGTTAAATTATTTTTATTAAATAGTAATAATAATTAATTCATTATAATAAATAATTATAATAATTAATTAAATATTTATTATAAATAATTAATTATTTTTTTAACAATAAATTATTTATTACTTTTACTATATTATAAAGACAAATTATTTATTACTATTACTATATTATAAAGACATAAATATATATATTTTTTATAATTCCTATCATTTACTATGAGAAACCTACTATGTTAAGGACTGGTGGGAAACCTACTGTGATAACAAGGATCAGACAGAACCCTCTCTGTTCTCGGCCGTACCAATTTGGAATTCTTTCCGAGACGCCGTCAAGGAACAGTACTATCCCGTGGGGAGCTATGAGGACAAGTACATGCAATGGACCACGCTACGACAAAAAAGGGATCAAGATGTGCATGAGCTGACGAATCTGTTCCATACCCTGCGCACAAATTTGGGTATCAAAGATTCAGAGAAACATTTGGTGCTAAAGTATCGCGATTTAATATAGCACGGACTGATCGATAGGAAATGGGTTCTCATCTCCTGCTTAGTACGGCATGCGGTATCTTTGCCAGATTAATGAGAAATTCAAACAGAAGAAGCGAGACTTTGGATCTGCGAATCAAAAGCAAGGGAAAGGTGCTTCCAAACCGCAGAACAAAGGACAGAGCCAAGGCATGGCGGCTAAAGACAACCCATCAAAGCCACAAGAAAAGAACAGCACCGCGAAGCCAAAGAAGGACACGTGAAAGTGGTGTGAGTTCCATAAGAGCTCCACTCACAACACAAGTGAGTGTCGGGCCAAGCAGTCGCTAGTGGCCGACATGAGGGCTTCTGAGTCAGATGCATGTTACGACTCCGAGTCAGAACCTGAAAAGGGGAATGAAAAAGGGAAACAGACTATTGATGCGGAGCCCAATGCCATTGTTGCTACTACAAAGATCCAGAAGGAGGAACCGGAAGATCCAGAGGAGGAGGAACGTCTCTTCCACTCCCAGATGTGGGTAAAGGGCTCCCTTGTACAATTCATTGTCGACAATGGGAGCCAAAAGAACCTCATTTCAGCAGACGCCGTGAAGCGGTTGGGCTTGCCGACCACAGCTCACCCACATCCATACATTGCAGAACAACTCACACCAACAGAGTTAAACCCAGACTGCATGGAACAGGCCACCACAGATTGTATCATGGACATGCAAATTAAGAACACTCACCAACAGAGGATCCAACTGTATCGGGTTGTCAAAGCTGGCCAACTCCTGCACCAAGGAAAGTGGTTCACCAGGGACCAAGTTCAGCAGAAATTTCCTCATCTCATGGAGGAACTTAACACAATGGGGACCATTGCTTCCTAAGGGGGGAGGAATGATCCAGGTGGATATTGGTGGCCACCCGCCTATTCCACTTGGGCCCCACCATTGTCTCTTTCAGTTTTTCAGTTTCGGCATAACTTACTATTTTTAGCAGTTTTTCGGGTCCTGAACTTCCGGAGCCGTTTTGAGGCCCTAAACGACGTTTTTTGGGTATGAAAGCGCCAGCGAATTTTCTGATAAAATTCGTCCCGACAGCTGTAGTCCTCGAATAGAGCTTTCTAATGATGTATCATATGCGTCAAACGGAGATAGTATGCCAAAGTTACGTCCCTGGGAAGTTGAAACACCAATTTACCCAAACGGGGCCCATAGTTTTGGCGCTTCATCTCCTAGGGTTAGGTTTTGGGATTTTTAGGGTTCCCCATTGTTTCTCAATAATAAATAGGCCCTCGAGCCTCATTGTAACTCATTTCAGAGGCTTGTAGCCACCACATCTCTTTTCAGAGATATCTACCAGCGCCCTAGCTAGTTTTATTTCCATTCTGTCTGTAAGCAAATTTCAGTTCTTTGATATTAATGAAATGAAGTGTTATTTCCGCTGCATCTCTGTATTTATGGTTATATGTTTATTCTGTTGCGTTCCTGCATAAATCCGGATCAATTTGGGAGGTGGCCAGGGTATCGATTGATCCAGCTAGAATGTAAGTCAAATATGGTGAAAGGAAGCGACATTGCCTCAAACCAGAGCATCAACACTTCTTTCCAAACCTTAGAAGCGAAATTACAACCCAGCATTATATGCTGCGCATTCTCCTCACATGATAAGCATAGAGGACAATGTGAAGGCCCGTGGAAGCCTTTCTTTTTAAGATTTTCAACTGTAAGTATGCGTTTATGATAGAGCAGTTAATTAGAAAAATCAATTTTGGGGATCAATTTCAGATTCCAGAGCCCTTTCCAAAGCATCGGGCAGGGTGGGATGTAAGGGGTTGCACGGATCTGCTTGTATCCTTGTGCCACCATGTATGCTCTAGATTTCGACCCCCACTATTTATCTAATATTAACTTTGTTCATCACTATTTACATATTAACTTTTTTCGATCACTATTTACTTGATATTATAATATACACTGATATTAAGTTTCTTGATCACTATTTACTTGATATTATAATATACACTCAACCTCTCATATTATTAATCACTATTATTGTATTGTTATTTATCATCCTTATTACTTATTGATGATAAGTAATAAAAACTTCTTCAACTTCCATAAAAACTTATATATGTTTACCTCAAAATTATTTCACAACTCAAAACTCAATTATGAATCTCAATTGATTTTGTTACTTCAACTTCATATAAAAGTTCATACCACTATTTCATTGTTGATTTTGTTACTTCTTCAATTTCACACTAAATTGACTTTGTTACTTCAACTTCATATAAAAGTCATACCACTATTATTATTATTATTTTTTTTTAAATAATTTCGTGTACCTTTTTTCTAACTCTTTATTTGCTTCCAATTCTAAATCACTAGTTTTGTTTATTTTTTCTTTTTAAAACATTTTTTTGATATTGATGTCTATTGAGCCTTTTGTGATCACTATTTACTTAACACTAACTTTGGAGTGTTAGCGCATTGATAACAAGTGTTTTGATATTGGTGTCTATTAAGTCTTTTGTGATCACTATTTACTTAACATTAACTTTGGAGTGTTAGCGCATTGATAACAAGTGTTTTGATATTGGTGTTTATTAAGTCTTTTGTTGATCACTATTTACTTGATATTATAATATACACTCGGTCTCTCATATTATTAATCACTATTATTGTATTGTTATGTATTATCTTTATTGAGAATCTTGGTGGCTATTGATCTTGCTACTTCTTCAACTTCATAAGAATAATTTATTTGAACACGAGATCTTCAGTAAAAGGGTTTCAGCTCGGGCGAGACTAGAGACTAGAACAGTTGGGATTCCACTTAATAGCATTAGGGGTAAGAGTGAAAGGAGTTTGAACTACTATTAACTTTCTATGTGAGTCAGAATGAGTAGGTTTTTCTACAACCTTTATTAGATAAGCCTTCTTAATGAGTAGTTTTATCTTCCTTCTCTACCTTCTTTTCTTCTAAGCTGAATGGATGAGTATGGACAAGTGTTTTGATATTGGTGTCTATTAATTCTTTTGTGATCACTATTTACTTAACATTAACTTTGGAGTGTTAGTGCATTGATAACAAGTGTTTTGATATTGGTGTTTATTAAGTCTTTTGTCGATCACTATTTACATGATATTATAAATTACACTCGGTCTCTCATATTATTAATCACTATTATTGTATTGTTACATATCATCTTTATTGAGAACCTTGGTGGCTATTGATCTTGCTACTTCTTCAAATTCGTATAAAATATTATGGATGTTTACCTCAAAATTATTTCACAACTCAAAACTGAAGAATGAATCTCAATTGATTTTGTTACTTCTTCAACTTCATACAAAAGCTCATGCCACCATTTCATTATTGATTTTGTTACTTCTTCAATTTCATACAAAAGATCACATCACTATTTCATTATTGCACTATTGATTTTTGGAGTTTATTTTTTTTCTTTAAATATTTCCTTGTACTTTTTCTCTCTTTATTTGCTTCCAATTTCAAATTACTACTATTGTTTATTTTTTCTTTTTAAAACATTTTTTGATATTGCTATCTATTAAGCCTTTTGTGATCACTATTTACTTAATATTAACATTGGAGTGTTACGATAATGATAACAATTGTTTTGATATTGGTGTCTATTAAGCCTTTTGTGATCACTATTTACTTAACATTAAGTTTGGAACGCATTCATAACTTTTGTGATCACTATTTACTTAACATGTTAACATGTTAGTGCATTAATAACTTTTGTGATCACTATTTATTTTTGTTATGAGCATCAATCTACTCCATATTACTCTTGAAGATTTCCAACCCCATGGATTTCTCATGCAAGTGTAGGCGGGTCATGACATGATTTCAGTGTTTTCTGATCAAAAGGTTTGGAGATTCAGGGTTGGAATTCGATATCAACTTTCAAATATCCCACCACGAGGCCCTTCCAACCCGATAGGGCACAATAACGCCCTAAGCTTAGAACTCTTCGACCTAACCCATTAGCTTCCCTACCCCTTTCACGTCAAACATTTCATTTACTCGGTCTAACTATCGTAAATCACCATAGCTACACACCATTGACAAGGCATTGAATCTACAACCCCTTATTCCACTATAAACAATCCTCGTATTGTTAAGTTGTGAAGAAGATTAAAGAAAACTAGGAATTCAATTTAATGAGGAAGGTATGGTTTCTCCGTGGCCATGGAGTCCCCCTATGCTTTGTGCACTTTGACTTCCTGCTTTTGATCTAGGCAAGCGCATGGAAGGGAAGTTCCACTACCTCCCAATTGTAAAGTGGTAATCCATAACTCCAACCAACCTAGCCCACGGTGTAGGGGCCCTTCAGAGTGGTCACGGACAATGGAAGGGAAGTTCCACTACCTCCCAATTGTAAAGTGGTAATCAATAACTCTAGCCAACCTAGCCATGCCACGGTGTAGGGGCCCTTCAGAGTGGTCACGAACAAGAATGGGAATCCCATTGTTAGCGAGGATAACAGAGTCAGGCTTGGATTAATTGATGTCAATTATTCTAGCAAATTCGTTGTCTGTTGTCTAGGGATTGAGTCTCACTTCGCTTCGTGCAATGGAGATTTGGACTGCAAATATGAACATAATGGTCATAACAAGTGCAACGCTCAAGCTGGGGAGTAATGGGGACTAGATGGCTTCCAAGTGGCGGCCACTTGGAAACCATCGAGCGACCCAGATCTGGGCACTCGATGACTACCAAATGGTGCCCATAGAGTGGTCAGATTTGGGATAGGCCCCACTTGGAAACCATCGAGCGACCTAGATCTGGGCACCTGATGATTACCAAGTGGTGCCCATAGAGTGGTCAGATCTGGGCCGTTGGATGGGCGCCACTTGGCATCCATTGATTACCTAGATTTGGGCCACTCGATGGCTACCAAGTGGCACCCATAGAGTGACCAGATTTGGACCGTTGGATGGGCGCCACTTGGTAGGCATCAAGTGGCCAAATATGGCCCGCTCGATGGCTGCCAAGTGATGCCCATAGAGTGGCCAGATCTGGGCCGTTGGATGGGTGCCACTTTGCAGCCATTGAGTAGCCAAATTTGGGCTAAGTTTAAGTGCTAAAATCAATCCTTAGAATAGCCGACGCAATCCTTGCAGTTGTTATATGGCCTACGACCTACCACACAACACTTAGGTTGCTACACGTTGCCCTCAAAACACACCCACAGACCATCCACAATCCTCCAAACAACAATGTTTTACCCCTTGAGGTCTTGGGTTGCCATACCACACAACACTTATGTTGCTACACGTTGCCCTAAAAACACACCCACAAACCATCCACAATCCTCCAAACAACAACGTTTTACCCCTTGAGGTCTCGACCTAACAACTAGCAAAATCAACCTCCATTACAACATGTTCGAACCCTTGAACCAGCCCTAAAACAATCCTTGATCTGCCTTCGGCCTTCCTGTAGGTGTCCTCCTCTTGATGCGGCTAGGGCATAGGTTGTCCCTTCCTCCAACGAGTCCTCTCCTCAAGATAATGTTGCCCTTCTTGGATTACTTTAAGCCCTCTAATCACCTTGTATTTATATACCCACAAGGGCTCCTCCAACGTTGTAATTAAGGGCTTCAACCACTGTCATATGTCAACTTTACACCAAGAAGACATTGACACACATGTGAAAACCCCATGGCATAACTTCAAAAATTACTAACTCCTCAATGACAACTCGGAATCAGATGGTTCTCATTGCGTTAGAATTGTCTCATCGAGAGCTATCCCAACCATCACATGTCGAAAAATCATCACGTTTTTGGCCCAAACATCAATGGGTGCAAAACCCCAGGCTTGGGTTTTAAGCCCACAAGCCTATTTGTGGCGCTTTGACCTCCAACCCTTGAACAGTATGGCTTGCAGTACCTCCCAAGATATACAAAAATTATCACTCCCTCTTAGTGAGGGAGGTACTTCCAAGACTAGGACGTAACCATGATTTGGCGATGACACTAGCCCATTTGGCACCCATCACTGCAACATACCAGGTAGATGAATCTGGCAATCTGAGTAATGCCTTTGCCTTATCACATCTAAACCTGAAGATACCGAACTTCCATAGGGATGCTCCATCTGAGGCTAGACTCCCTCTGAGCCTACTCGATCTCCATTGGCTCAGTCCTACAAGCACTCATCCTCTTGGATCAAATACCACTCATGCAAATCTCTCCAATCTCGGATTGCAACATCACGATTTGATGTAGACTCTAGCCTGCGAACCTATAGTCCATCACATGAAGCCATCTCTATCAACCTGATCTCGTCCATGCCAAAGAAACCCTCAAGTTGTCCCAACCATCCATGACAAATCAACGGAAGTCCACGATCAACAATCTTCCCTATAACAAACTGTTATTCACCAAGCTCACCACCAATCCACCAAAACTCCCAACCCATCTTGCCATGTAACTTATCAAAACCGCATCTCCATGTCTTTGGGTTTTGAACTATCTGCTCCATGGTCTAGACATCTATAGTTGCTTCATTGTGCACACTATGATTCACTGTCTCTCAAAGTAGCTCGGATACACTCTGATACCATGTTGATTTTCCACGATCTTGGATCTATGATAGAATCTTAAAATCTTGAATGCTACCAAACCTAGAATCTCAACGATGCTACTTTGCACAATAGAATATAAACAACAATAAATCACATGTGCACATAATACATGCAACATATAATACAATAGTTTATGGCTCTCGTACCAAGGATAATGGCCCTCATACATCCATTAGTTCAAGATACAAAACAAGATACTCTGACCATCTAGATGTAACATGCTCTCTCAGCTCCTCTCAGTCGTACCATATACCTGCTTGGTCCTTCGGCTCCTGGTCTACAACTCCTGCCTCTATCAATGCTCCAAGTCCAGTCCATCTGGCCATTGAATCTTGGCTTTCAAACTACTCTCTAGTTGTGCCTCAATTCATCAAGGTCACAACACATTGAGACTCTTTTCGAGTTGTTCACATCTCCACTTGTGAACAACTCTCAATCTGCCCATTGCTTCTCCTCAGCTACTCAGGGACTTTAGCCCACTATGGTCTTCATGTGCTGCACTGATGAAGACCAACATAGGGCACGAAGGATTTCCACCTATCAATGCAAGATGTCCATCTGCCACAATTAAAACGTGCTAGGAGGATTGCCCATCATTTGATGTAGAATTCCTTCTCTACACACAAGTCTCGAGCTCCACAAACTTGCTCTTGGCTGATCAGACCCTTGAGCTACAACAACTGCCACTCTAGCAACTACCTTTTTCTATCAAGGAATTGTGCACCAGGCTCCAACTTGGACACTATCACACTGTCGTCCACCAAACCATAAGTGCCCTATCCACGTCCACACTTGGTCCATTCTCACACTGCCCTCCAACAGTCCATGAGTGAGCAAGTCCATGTTGTAGCATCTGCACCTATTTAGGGCATCCTCACACCTAGGGTACCCTTACACATGACTGCCAACAAACTTCACCAATCCGCCCTTTTCTCTGCAATAGAGGAGCTATTGCAAAAATCTAGGCTCCAGTCTTCACTATGGAAATTGCCCACTAGTTAGGGATTAAAACATGTCACGTCAACCCTACCTCCTTAGCGTCCATAGGCTGCAACAACTCTGTCCACCCTACCTCCTTAGCTTCCATAGGCTGCAACAACTGGATACTCTATCCAGTTGGAGTTCCTTCATGCCCAACTCTATCCACACTAGAACACCTACATCACTCCATAGCGGGATCTGCTCCTAGTTGGAGTTCCTTCATGCCTAAGGAAACTAAAGGGCAGGTTGTGTTTGCAGCCCTGGAAGGGCAAAATAATGCTTCTCCAATCAATGTATAAACTAGGAATAAGGTAGCCCCTCTTAAGAATAATGCTTCCCCTTTGAAAAATATCCCACAACCTAAAACCTAAATCATAGTGCTAGGACGAGGTGAATATCCCAAAAGCTAATTCATGGTGCTAGGAGGAGGTGTATGAAAACAATACTTCTATTAATTAGATATTTAAACATCCTTTCACTCCTCGAGGTGTATGGAAACAATACTTCTATTGATTAGATATTTAAACATCCTTTCACTCCTCATACTGTACAAACACACTTCCTTCAAATCAAATTTTGGAGAACATTCTCAAGTCTCTTTGCCCCATTCTTTCTAATAAGAATACATGTCAACAACATTACATGTGCTATTCCCTTGCTATTTAACACATATCAAGGGAGGTGGAACCTATCCTTAAGTTCAAAAAATAACCTTTCCTCCTTCGATTCAAGCCCTTCTATCAACCAACTATAAAAAGTTACATGCACTATTTCATGTGCTATTTGACACATGTCAAGGGAGGTGGAACCTATCCTTAAGTTTAAAAAATAACCTTTCCTCCTTCTATTCATGCCCTTCTATCAACAAACTATAGGAATTCGAGATAAGGTAGCCCCTTCAAAGAAGAATGCTTTCTTTTAGATAATAAGGTGATTTAAAACCTAAATCATGGTGGTGGTAGAAGGGGCATATTTCAATAATAAGGACCTCTTTTAATTAGATATTCAAACAACTTTTCACCCTTTACAAGATAATAAGATCAATAATAAGGAATTCTTTTGATTAGATATTTAAACAACTTTTTACCCCTTGCAAGATAATAAGATAATAAGGTGATTTAAAACCTAAATCATAGTGGTAAAAGGGGCATATGTTAATAAGGAACTCTTTTGAGTAGATATTTAAACAACTTTTCACCCATTACAAACATGGTTTCATCCAAATCTATCAAAATTTCTTACCCATGGTTTCATCTAAATCTATCAAAATTATTTACTCAAATTTTTGAAATTACTTACCCAAATTTTTGAAAGGAACATTTGAGAAAATCCTTAGCATTACTTAGGACATTTTCACCATGCCAACTTCTAAGTTCATTAACAATAAAAACATCTCATTTAAAGTCTTTTCTATTATTTATAATAGGGAACACTCTCATTTAAAGTCTTTTCTATTATCTATAATAGGGAACGCCCTCTGTTCGTTGCACTAATTTTATTAGGCTTTGATATAGAACCTATGTTTATTAGTAAAATAACCAACACTTTGACATGCTGAGAAAACTATTTGAATTGGTGAAAATATAGAATCTATGCCTATTAGTAGAATAGTTTATTTCATGACTAAAACATATTAAAAAAAATGAAAACAAAAAAGTGAAACAAATTTCAAAAATAAGTATAAGAAAATAAAAGAAGAGATGAAAAATACTAATCTGGTATATTTTTGTGAATTTGCATTTTACTTCAAAAAAATTACACTAAATTTTTTATTTTATTTTTGATAAAATTTATTTTAATTAGTATACAAAATAGAGTACCCTTCCAGTCATGTTTAAACACACAGACGGTATAAATGTTGAATGCACTTCTTTATGTTACCCAAAGAATATAACAAAAATACCATGATATTATTATATTAATATAAATTTAAATTCGTTCCCAAAGCTGTGTTTTTTTACAAATAAATTGCATTACCTTAATAACACAGTGCTTAATAAAGTTACGAAATGTAGGTGGAGCGTTTAGTTGTAGAATTTGGTGGAAAGTTGAGCTGTAATGTGATCAATTAAGTTTTGGTAAATATTTGTGTATCAGTTTAAGTTTACAGGGTGAAAAAACGTGAACACTCTCGCTGGCGATATCATGCTTCTTCCGTGCTTAATTACAATGCGTCCAAATCAATATTTCCACACTCTGTAACCAAATCCACGCAAACGTGACCGGCATGGAACCGCAGGGCTATCCTCCGCTTCTGAATTGAACAATGGGAAAAAGAACAGGGAGATTGAACAATGGTAAAAAGAACCAATGTCTACGACCAGCCTAAATTATGTCCCACATGCATGACAGAGACAGTATACAAAGATTTTATAAACTACCGGTTGCACCATGTGTCAAATGGTGCCCTTTAAGCGCTCCACGTGAATGGTAGAGAGAGAGATGGTGCCAGCTGTCCATAGGTGAATGGTCCACGTGGCCTGGGCAGATTGCCAACGTGGGAGCCCAGTGACCCAGCTGTCCATAGGTCAATAGTTCAACTGTCGTGCCAACTCACAGAGATCTCAGCCGTCAGATCTTCCATATCTGGACCGTATCTGAACCGTCCGATGTGTTCAATCTAGACCGTTGAATCTGGGAGATGTCAACCGTCCGATATGTTCAATCTAGACCGTTGAATCTGAGAGATGTCGACCGTCAGATTTGCGCGATTTGGACCGTCCGATCTGGGAGATCTCGACCGTCAGATCTGCCCAATTTTAACCGTCCGATCTGGGAGATCTCGACCGTCAGATCTGCCCAATTTTAACCGTCCGATCTGGGACATCTCGACCGTCAGATCTGCCCAATTTTAACCGTCCGATCTGGGAGATCTCAACCGTCAGATCTGCGCAATTTTAACCGTCAGATCTGTACAATCTAAGCCGTCAGATCTAATGAATCTTAGCCATCAGGTCTGCGTAATTTTAGCCGTCAGATCTGCCGAATCTCAGCCGTCCGATCCTCCTAATGTTAGCCGTTGGATCTGTGAGATATTGACCGTGAGATCTAGTCGATCTCAACCGTTGGATCTGCGCGATATTGACCGTGCGATGTACTCGATCTCAACCGTTGGATCTGCGCAATATTGACCGTGCGATCTACTCGATCTGAACCGTTGGATTTGCGCGATTTAGACCGTCCGATCTGAGAGATCTGGACCGTCAGATCCACGCGATCTGGACCGTCCGATCTGGGAGATCTCGACCGTCAGATCAGCGCAATCTGGACCGTCCAATCTAGGAGATCTCGACCGTCAGATCAGCGCAATTTTGACCGTCTGATCTGGGAGATCTCGACCGTCCGATCTGCGCAATTTTGACCGTCCGATCTGGGAGATCTCGACTGTCAGATCTGCGCTCTTTTAGCCGTCCGATCTGGGAGATCTCGACCGTCAGATCTGCCCAATTTTAACCGTCCGATCTGGGAGATCTCGACCGTCAGATCTGCGCTCTTTTAACCGTCCGATCTGGGAGATCTCGACCGTCAGATCTGCGCAATTTTAACCGTCAGATCTGCACAATCTAAGCCGTCAGATCTAATGAATCTTAGCCATCAGATCTGCGTAATTTTAGCCGTCAGATCTGCCGAATCTCAACCGTCCGATCGTCCTGATGTTAGCCGTTGGATCTGTGAGATATTGACCGTGAGATCTACTCGATCTCAACCGTTGGATCTGCGCGATATTGACCGTGCGATGTACTCGATCTCAACCGTTGGATCTGCGCAATATTGACCGTGCGATAACCGTTGATTTGCGCGATCTAGACCCTCAGATCTGTCAAATATCTGCCGTTAGATCTGCACGATCAGAACCGTCAGATCTGCGTGATCTGGACCATCCGATGTGTTAGATCTCAGCCGTCTAGATCTAGGCAATCTAGACCGTCCAATATGTTGGATCTCAGCCGTCAAATATGAATGATCTGGACCGTCAGATCTACTTAATCTCAGCCATCAGTTTCTTGCAATTTCGACCGTCAGATCAGCTTAATCTCTGCCGTCGGTTTCATGCCATTTGGACCGTCAGATCAGATTAATCTCCGCTGTCAGTTTCATGCGATTTGGACCGTCCGATGAGCTCGATTTCGACCGTGAGATTTGCAAAATTTCAGTCGTCCAATGCGCGCGACCTCGGACATTCTCCGGTTCACAGGCAGGTATCCTGGTACTGGCAAAGCCCACCAAATCTGTGGCGACAGATCGAGGGCGCCCATAACGATTCTCTGGTAATGGATTTCAAAGTCGATATAATTCCCTGGAGAAATTTCTTTGACACGAGAATGCTCTTCAGATTGTTCATGGATTGTGCGCCCTCAAGTTTTTGCAGGTAAAAATATATTAATATCTTACCGCTGCTTTCTTGATCCTTCAATTTTGCAGAGTTGCGGCAATCCCTCTGTGATGAATGCAATAAACTGGTGGCAGACAGGAGCAGTTTGAAAGTTGCAAACGCCAGTGTTTATAATTCATGGCTCCTCGCAATACTGGCATAGCCTACAAATTGCAGAAATTCTCCGTAAGAATCGAACCTGAATTTATCGTTATAAAAGAATTCGATATTAGATCACTAAATGAAATGAATTGTTTGAAAAGCAAATAAGTTAAACTCAACAATAAATTTCATCATATTAGCTCCATATATTATATCACTTTATATTCTATATTACATCACTCTATACTCTATATTACATTAACCTATATTCATTAATAAAATTATAAACATGAAAATATATAAATTATATATTTAATTTATATATATTATTTAGTATAAAAGTAATAATAACTCTCAATGAATTTCATCATATTAGCTCAATATGAAGGCAATAATAATTCAATGAATTTCATCATCATATTAGCTCAATATATATTATTGAGCTAAACAAACATATTACATCACTTTATATTACATTAATCACTTTATATTACATTCCCAAATTGTTTGAATCTATATTCACTACTAAAATTATAAATATTACATCACTTTATATTACATTATATAAACAAATGGTTTGAATCTATATTCACTATCAAAATTATAAATATGACAATATATAAATTTATTTGAATCTATATTCACTAATAAAATTATATATAAAACAATATATAAATTTATTTTATATATAAGGTTTTTATAATTTCAATTTCAGCAAAATATCAATTATGATATAAATCTTTTATTGTAATTTAGTTAATTATTATGGATAGAACCTTACAATATAGACATTTTCTCTTAAGAAGTTAACCTATTGCTCGATTATAAAGGAGAGGGGAAAGGATGCGAAATATAAGCATTTTCTCTTAAGAAGTTAACCTATTGCTCGACTATAAAGGAGAGGGAAGAGGATGCGAAGCATAGCTCGATTGATAAGGAGAAGAATATATTGCTCATACTATTAAAGGAAGGAGATGATGTGCAAGCAGGCTATCAATTTAGGGAGAGGCATTTATTGTGAAGAACCATCGAGAGAGGATGCACAAGCAAGCTATCAATAATGGAGAGGGAGAGGAATTAGATTCATTGTAAAGAACCATCGAGAGAGGATGCGCAAGTAGGCTATCAATAATGGAGAGGAATTAGATCTATTGCTTTGTGAAATGGTGGGTGATGGCAGATGTAGAAGGCTTATACAAGAAGCTATCAATAATGGAGAGGAATTAGATCTATTACTTTGTGAAATTGTGAGTGATGGCATATGTAGAAGGCTTATACAAAAAGCTATCAATAATGGAGAAGAATTAGATCTACTACTTTGTGAAATGGTGGGTGATGACATATGTAGAAGGCGTATACAAGAAGCTATAAATAATGGAGGAATTAGATCTATTGCTTTGTGAAATGGTGGGTGGTGGCATATGTAGAAGCTATCAATAATGGAGAGGAATTAGATCTATTGCTTTGTGAAATAGTGGGTGGTGGCATATGTAGAAGGCTTATACAAGGAGAGAGAGCTCCTATGCAAAGTAATGAAGAGCACTTACCAATTACAAATCAACTTAGATCATATGTAGAAGCTATCAATAATGGAGAGGAATTAGATCTATTGCTTTGTGAAATAGTGGGTGGTGGCATATGTAGAAGGCTTATACAAGGAGAGAGAGCTCCTATGCAAAGTAATGAAGAGCACTTACCAATTACAAATCAACTTAGATCCTTACTTTATATCACTTGCAAGGCTAGAAATCAACACCCAATCTCCCAGACTGGATTTACCAAAAAACACTTTGATAGGGATTGTAGACAAATTAGAGCGATTAAAAAGTATTCTTCCATTATAATTAGTAGCAAGATTTGTACACAAATTAGAGCTATTATAAAAAGTATTGTTCCATTATAATTAGTAGCAAGATAAATAGCCACCAAGGTTCTCAATAAGGAATATAAGTAACAATAATAGTAATAGTGATTAATAATATAAGAGGTCGAGTATCAAAGTTCTCAGTAAGGAATATAAGTAACAATAATAGTAATAGTGATTAATAATACAAGATGCCGAGTATATATTATAATATGAGAGACCCTTAAGGAATATAAGTAACAATAATAGTAATAGTGATTAATAATACGAGATGCCGAGTATATATTATAATATGAGAGACCCTTAAGTATAATATAAAAAACCCTTAGAATATAAAAGCCCCTAATCACACATTAGTAAATGAATTTTTTCAAAATCATTAATTAAAAATTTCTCGAAAAAATGCATTGAATTTTTTTAAATGTAGTTTTACTTAGTGTTCTGAATGACTAGACCTAACTAGTCCTTGCGGAACCCCTAATTCCGATAAGCTGGAACGCCAACTAGCAAGATGCGCCAAGATTTTCGAAGGATATCCACTAATTTTTTTTTAAAGTTCGTCATTTATTTATTAGATAGTCCTTTATTTTTTATTTATTAAATAGTACTTTATTGATTGATTTGAAGCCTCTTGTTTACCAATATGTATTTTACCAATGTGTATTAAGTCAAAGCTTCACTGACCAACAAATATGCTACATAATACATTCTTAAAACAAGATTTGGAAATTGGTCAAACTTTAATACTATATATTACCAATGTGTATTAAGTCAAAGCTTCATTGAAGTGAAAAAAAAATTAAAATATGCTACATTAGACATTCTTAAAACAAGGTTTGGAATTCTAAACACAACATTTTTTGGATTAAAAAAGTTGAAAATAGAAAACAATAATATCCCTTAACAACTAACCAACTCCAAAAATATAATTCCCTTATGTTGCTTCCCTCTCTTCTCCTCTTCCCCACCCTATAAAACTAGGTACATATCAATGAGTGCCAGAGATTCAACGAAGTTGGCCATTAGAGCTACTTTTGACACTTTTGATCATGACAAAATGTAAGTGCTAATTCCATGTACTCATACCCCTGTAACTATTACCTTGTAACTAATTCCCTGGACTAGATTCCACATCAACATAGCTAATTCCATGTATTCATACCCTTCCACATCAACATAACTAATTCCATGTACTAATACCCTTCCACATCAACATATAACTAATTTCATGTACTCATACCCTCTAATTCCATGTACTCGTACCCTCTTGTAACTAAATTTCACATCAACATATAACAAAGAAAGATGTCACCACACTCATATAACTATCTCCTATGGATAGTAATTAACATTTCTAATATCATAGATTAATGATGGCAATGGCCATTTTATTTACATTCCAAATTTCATTTCCACATCAGCGTATAACAAAGAAATATGTCACCACACTCATATAACTATCTCCCTATGGATAGTAATTAACATTTCGAATATCAGAGAGAATGACCATTTTATTTACATTAACATTTCTAATATCAGAGAGAATGACCATTTTATTTACATTCCAAAGCTAGATTCCACATCAACATATAACACAACCACCTCTTCAGTGTTACGCACTGAGATGTTTCCCCACCAAAGGAAAGTTGTCACTGTTGACCAACTTACACAATACAAGCCTCTCCCCAATGAAAACCCCGAAAATGTTATCACAACAGTCAGTCTCGAGAAAAACCTCAATAAAAGCATCTAAAGTCATTCATTACAGTAGTTATATTCATCTCCGCGTTTCAGAATGCATCTTCTTTGGTTATGACATTGGAGAGAGGAGACTTCTTTCGACATTGAACCGAATAGCTGAGGGTATTCAGCTTTCAAGAAATGGCATGGAACCAATGCCTTTGAGAATAACTAGTTCCATGTACTCATACCCTTGTAACTAGATTCCACATCAAAACACCAAAACACTGGTTATCAATGTTACGTAAATAGTGATCACAAAAGGCTAACACTCCAAAGTTAATGTTAAGCGAATAAGGCTAATAGACACCAATATCAAAACACCAAATAAATAGTGATCACAAAAGTTAATGTTAAGTAAATAAGGCTTAATAGACACCAATATCAAAACACCAAAACACTGCCAAAACACTTGTTATCGATGTTAAGTAAATGTGATCACAAAAGACTTAATAAAATTAATAGACACCAATATCAAAATACTTGTTATTAATGCGCTAACATGTTAACATGTTAAGTAAATAGTGATCACAAAAGTTATCAATGCGTTCCAAAGTTAATGTTAAGTAAATAGTGATCACAAATGGTTTAAAGTTATGAATGCGTTAACACTCCAAAGTTAATGTTAAGTAAATAGTGATCACAAATGGTTTAATAGACACCAATATCAAAACACTGGTTATCAATGGGCTAACACTCCAAAGTTGATGTTTGACACTGCAAAGTGGATGTTTATCAATAGGCTAACACTCCAAAGTTGATGTTAAGTAAATAGTGATCACAAACAACTAAGTTAATGTTAAGTAAATAGTGATCACAAAAGGCAACACCAATATCAAAACACATGTTATCAATGCGCTAACACTCCAAAGTTACTCCAAAGTTAATTGTTAAGTAAATAAGGCTTAATAACACCAATATCAAAACACTGGTTATCAATGCACTAACACTCCAAAATTAATGTTAAGTAAATAAGGCTTAATAAACAACAATATCAAAACACCAAAACACTGGTTATCAATGCCCTAACACTCTAAAGTTAATGTTAAGTAAACAAGGCTTAATAAACACCAATATCAAAACACCAAAACACTGGTTATCAATGCACTAACGCTCCAAAGTTAATGTTAAATAATAGTGATCACAAAAAATTTAATAAACACCAATATAACCAATGCACTAACGCTCCAAAGTTAATGTTAAATAATAGTGATCACAAAAAATTTAATAAACACCAATATAACCAATGCACTAACGCTCCAAAGTTAATGTTAAATAATAGTGATCACAAAAAATTTAATAAACACCAATATAACCAATGCACTAACGCTCCAAAGTTAATGTTAAATAATAGTGATCACAAAAAATTTAATAAACACCAATATCAAAACACATGTTATCACTGCGCTAACATGTTAACATACATCAAAACACCAAAACACTGGTTACCAATGCACTAACGCTCCAAAGTTAATGTTAAATAATAGTGATTACAAAAAATTTAATAAACACCAATATCAAAACACATGTTATCACTGCGCTAACATGTTAACATACATGTTAAGTAAATAGTGATCACAAAAAGCTTAATAAACATGTTGTTAAAATCACAAAAAGCTTAATAAACATGTTAAGCTATTAAAAAGCTTATTAACTTTTTAATAAAGTTAATAGACAGCAATATCAAAACACTCAATGTGCTAACATGTTAACTTATTAAAAACACCAATATTGATCACAAAAAGCTTAATAAACATGTTAAACTGTTAAGTAAATAATGATCACAAAAAGCTTAATAAACATGTTAAGCTGTTAAGATCACAAAAAGCTTAATAAATTTTTTAAGTAAATAGTGATCACAAATTTTTTAAGTAAATAGTGATCACAAAAAGCTTAATAAAGTCTTGTTAGCACAACTTATTAACCACCAATATCATATAAGCATATAAAATAGTAATGAAACAAAAAAATCGTGATGAAAAAAATATTGTAAGGCACAAAAATAGTAATGAATTATGCCACATATTAGGTTGTTCGACCAAGTGTCCATAGTACTCATAAAAAAAGTAGTCAGCATTCAAAACAGAAAAATAAAAAATGATGACAGCCAATGTGTTCCGATTCAATGTAACTATAAAGCATTGAATATCAAAACACTGTTTTATCAGTAGTTATTATCTGTGCTCAAACACCTATTATCAGTGTGCGCAGATTGTGACTACAAACCATTGAATATCAAAACACTTTTTATCAGTACTTTATGTGTGCAGAATGTAGAATGCAGATTGTGACTGCAATTAACTGCAAACCAAGTGTAAGGCACAAAAATAGTAATGAAGTATGCCATATTAGGTTTGTCCATAGTAAAGACGTCAGCATTCAAGACAGAAAAATAATGTCAGCCAACGTGGACCGATCCAATGTTTTCTAACCATGAATCCAGTGTTCGCGATGTGAGATTTAACTGTCTACAACACTCGGGAACATTATAAAAAAGACAACATATATTCAAAATAAATTATAACCAACAGTCTACAATGCTCAGAAATACCTTCAAAATTTTGAAAACATTCGAGGTAAATTATAACCAACAAGGGCAGCAGCGATCACATAGCATGACACCAGAGGTAAATTATAATCTGCGAGGTAAATTATAACCAACAAGGGCAGCAGCGATCATATAACTATATTCATTGCATGGCACCAGTGTTCTCAAAGTAGATTCATATGAACTATGCTAATAAACAGTTAGTTTGATCCACAAGCGAGTGTAACAATCCTCAAAGTTATTACCATCTACAAATCAAAGATGAGGCAGCAAACGAATGAACAATAAACAGGAAACACAAGTGTGACTGTGCGAGTGAAGTATACCAATAGTTAAATATTTATTCAAGTATTTAGGTCTTAGGTCATCCATGAAGAGTACTGCCAAAGAGGTCATAATTAAGCAGTACCTGAGCACTGAATAACCTCATGAATCTGGACATAGCCACTGGGCAGTTGGCTAGTATGTGTAGAGACACCCCAACTTTAGAGAAAATCTGGACATAGCCAATGGGAAGTTCGAAAAATTGGCCTAGGATGTGTAGAAACACCCCAATTTTAGAGAAATTATTGGGTGCGTGTGGAGACATCTCCAAAACGTTTCACCGCGTGCCCCGTCATCCGAAGGGCATGGGAAGCACCAGGGATGCACTCTCAACCATGTGGTCAATGCCCATGGAACAGGGCAAATAAATATCACAAAAGAAATCAGTTCATGAGAACCACTCCCAAAAGACAACTTCAAGGATCCCATTCAAGGCATTAGGAAGTGATGTTCACAAGCTAAGCTAATCATGAGACATTATTGACGTTGATATGCTAACAGCACATAATTTCAATAAGGCATTAGGATCCCATTCAAGGCATTAGGAAGTGATGTTAACAAGCGAAGCTAATCATGAGACATTATTGACGTTGATATGCTAACAGCACAGAATTTCAATCTGGATGAGCAGGGGAACAACACAAATTTGTATTAGAATTTCAATCTGGATGAGCGGGCGAACATTAACACACTCATGATTAACGTTGATATGCTAACAGCACAGAATTTCAATCTGGATGAGCAGGGGAACAGCACAAATTTGTATTAGAATTTCAATCTGGATGAGCACGGGAACATTAACACACAAAGATAAACATTAACACACAAAGATAATCATAGGAATTGATGTTAAGAAGCTAATCATGAGACATAATTGTTATTGATATGCTAACTGGACAAATTTATATTATTGATATGCTAACAGCACAAATTTGTATTAGAATTTCAATCTGGGTGAGCAGGGGAACCTTAACCCACAAAGATAATCAAATATAATCAAGGGAAAAAGCGTAAGGGTGGTTATGCAAAAGCGAGGTCAACAAATTTTCTACTTCGTCCAATCTGTGTAATTGGATATACAAATATGGAATAATCTTCTCATGTTTAGGAATAAATAAGCTTTACATATATCTGCCAAATAGGCAGAAAGAGAACTTCGTAATGTAGACAATTCCCCCTATGCCTCTCTTAAGCAGGGTCACACCTACTAAAAAATGTTTCCAATAAAAATTTGATCCAAAATCATAAGAATATAGGGAAGACAATAAAGAATTATGCTGGATCACTGAAATCTAAGATCATGCCTAGGCAACAATCTATGAGCGTTACCAATTCGCAGACTCCCATTGTCATTCACAGTCATAAATACACCCCAGAATAATATTATCTTGCCGCACAATCATTTCTCGTAAGCATAATCAGCCATGACTTGGACGTTGGAATGACAAGGTTGTTGCTTTCACAAGAAAGCATACAAAAATTTGGTGAAATATCTGATACTCCGACTCCGTTCTATGACAAGGGTGCTGCTTTCGTAAAAAAAGCAGACAAATATTTGGTGAAATATCTGTTACTCTGACTCCCAAAAGGGTGATGGCGGGGGATGGCAGGGACTTAACCACTTTTCAGCAGCCCATTAGCACCATATTACCCAGCATGATCGAGTGCTATATTCATATCTCCAACTCTTCTTAATACATCTGCAAAACCATACCCTGAAATTACTAGGCCTGCAACGATATTTATTCAAAGTTGAGCTCGCTTGAATCTTGGCCTAAAATTAGGTCTCCAGTTAGTGTCAAAGCCATTACAAGAAAAGACAATTTGTAAAGAGGTTGCCCAAGCTTTATGCTGCGGAATTCAACTAACCTGCTCCCCAATCAATCAGATCAAGGCCAACAAAGAAAGAGATCCCTTGAAACAGTCAAGGGAAAAAGTGAATTCCTTGAGCAGACAATAAACTCCTAGCAGAGGCTGTTAAAAGAAGAAAATCTAAAGCCAATTATTTCTAATCTATCCGATTGGCTTTCTTTTTAAAGAGGTTGTTTCTGCTGTTGTTCGCTCAATTTGTTGAGGACATTAAGGGCCGACTCTGAAATGAGGACATTAAGGGCCGACTCTGAAACAACCCGACGATACTTTGGGTGTTCTAATCGAGGACGGGATTCCTTCATAAAAGCATCGAAATCAGCTTCAGATGATCTGCCCAACTTTTTTGTCACCACCCATTCGTAAGCACTGCCAAGTTACAATCAGCTTCAGATGATCTGCCCAACAATCTATGGGCGTTATTAAATTCTCAAAAGAAGACTCCCATTGTGATTCATAGTGATAAATATCATATTGCAGCACAATCGTTTCTCGTAAGCATAAACAGCCATGAAAATGTGACACTTAGACGTTGGAATGACAAATCTGTTGCTTTCATTAAAAATCATACAAATATTTGGTGAAATATCTGTTACTGACTCCCAAAAGGGTGATGGCCTAAACTTAGACACTTTTCAGCAGCCCATCAGCACCATATTACCCAGCATGATCAAGTGCTGTATTCATATCTCCAACTTCTTAAAACATCAAAAGGGTGATAGCTTAAACTTAGCCATTTTTCAGCAGCCCATCAGCACCATATTACCCAGCATGAAGTGCTGTTTTCATATCTCCAACTTCTTAATACATCTGCAAAAACATACCCTGAAATTACTAGGCCTGCAGCGATAATTATTCAAAGCTTGAATATTGAACTAAAATCAAGTCTCCAGTTAGTGTCAAAGACATTACAAGGAAAGGCAATTTGTAAAGAGGTTGCCCAAGCTTTATGCTTGGGAATTCAACTAACCTGTTCCATAATCAAATCAAGGAGGAAAGAGAACCCTTGAAACAGTTAAAAGTAAAAATGCATTCCTTGAGCAGACATTAAACTCCTAGTAGAGTCTGATAAAAGAAGAAAAGCTAAAGCCAGCCAATTCTTTCTAATAAAACCGATTGAATTTCATTTTAAAGGGTTGTTTCTGCTGCTGTTAGCTCAATTTGTTGAGGACATCAAGGGCTGACTCTGAAACAACCCGATGATACTTTAGGTGTTTGGGTGTTCTAATTGAGGACGTGATTCCTTCTCCATAAAAGCAAGGAAATCAACTTCAGATGATCTGTCCAACTTTTTTGTCACCACCCGTTCATAAGCACTGCCAAGTTGAAAGAGCACAGATATCATGGCATTTAATTTTGTTACAGCCATTGTGTTTTTAAAGAGAAAATATGAAACAATGAAAGGGAACGATCTTGGTGCAGAAAATACATTAAAAAAGGACATGATAGCAGGCACAAAGTATAAAATTGAGCTTCTGGAAAAAACATATATCATTGGAAGGATGATGCAAAAAAGAGTGAATGAATAGAAAGGGGGAATGAGATTTCGCACCAAAAAGAAAATGAATATTAAGTTGGCCTTCTTCTAGAAAGCAATCTGCAGACACAACAGAAAAGAGCAAAGGTTTGCTAATAAGAAACAAGAGGAAAACTCATTCAGCAATTAAAAATCAGAATAAATAACTTACATGAACTTCTCCACATAAATAACCATTAAAGCAGATTGCACAAAGCAGCTCCTTAATGTTTTAGCTAAAAGCATGTATTATGGACTAAAACCAACCTCCTTAGGAGGGATTATGTCTGGTGGACACAAACGGAATAACTGCATTGGACCCAAGTTGTCATCTCCAATGACCTTCTCACCGAAGCAGGTTGTTCTGCAATGTCGCCCAAGAGCCAACACCAGGGAACAAGAAGTGGATACCACTGCTAAAACTGCAATGCCTTCATCCTCCTTGCCAGAATAAGAAAGCTGGCTATAAAAGAACTGCTGACGACTACTCCAATATCTTCATCCCCCCTGGAAGAATAAAGCTGGCAATAAAAGACATTTGAGATCGAGTCTGGCAAAGATAAAGCATGGAAAATAGTACTGAGATAAACACTCGCATGACATGCTCTGGATTTAAAGTGGAACTCTCAACTGACCTTCGTCTATTATTGTTGAAATCAATAATCAGTATGCCTCTTCTGTCATAGTTCAAATCCCATATTAAGAATCCCATATTAACTATTGGAATTGATGACAACTGGTGGTTGAAATGCCATTCCCATATGGTAGAAGATAATCACTACCTGCAGTCTCCCTTTTATCGTTATCTATTGCATCAGAAAATGTTGTCTGTCTGTCTTTCTAAAAGATTACTTTTGAAAAACATTGAAACTCTTTCAAGGATATAATGAGTAGTGGAATCTATCAGATATCCAGAGGGCTCAAAGTGGGTTGTGAGGCACCCACGTCCTATTTTTATTATCCAAAATATTCGTGGTATAAGCCCCGGAGAAACCAATGGATATGAGCACCAATCTGCACCTCTTGCAGGGGATAGATGTTGCGGTTGCGCAGTCTACTCAAAGTGGGCTGTGAGGCATCAACGTCCTATTTTCGTTATCCAAAATATTCCTGGTAGAAGCCCTGGAGGAACCAATGGATATGAGCACCGATCTGCACCTCTTACAGGGGATAGATGTGGTGGTTGCGCAGTATATTTTCATTATCCAAAATATTCCTGGTAGAAGCCCTGGAGGAACCAATGGATATGAGCACCGAACTGCACCTCTTACAGGGGATAGAGGTGGTGGTTGCGCAGTAGACTGAGCCGCTGAAGGGGTTTGGGTAGACAATGATACATGATAAAGGGGAAATTCCTATAAACCCTTGGCATTATGCATATTTCAGTAAAAAAGATGATACATTTCTTCAACTATCTTGTTGAAGCTCTGGCACTCATTTTAGAGCATCTGCTTTTTTAAAGCTTGACCTCAATACCGCCCTTCAAACAGAGAAAAAGGTGGAGGGTAGATTCCTCCTTATTATTGTAAGAAGAAAGGGTTCATCCGTCATCAAGATGCTTCCCTGCGAAGATCAGACGCTGCTGGTCGAAGGGGATCCCTTCTTTTACATCTTTAACGGTGTCAAAGCTTTCAACCTTGAAAGTGATGGTCTTCCTAAGAATTTTGACAAACATCTGCATCTTGAAACTAGAATATAACTAACAAATATACCTGTAAATCATCACAAGCAATTTTTGTTGGTCAAAATTGTTTATTTATCAACATATTATGAAAAAGAAAATTCATAAACTAAAAGGAAAAACTCTCCAAAGCCAAAACTTTAAGTAGTTGCCAAAAAATAACTCTTCACATAAAACAACAGAACTCTAACAAGGTTGCATACAATTTTATACAATAGCTACAAAGACAACAAAATGCAGAACTCAGTATACCCTTGATAACCAAATTTCTGTTCTAAATAAAATGCACGTATTAGTAAAAGGATTTTTAAGATTCGAGGGCTTAAACAGAAGAACCTATAAACAGAAACCCAGAAAGGCCAAAACCCTAACAGCTTACACATCAAGAAATATAAGCTACAGAAAATAAATGACTGTCAATAACCAAATACAGTCAGAGTCAAAGCTTAAACAGAAGAACCTGTAAACAGAAACTCAGAAAGGCCAAAGCCCTAACAGCTTACACGTCAAGAAATATAAGCTACAGAAAATAAATGTCCGTCAATAACCAAATACACAGTGGAAAACGTAAAAACTAGAACAAAAATCAAAATTGACAAAACGTATGCTTACAATATTAACAGCATAAGTTGTCGGATGGGATTTTTAAGATTCGAGGGCTTAAACAAAAGAACCTGTAAACAGAAACCTAGAAAGGCCAAAACCCTAACAGCTTACACATCAAGAAATATAAGCTACAGAAAATAAATGATTGTCAATAACCAAATACAGTCAGAGTGAAAGCTTAAACGGAAGAACCTGTAAATAGAAACCCAGAAAGGCCAAATCCCTAACAGTTTACACGTCAAGACATATAAGCTACAGAAAATAAATGACTGTCAATAACCAAATATAGTCAGTCACAGTGGAAAACATAGAAACTAGAACAAAAATCAAAATTGACAAAACGTATGCCTACAATATTAACGGCATGAGTTGTTGAATGGTCACCTCAGATCTGAGTCAGTCTGTTGGATATATGCCTACAATATTAACGGCATAAGTTGTTGAATGGTCACCTCAGATCTGAGTCAGTCTGTTGGATATATGCCTACCATATTAACAGCATAAGTTGTCGATGGTCACCTCAGATCTGACTGTCTGTTGGATATTTGACGTGAAGTGGAAACCAGCCCCCAGTTGTTGGGAAGGAGTAAAGAAGTTGGTAGGTTTGTCCCCCACCTGGAAGGAGGGATGTGTGCAGTTGCCTGAAGAGTGTCTATTCGTAATTCCCCAACGTTAATTCAGTTGTCTCTGATCTCCCATGCTCCTGCGGTGTTAATCTTCCCTTCAAAATTTCTCTCCAGACCAACTCACAACACATAGCTCCATGTATTGCTTATAGATCTATTCCCAATTCCCCAACGTTAATTCAGCTGTTATCTCTGGTCTCCCATGCTCCTGCGATGTTAATCTTCCCTTCAAAATTTCTCTCCAGACCAACTCACAACACATACCTCCATGTATTGCTTATAGATCTGCAATGAAGAAATGCAGCAAAAGAAATAGAAATATAAAATACAAGCAGTGATATAAATAGCTCTAATACCCAAAATAAAGCTTTAATTAATAATATCACCTCAGAGTTGGCTCGAGGTTGATGGTCCCCGCACCTCCTCCCTGGGAGGGTTCTTTGTACCCCTATACTGATGGTGATCTCTCTACCTTTGGGGATATTTGAAACTCCCCAGATCGCGCGGGAGGTAAAAGAAGAAGCCCACAGGCCAGATTACAAAGAGAAGCAAGACGCGCCACACCTTGTATTTGACCTAGCAGTTTCATAACCATAGATAGCAATGGAACTGGAGCCAATTGATCTTGTTGAAGAACCATCACCCGCATAACCTATTTCAGTAATGGGGGCATAAATAAAGTAAGATTGAGCGTAGGCAGAGTAAGATCTGTTCATTGAAGATCCATAACCGGGCAAAGCCCATTGATGTCCGGGTGGAAGCGAGGTTACGAGCTTGCTCTACTTTCAAGGGGTAGGGGCCCCAAACTCTTTACCCAACCACCCCAATCCCCAGACGTAAGAAGTGGGATCAATAATTGGACGGGGGTTTTGGTACTCGAATTGTAGGGGATGCTGCTCTAAACTTGGGCGTGAAGCGTTGCCTCTATGGGTAGTGCTAGTGCTAATGATGGGTATCGATCTCAATCCGTGGGATCTGCTCCAGGTAAATCAGCACATCTGGTGGTCATCAACGAGTGACTTGGAAAGGATACTAGGCGAGGCTTTCTAACTGCCTGCCTTTTCCACCGATGCTTCCTACGTCCCTACCTTGGGCTCTACTAGGTCTCGATCAATAACTCTGGCACCAGCCACAGAAACTTCACCTAATTAGGTACACCGCTCTTTCCATCAAGATTAAGGTAAGCCCCCTAACCCTAGTAGAAGTACTATGGATACAAGTTAGTAGCCTAGAAAATGACTACAAGTTTCCAAGAGTGGAGGTTGAAATGATCCCTGCATGGGCAAAAGAAGTTTGCAGGTCTAAAAACTACCATAAGGTCATGGCCAAGCAGTGGGTTGAAGGTAAACAGTTTCAATCCCGAGACACGAGAATATACCCCACCACCAACCTAAGGGAATCATATGTGTATGTTGTTGCAATGGTAAGTAGGTTGTATGGGGAGGAGAATGTAGCACACTTCAAATAAGCTTGGGGGCCACTTCTATACACTATAGTAAAGCAGGGATCACTCTTGAACTGGGTTTCCATCCTATCCCACACAATCACAGATGCATTAGCCAGGGCCAAGTATAATACCCCCGGAACTCCCCCTCAATTCTACATGTCATCCTACCTCATTTACACCATCTGTGCTACTACTTCTTTTCCAGGAATGGGATGGAATTGGCGTACATCTGAGCCACCTGTTCATGTATACTGCTAGGACCTATGGGATCATAAATATATGAGGTAGTATGCAAGGATATGTTAGAATTGATCCATTGTATTAATTAGTTTTCTGCAAGCCTGCCCCAAGGCTATCTGAAGAGGCTATGGAAGTTTTAGGCAAGATTGGAGACTGGTACTTAAATGAACCAAGTACTTACATAAGAATATATGGAGCAACCAAGGCTCCACACCTCCTGCCAAAGCATGTACCAGAAAGGCTAGTTATTAGAGAAATAGCCTATCAGACCATCCTGCATGGTTTCAACGCCTAACTAGCGAAAGATCAGAATAAATTGTGTCCAGCTTATCCCATTTATATAGGACTTTATGGACTGACAAATTCCAAGCTTGCAAAGATGGAGGCAGAAGCAATGGAGGACTATCAATTTGGAGAGGAAAGATTCAAGAGACATGATCTAGGAAAAGTGGTATTATTCCACACAAAATGTAATCATCACTTGGCCATACACCCATGACGAGTAGGAAAAAGAATGAAAAAAAGGGCAATCTCATATGATAAGAAGTGCAGACAAGGATGCAACAACATGATAAAGCAAAGGCTGAGAGGAGGAAAGCAGAAGCACAGAGAAAGGCAGCAGAGGAAAAAGCCAAAAGGAAGTTGGAGGACAATGAAATAAAAAGACTTGCAAAAGAAGCTAGAGCTAGAGCTGCAGCAGAAGAAGAAGCAAAAGCTAAAGCAGAAGAAGAGGATAAAAGGAGAAGAGAAGAAGAACACAAGAAAAAGTGAGAGGAGGAATAAGCTGAGAGAAGAATACTTGCAGAGGAAGCAGAAGCACAAAAGGTAAGAATAGCAGTTGCAGCACTCTTCAAACAGACATAAGAGGAAGCTAGGAAAAAGAAAGAATAAGATGAGGCTGAGAAGAAACGAGTTGAATAAGAACGAAGAAAGAAGGAAGAGGATAAAAGAGAAATACTAAGCAAACAGGGGGATAATCACCAAGCCAACAAGTACACACCCCCACAAGCACAGCAACTATGACGAGGCAAGGATGATGGCCCAATAGCAGGACAAGGTAAGGATCCAACCTACTAACTCGACTAGGACGATTCAGGGGTGCCAGCACTCTTCAAACAGACATAAGAGGAAGCTAGGAAAAAGAAAGAATAAGATGAGACTGAGAAGAAACGAGTTGAATAAGAACGAAGAAAGAAGGAAGAGGATAAAAGAGAAATACTGAGCAAACAGGGGGATAATCACCAAGCCAACAAGTACACACCCCCACAAGCACAACAACTATGACGAGGCAAGGATGATTGATCCGGATTTATGCAGGAACGCAACAGAATAAACACACAACCATAAATACAGAGATGCAGCGGAAATAATGCGTCATTTCATTAATAACAGAAATATGCTTACAGACATAATGGAAATAAAATAGCTAGGGTGTTGGTAGCGAATCTCTGAGAAGAGATGTGATGGCTACAGACCTCTCCTCCGAACTGTGTTACAATGAGGCTCGAGGGCCTATTTATTATTGAGAAACAATGTAGAATCCGAAACGTCCAAAAACCTAACCGTAGGAGATGAGGTGCCAAAACTGTGGGCACCCGTTTGGGTAAATTGGTGGTTCAACTTCCCAGGGGCGTAACTTTGGCACCCGATCTCCGTTTGATGCGCTCAATAGCTCGTTAGAAAGATCTATCCGAGGACCACAACTTTCGGGACGAATTTCATTCCATGAAATTCGCTGGTAAAACGATGCCCAAAAAACGTCGTTTAGGGCCTCAAAACGGCTCCGGAAGTTCAGGACCCGAAAAACTGCTAAAAATAGTAAGTTATGCCGAAACTGAAAAACTGAAAGAGACAATGGTGGGGGGCCAAGTGGAATAGGTGGGTGGCCACCAATATCCACCGGGATCATTAAGCCCCCAAAACGGCTCCGAGAGTGGAGGACCCGAAAACCTGCTAAAAATAGTAAGTTGTGCTGAATGTGAAAAGCTGCAAGAATTGATGGTGCTGGTCCAAATGGAATAGGTGGGTGGCTACCGATATCCACCTGGATTACCATAGCCCAATAAAGGAGACAAGGCGGGGGCGGGATCCATGTACCACTAACTCACTAGGACAATTTCAGTGGTGCCATTAGAACTTACATACACCAATAGATTCTAACTACCAAGATTATCACTCGAAAAAGCGAGACGAGGTACTAGACCAACCAGCTCGGAATGATGACCATCCCAAGAACTATCTAGCAAGAGTAGCAGCACTATTTACCCACCCACCCCAATCCCCGTATACCAGCTGAGCTAGCGTAGAGGAGGTAGGCTTATGAGCCGAACTCTTCT
Organism: Pinus albicaulis; assembly: GCA_034641835.2. Classification (NCBI taxonomy): domain Eukaryota; kingdom Viridiplantae; phylum Streptophyta; class Pinopsida; order Pinales; family Pinaceae; genus Pinus; species Pinus albicaulis. The sequence continues at coordinate 1,369,310,249 of CM076581.1, forward strand.
CATATACGATATTATCTCATGGTACGATCGATTATGATCCCATCCCAGCATGCAGACCTGGTTATGGAAGATATAGATAAAGATTGAGAGATAGATGAGCTCCCTTCCTTCATAGAAAGAAAGCATTCTAGTTCGCTTGCACACAGAAGAACCTCTTTTGCCTAATGCCTCATTGGTGGGTAGGGAGCCTCTGCGTTTGGACGGAGTTCTATCTAGTTAGTTATTTAGTGGGTTGGGTCTACATACGTTTAACAAAGAGGGCTGGAAGTATACTTCTTTCTGTCCTTGGCCGCCCCTAACCTTAATGGTATTAGTATTTATAGGGCTAAAGATCTGCAGGCTAGAGTTCTTCCACCACTCGGCATATCTCTGTGGTCAGGGGGAAGGAACCACAGATCTGCGTATGGGATGGGAAGAGAGTCGCGAGACTTGTGGGGGGAGTGATACATCCATTCTCTACAAGGCTTGGATTCACTGTATAGATGCTTTCAGTGCTAGGTGTACGGGGACATGCTAGGTGGGTGTATGGGTACACCATAGGTTGGCCTAACATCCTACTGGCTGGAGTAGGGTAGGTAGGTAGATAGGAGCCTTACAGTCTCACGGCGTTAGTTTTTATTCTCACTATCTATAGTATGATCGAGTAACACATTTTTAGTCCAAGACAAGGAGAGGGGGACTCTCCTGCCTATAGGAGACTATCTTGCCCAAAGGGGACTCTGGGTACTTCCCGAAGGGGATCTATCCCGAAGGAGAAAACTAAACATCTGAGAGAATATTCTCTAGCTCATACGTTGTTAGTCCAAGTAGTATGGATGTAGTGCTAGTGGTGGTGGTGTAAGTTGTATATTCCGACCTTTTCTCCATCGAGTGAGAGTGAGATGTACACTATTTCAAGTTAGCATAACACATTATATATGCAATTATGCAACTGATTGGTTGGATAGTATGGGTGCAATAGTAATACTTAAACTCTCCCGCAGGGGACTATCCCAAAAGGAGGATCCCGAAGGGAACTATGGAGTGTGAGCTCCACTCATATAGGAGCATACAACCTTGATGTATACTATCTTGAGTTAGCATACCACGTTATATATGCAATTATGCCACCGAATTAGATTGATTTTAGGGTAAGATTGATCCTCGCATTGATTGATTCTCGCCCTTGTATTAATTGATCCTTATTAATATCTATTATATATTCTCTTTAAGTAGCATATTGAACATATCATTCCGTTCACTAAACCACTAGCCTTTCCTCTCTGTCTATGAGTGACGTGTTTTATATATTCTATTATGCACTCATTCAATGAATGGGTGTTCTTCACGGTAATGAAGATATGGAGATACGTTATCTCTTGGTAATTGAGGGTGGGTATGGAGACCTTATAAGTACCTGGAGATCTCTGTAGTGTAGTGATCCTTAACAAGGAGAGGGGAAAATGGAATCCCTTGGGCGGTGCTTTTGACCCTAAACTATAACCATATCCATTGGTCATGAAATATATGCGTAATTCTACAACTGAATAGAATTGGTCTAAGGCTTCTAGTAACTTCTAGTAACTCAGTATAGAGAGAGGATCTCCATATAAGAGGGTGAGATTGATCCTCATATAGAGGAACTACGAGGTTCATCTCCGTATTGAGGGGAAAGCCTTATTCTGATCGAACATTTTGAGCCCAAGACAGTAATGTAGTGATCGTGGTAATTATGCAACCGATAAAATGAGTGTGGTAATGGTGCAGTGGTGCGGTAGAGTGGTGTACCGGGGGAATCTCCCGAAGGGGACCTATCCCGCAAGGGGACTATCCCACAAGGGGACTGTCCCGCAAGGGGATTATCCCATTGGTCATGCATTATATATGTCATTATGCATTCCGCCAAGGTGATATATGAAAAAGTAAGCTTCAAAATGGATAACATCCATTGAAATGCATAATTACATATATAAAGAATTACCAGTAGCACGATCTCCAAAGAGTTTGAGGGGAAGATAAAGTAAGACCTAGCATAAACCATGATCCCAGATGTAGCTCCTCAACCCAACCCCTTTAGCTAAAGCAATAAGCCTTCAACCTTGAACCAAAAGCTTCACCTTGAACCTTTAGACAGTCACCAAAAGCCTTATGCCTTGACCCTTCAACCTTAGCCTTTCACCGGGGAGGGTAAGCCAAGGAGAAGCCAAATACACGAAATAAATTGATGTCCCCATATTGTCATACCCAAAAGAAAAGTCCTCGGCTAATAAGTTCCTCCCTCATGCCAAGAAGTACTAAGTGGCTCTTTCAAAGAGTGTCCTCCCTGCGTACGTTGATAAAACGCTAAACCAAGTAGGGAAATAACATAGGTAATATGGGAGTCTAATCCATCCTTGCTTCCTTCCTGGCTTTCCTCCATCCATCCCTCCATCCATGCTCAAGGTGTGCAGTGTACTCATTCTAAAGAAGGCAGTGTAACCCTAGGAAGTGGGTTGGGTAAAGGGTTATAGGCTAAAAGAGAGTATAGGCATAAAGAGAGAAAGATAAGAGGCTTCAAAGTGTTTTTATGAGGCTTCAAATATTCGGCTAAAGAGTGTCCCGGCTGAGAAGGTCTGAGGCTTAAATTTCAGAGGCTTAAAGGTGTCTAACCTCCATTTATCAGAAAGACTCAAAATGATAAGTTCAAAAGTCTCCGTACATCTCGAAACACTAAGTTCAAGTATGAATTTGGTGCAAAGCACATAGCGTAAAAAGAAGAGACTACTAGAAATAATCTAAGGGAAGGTCCCATTATTCCAAAGAGAAGGCTAGAAAGGCCTATAGGAAATCTAAAGGAGGACGCAGTGTGGGCTACGCTAAGCTCTTCCTCCATCCAATAAGATAAAACCTAAAAGAAAAGGGATGGCAAACCTTACCTTCTACAGAGGGCTGTGAAACTGGACAAAGGTGAAATATCGTAAGTAAAAGAGCTAGCAAGGTAATCCATCTTGATTCAAGAGTGATGTGTAACTAACCCTAACTACGTGTGTTGGGTAACCACCGTATGTCCTAAAATAGATAGGCTCCATCCTTCCATCCTTTCCTGTCCTTTATTTTCCTTTGTCCTTCCTTCCTCGATATCTCATAGAGGTCCCTGTTAAATAGCTCTAAGCGTACAACGAGTAACAGTGTTTATTGGGCCTATAAACAATTTCCACCCATGCCATGCCCATTCCTTTGGCTCAGCTCTCGACACGACACTGGTTAATAAGAAGCGGAGGGGATTTACAAAGCACCCAACCCTTGCTTTAGCCCATTGATCGGTGAGGCATCCAACCCTTCAACTTCTCTCTTCGACCCTGCAGTGCTTAACTACGGTACTCTCTCACTTCGCCTAGCTGGGTTGTTCCTAAACTTGACCTTGCCTAGCCGGGTTGTGGGCCTAACAATTGGTTGGTCGGGGGAATGGTTCAGGGGATAGCTAGTCCGCCCTTACCTCATTCTACTATTTATTGACGAATACAAACCCTGCCGACAAGCTGGGACAAGAGCTCCTAAACATGCATATATAAGGGTAGGAACTGGGAACAGTTGACTCTACGCACTGAAGGGACACAAAGTCTCTTGCCAATGACCCTTACTAGTTTAGTTGGGCAGAGGAGAGGTGGGAAGTAGCTCCGGAATGATTATCTAGTCTCCTCTAAGGCTGAGATCACCTCCTAACCCTTGTACGATTAGACGATATCACCTAACTAAGGCAGGTATACCTCCTAACCCTTTTAGGATTAACCTGTCTCACCTAACCTAAGGCAGGTATACCTCCTAACCCTTTTGCGATTAACCTGTCTCACCTAACCTAAGGCAGGTATACTATATCTATAGTCGGGAGAAACTAACTGGGTGAAACACCTAGAGCTAGGAGCAACAAAAAGTAGCTGGGAGAAACTGGGGCTTACACACTTAAGCCTGCTGAACATGGGCTTGAACCACACCTACTTGGAACAGCTAAACACACTTTGTCGGAACATCTAGTCCATTGGGGCGGGTAATTTATTGTACCGAACTCACTCTTATATGCCTATACCTAGAATAAACCACCCACACGGATTAGAGCTCGTACAACACATACCCGAACTGACATACTGGTATCGATTATTTTCTAAATTATTCAATAGCGTAATTACATATATAATTATATCTCTCCTTGTAGTAGGCAGCTTTTTGAAAAGGATTTATGCTAGCTCATCTCTTCTCCATTCTTTCTTTAGTGAGATGAGTGCATACCAATCGTTCACCATAGCTAGAGGTCATTGCCGGTCATTCCTCTCTATGCAAGTGGTCCCCTACGAATAGGGCTTCGGGTCACACATTTTACTTCACTTATCTCTGACCCACCTTAAGGAAGGAAAGGCGATTATGAATTCTCTTTGGCCCACCTCTGATTGGGATTGCCCACTTCTCTCCTCTCTCGCCCATCAACTCTGCCCACGCCCACTCATCTTTGGTTGGCCGGCCCTATTCTATTCCTCTATCTATTCAGACAGTAAGGCAGTGAACCTCGAACATTATCGGACATTACTGGATTCGATAGCATAATTACATACATAATAGCAGCATTCATATTAGTACCTACTTACCTTCTCAGAGAGGAATCAAGTGCCATCATTTGAGGGGAAAAACAGAAGTAAGGAAATTTGCTTGAAACTACCGAAACAATATCTGATAATAAGAACTATTGACTGGGATTCACTAATGAAAAATAAGTCCTATGAAATAAGTAAACATATTGGATCAATCTTTTGGTAGTTTCACTCACTCATTCATATGGGTGAGGAAGGATAGTTCACCCAGGGATGAAAGCTAGGATAATCTAAAGTTATTAAAGAAAAAAGCTTTATATCACTAGTTTGGAGGTAGATAATACTATCTTATCTAACCAATCTATCACCAAATATATAACCTTCCCTTTTGAATTCATGTAGACCAAGCCCTATTAATAGCCGAACCCCTATAGAACTAGAGGATAGCCTAAGGTATAAAGTTAGGGACTTTTGACAAGGCGACTAAGGTAGGGTGTTTTTTTCAATAAAGTTCGAGGGTATCCTATATATAGTAGAAGGCCTACCTTTTTACTTCCATATGGAGGATACCACAAATAACATCCCATGAAAAGCCTTGCACCATGAGGAGCACGAGCACCATGTGGGCCGAACAACTCACGTAGTACGTAACAAGTGTAGTGCGGGTTAACTCACTATGGTAGTGCGACCTAGTGAAAACTCGTATTACGGCCCCTCCAACGTATTACTATGATCAAAACTCTAGGGGGACATCTATAGCCCGGTAAATAGCATGCCATAGGACATAGATTTATTATTGCATGTTCCTAGCCACTGCCCCAAGAGATAAGGTTGCATAGTCTATAAGAAACATACTCTGATCACAAGGAGAAGAAGTCGTTGATTCATTTGCTTGAGTGAAAGCAACAAGGGCAGAAGCCAAGGTGAGGAAGGCAGGACATAGCCTCACATCGAGAGGGAGGGCATACCGACCAGGAGCAAGCAATAGGGATACATGCACACAACGGGGTACATACCTAACACAGGAGAGGACCTACCTGCGATGACATACCTAACACTACGGGAAACATACATACAATTGCATGGATTAAACCGGGCATAAGGATGCTCCTGCCTCTGTAATTTGCAATAATAAAGGTAATAGGATAAACCCTTTGTTAAACCGTCGGGTCATGTATTTACTTCTCTGGTAAAAGCTCTCAATTTTTGCGAGGGAGCCCAAGCACAAAGGCACAGCACATAATCTGACTGGTGCCATCTCTCTATCGACGAACAACACATCTCCCCGAGGTGGAGGGCTACGCTGTTTCGCGGGTACAACTGGATCTGTGCTTTAAGGATATATAACTAAGGGTTATGGAACCTATAATGCATAAAGGTCCATTCGCATTGGTTATAAATCTGGATATGCAATAACTAGATCGGGGGTTGGGGAACAAACCGCTGCCTTCGCCTATGATAGGCTCTGGGTTACGCTCGACTATCCTTGTGCTCTAAATAGGATTGCACACCCAACAGCGTAAGGCTCGGGTCTGATACTAAAATATCTGCACCTAAAGGATCTGATTCCCAGTAAATAAGCTTTCGAACTGTCTCTGCAATTTACGAATGTATACCAAGTTTGAAAGCCAAGATATACTATGAAAATACAAGTTTGAAAGCCAATACGGCAATGGATGATAGATTAGATTTATACTTGAATTTTACGACTGTAGACCTAGTTTGAAAGCCAATAGACACGAATAAAATACATATTACATGCATCATATAATAATAATCTTTTATTATAATACGGGTCGAACCGGCAACGGGGAGATAGGGCAAGTGGGCTGGTTCAGCGATACTGTTTTCGACTGTTCCCAATGTTCCCGACGGAGACGAAGGAGTACTACTGATGGAACCTACGTCAGAGCGAAAAAAGATATTTTCATTCTAATTCTAATTTTGAAATTCTTTCAAAAAGATTAATAAATTGGAAAAAAAACAATTTCAAAGAACCCTTCACTCACTCTGGCGGAGGGGGTAGCTACTGAGCAGAGACTCAATAAGGCTTATGGACACCTACAATGGGGGGGAGCCCTTTCATATTAGAGTAGACTTGGTCCTCTGCTCCTAGTATAAACTTTGGTTACTCCTTTCAAGATGCGAACAAGCGACTTCGTGCCTCACCCATATGATGGATGAGCGACTTTGTTCCTCACCATATGAATAGTGAGTCCCTATCGGGCCTTTGGTCGAGCGTTCAAACCCTATTTAACGCGTCGATTTTGTCCATCGATTCAGTCTTGGTTCAGAGGATAACAATCCCATATTGATAGAGTGCCTAGGTCCTTAGTAGGATCACTGAACGTTCCAGCGGCAACAGAGCAAGTTTCAGTTTACTATCAAAGCATAGACCAGCGACAGAAACAATGGAACCACACAAAAGCATTCATTGCCCATCTCCAGTCAATCGCAAATGACCTAGCATCAGGTAGACAGGAGAGCATAAACCAATATCGCGAAACATCCGCCATCATAACCCACCTGTCCAAATGAAATGTATTTTTCAAACGAACCCAACCTAATGCACATAATATATTAGTCACAGCAAGATCAAGACAAACCCTTCCACCTGTCCTGATATATAAAACCAAAGCCCAGTCACCTAACCAATCCGAGTAGAGCCCAGACGAACCAATTGAACCTAACAAATTACAGCACGATGTGAAAATCCAAGCCACTCACAAAGCACAAATACACTGAAGAGTCAAGTAAATCGCACACACAGCCCCATTCTAATGTCACCCATTCGACCCCAAGCACTGACAGTGGAATACCAATCAACCTCTACGCATAACCCACATATACTTCGCAGCATCACCTGAACTACTAATGCCAAAACATCCAGATATCACAATCTACTGATACCAACTGATACCATGTCAATCAATTGACCGAATCCACATATTGGCATCCCAATCTATTCAATGTGAACTAAATAAAGAAGAACCAAATCGTAACAAATTGAAATCGCGATTCATATGTAACACCATACACACTCCAGTGCAACCCCTAGGTAAATGCCAATGCAACACACCTAGACATTAGTTGTATGGATACATCCTACGCCCCCACCCTAAACCCAAGGAAAACCCCTACCAACCCCTTGACAGACCATGCTTTATGCCCTCAACATTAGGCAGGAACATTAGGAGCAGTTTTCTATTTAGTTTATGAGGAGCAGTTTATTACCTTCTATTACTAGGAAACCCATCCTTTTGTTCCATCAATCAGCTAGGCCAGCCACATCACACCTGATAACACCTGCTGACCACTAGTATCAATTTCAATGCTGCCATATCTTACAGCAGGATTCAAGGAGCAATTCTTAACTAATACTACCTTATTGTCCGAGCCCTGCGCCAGACCAATTTCCCCCATTCAGAACCAAGATTGTCCTGAGAGGGTTCTTTGTACCCCTATACTGATGGTGATCTCTCTACCTTGGGGGATATTTGAAACGCTCATAGAAGTAATGAAAGTAGAGGTACAAGTGGATCTAATAGGGTGTACAGTTGCCGCAGTTGTGCACTCCACTGAGCAGTTGTTCCTGCTCTACTAATGGCTAGAAGTTTCTTTGTGAATCCAACAGCTATTGCTGACGACGGCTTTGAGCAGATATTAGTGGAATTCCTAAACCAGAGATGAAATTTGTTTACAATTATATATCAATGGAAAAGCAAAAGAGCAAGAAGCTAACAAAGTCAAGACTACCTCTATATCTGCTCAAATTCCAATGAAAGTTGACGGCTTTGAGCAGATAGTAGTGGAATTCCTAAACCAGAGATAAAATTTGTTTACAATTATATATCAATGGAAAAGCAAAAGAGCAAGAAGCTAGAAAGTCAAGACTACCTCTATATCTGCTCAAATTCCAATGAAAGTTTGCAACATTAAAGTTACCTGCCTCCGTAAGGGTTCTGATTGTCCCAAAATCAATGTAACTCAATTTACATGCAATAAGAGAATTCGGAAAAAAAAAAAGGTTCAACTTAGAGAAGTTCTATTTGCAGGAAAGAAAAAGAAAAACTACTAAGCTCTTGGTAAGCAAAGATCTTATGTTTCCTTCACTGTTGTTATGAGACCCATCATGCAAGGACATTTGCACCATATAAGAAAGTCTGGGAAGAGGATCTTGTTGCTGCCATGTAATGCTACTCGTTTTTAAGCAACATATACCAAAGGAACCCCTATAATCTATAATCACAAAATTCTGTGGAACATAATTCAAGGAGGAAATTTGTTACACATGGAATTGTATATCACATTGGAGGGGTGTCTATTTGAATTATATATCATAGGTATGAAATTACATTGTCTCATGATGGGAAATTGGCATGTAGTGAAATATGGCTCCATGGAAATTTCATGAAATGTATAAGGTTATTGATGTCAATAGCATCCCTGGGTCAATCCCTGGGTCCTGTAATCGCTACAAAATTGATTGGTTCAAAATTGATTGGTTCGAAGAAATTCCAAAATATGTTGGTGATCCATCCTTTTTAGTTCTCCATATTGAAAAGAATATGAGGACATGTTGATGATGCTATTCACTTACTCTCTAGAAGTGAAGAGAAAGAATTGCATCAGGTGTTCATTCTGCAACCTAGAGAAGCTTCCTTGGTCTTTTTGAAGGTAAGAAAGGCATTGCTAAGAAAAAGATGAAGTATTGGTTGAAAAAGATCCTTCTAACTCCCTTGAAGATAATGGCAATCGATATTTAACTAATGGTTGAAAAAGATCCTTCTAACTCCCTTGAAGATAGTGGCAATCGATATTTAACTAAAAGTAAGTTTTGAAGTCCCTCTGAAGTATGATGATCTACTTCTGCGCAGAAGAAGCTAGGTACACTTAGTGGTAGTTAAAAAGGGGGCTTGAAATTAAACATGAAGAAAATTTGGAGTTGATCGATTTGTTGAGGTTGAGGTAACAACATGTGATCATATTGAACAGTAGCCTTGAAAAGTAAGTTTTGAAGTCCCTCTGAAGTATGATGATCTAATTCTGCGCAGAAGAAGCTAGGTACACTTAGTAGTAGTTAAAAAGGGGGCTTGAAATTAAACATGAAGAAAATTTGCCACCAATCGATTTGTTGGGGTTGAGGTAACATGTTATCATATTGAACAGTGGCCTTGACACTCATCGATCTGGATGAGACCTTACAGTTAGGACAAAATAGAGGCAGATCATATCATATAATAATAATTTTCTCATCGATCTGGATGAGACCTTACAGCTGGAACAAAATAGAGGCAGATCATACCATATATATATTTATTGTGCTTTGAAGGGCCACCAGTACTTGATGATAACCACCAAGAGGGAAGTCCGACTTTGACCCTATCACAGGTTTGTTACGGGATATGGTGGATATGGTGGGTGTGATGATGGTAAAAGAGCAAATTATCTAGAGACTAGTATATAATTGTTTTCAGGCAAATAATAGTCTTTTCTCAAGATTGGTGGGCTTAATAATAATGCATATCGAAGTGTTGAATAAGGACACCTCAAATTGTTTTCAGGCAAATAATAGTAGTCTTTTCTCAAGCAAGTATGAAGGTGGGCTTAATCATACTGCATAAGAGTCTTGAATAAGGACACCTCAAATATGTGATTTGAACAAGACAGGGTATGATCTTTCAGTTGCGAACAAAACATTGTCGGACCTCTTCACTGATCTCTTCACAGTTGAAGTTTTGGATGTGACATGGTGTATAATGGAATTGAAATTCCCACTCCTCTCCCAAGGTTAACAAACGTTGAAGCCATGGATCACTGCAGTTTTGATAGACCAGATCTCTGTTCCAAGATGACATTGGTAAGTATTTCTGAAATTTTCAGATAAAATATATATATATATATATATATATATATATATATATATATATATATATCAAGATGACATTGGTAAGTATTTCTGAAATTTTCAGAAAAAAATATTTCAAAATTTTAATGCATTCTGTAAAATCGGGTGGGCTCATCAAGACTTTAGTTGTGCCTATAGAATCAAGCAAATGTTCAAAAACAAGTTTCAAGAATGAAATATCAATTGTTTCACTTGCATTTTTTTTAAGAACAAAATCACTTTTGACAATCGTAAGAATGGAGAAATGTAGTTTTGAACTGCATATAAATTTGGTAAATTGAGGCAATATGAAGAGATGGTTGATGTAGAGAATGTGGCAGCTTGTGACCTGATGTGAAGGATGCAATTTTCTCTTATGAACTGTTTTCATAAAAGAAAAAATAAGTGAACACCAGTGGTTTAATACACTTCCGACAAAGATTAAAGCACATGGTGGTTTAATACACTTCTGACAAAGATTCAAGCTTCAATACATCTCTATTTTATCATGAATCATTATCAAACACAGACACGTTCATTGTGCCAGCAAAATCATTACATGGTCTACTTATGATTCTAGTTCAAATCCACTTGTTCCAAGTCAACCCTACATGCAATAGCACTTGAAATGGAGGTCACAAATCATTTCTTACCCTGCTACCCCAATAAATACGATCTACATTAGGCGCATATAGCATTAGTTTAATCTTCCAATAGCAACCAACGTAATAAGTGATAACGTACGCAATAATTCACAGAAACAAGAAGATCGACCTATTTGAGGAGATTAAAGGTGTTTAAAAGAAACAAGAAGATCAACCTATTTGACGAGATTAAAGGTGTTTAAAAGACAAACGTACAGCAAACCTTACCCACAGATTTCAGAACCAACAACTAGTTTTGGCGCAAATTTGAGGAAATTGATCAACCTATTTGAGGAGATTAAAGATGTTTAAAAGACAAACGTAGAGCAAACCTTACCCACAGATTTAAAAACCAACAACTAGTTTTGGCACAAATTTGAGGAAATTGATCAACCTATTTGAGGAGATTAAATGTGTTTAAAAGACAAACGTAGAGCAAACCTTAGCCACAGATTTGAAAACCAACAACTAGTTTTGGCGCAAATTTGAGGAAATTGATCAACCTATTTGAGGAGCTTAAAGGTTTTAAAAGACAAACGTAGAGCAAACCTTACCCACAGATTTGAAAACCAACAACTAGTTTTGGCGCAAATTTGAGGAAATTGATCAACCTATTTGAGGAGCTTAAAGGTGTTTAAAAGACAAACGTAGAGCAAACCTTACCCACAGATTTGAAAACCAACAGCTAGTTTTGGCACAAATTTGAGGAAAATAGACAAATGTCTCACATATATTACCCACATATTTGAATACCAGCAATTATTTTCGAGACAGATGGGTTAATTGTACAAATTTTATGCACATTGTTTATCTTGACTAAGTGACCCTATTTTGGCATTTCTAGTTGGCACATTGTATTTAGTTACAACATTGTATTTATTTTAATATGATCCCGTGCATTCACTCGAATATTTTCAATTTGGGGTGTTGAGTGACTTACATATCTATGCATGTGAAGGAGGTACAATGGCAGTAAGTTGTACACATATTTCTTGTCTATTTTGATTGAATAACTGTTTGAGAGCGTGGTACATTCGAAGATGAAGTTGTTACTACTATTTGGGATATTTGACCTGGTTTACCATCAAACCAAGGAGGTCATGCTCCCAAATGCAAAAATAAAGATCGATGGTAGTGGAAAAACAAAAACAAAAGAAGAAACTCACCCTATATGTCATTGCCTCCACATTTGCTCCTTAACCTACATTGCATTTAAATTTAAACAATTGAGATGATTATGAAGCAACAAATGAGTTAAATTAAAACAAGGATAAAATTAAGCAACAAATGAGTTAAATTAAAACAAGGATAAAATTATATACTAGTAAACAATAAAATTCCTTAATACATACCTCCTTTGCCTTTTCCCACTACACTCTTGGAACTAAACCAAGACATAGGTTGTAATGACTTGTTCCATTGCTTCCCCCTCACCCCCAAATCCAAAAAAAAAGAACGAAGTTAAGAAAAATAGAAAATAGAGCACATTAAAAAAAGGAAAAAAAAAACAAATCAAACCACAAATTAGCATGGCCATGCTCACAAAATTAAAGGAAAAAAAAAAATCATAACAATAACAAGGAAAACAATAAAACAAACAAAAAGAAAACATGAAAAGACAAACAACAGATAGAGACACCTCTCCGCAGCCCCAAAATGCGTCGATAGCCAACCAAGGACACCCTGCACAAAATATCAACATATCCTATGAGAAATATTAATTACATACTTGCAATATTATGAGTAACATTATACACTAGAAATCAAACCTAAAACGTTAAGAGGGAAAGATTACATAGCAAATCATACACGGATTTTGCATCCAAAGAACTTACCTCGACCTTTGCCTCTACACTCCACTACAATATTTCTCTCATGAAAATATTTCAGTAGTTTCATCACGAATCCTCCACGTTCCTTCACCTACATTGCCTTGCATTCAAAAATTAAATACGAAAGATTGCATAGCAAATCATACATGAATTTTGCATCGAAAGAACTTACCTCAACCTATGCCTCTACACTCCACTACAATGTCTCTCTCATGAAAATATTTCAGTAGTTTCATCATGAATTATCCACGTTCCTTCACCTACATTGCCTTCCACGTTCCTTCACCTACATTGCCTAGCATTCAAAAATTAAACAAATGATTAATAATGTAAGATGGCTAAAATTTAAACAAAAACACATGGGAACCATACATATATAATACTGCAACATAGGTTTCCATACCAAAGCATGCATGGATTTTACACCAAATAAGAATTAACAATAGCGAAAAAAAAAAGAACAAAACTAACAAAAAGAAAACATGTGAAGAGAAACAATAGATAGAGAATATTTGCAATACGAAAGATTACATAGCAAATCATTAATGGATTTTGCATCAAAAGAACTTACCTCAACCTTTGCCTCTACACTCCACTACAATGTCTCTCTCATGAAAATATTTCAGTAGTTTCATCACGAATCCTCCACGTTCCTTCACCTAGATTGCCTTGCATTCAAAAATTAAACAACTAATTAAATATCTTATGAGAAATATTAATTACATACTGGCAATATTATGAGTAACATTATACACTAGAAATCGAACCTAAAACGTTAAGAGGGAAAGATTACATAGCAAATCATACACGGATTTTGCATCCAAAGAACTTACCTCAACCTTTGCCTCTACACTCCACTACAATGTCTCTTTCATGGAAATATTTCAGTAGTTTCATCATGAATCCTCCACGTTCCTTCACCTACATTGCCTTGCATTCAAAAAATAAATACAAAAGATTACATAGCAAATCATACATGGATTTTGCATCAAAATAACTTACCTCAACCTATGCCTCTACACTCCACTACAATGTCTCTCTCATGAAAATATTTCAGTAGTAGTTTCATCACGAATCCTCCACATTCCTTCACCTACATTGCCTTGCATTCAAAAAATAAATACAAAAGATTACATAGCAAATCATACATGGATTTTGCTCAAAAGAGCTTACCTCAACCTGTGCCTCTACACTCCACTACAATGTCTCTCTCATGAAAATATTTCAGTAGTTTCATCACGAATCCTCCACGTTCCTTCACCTACATTGCCTTGCATTCAAAAATTAAACAAATTATTAATAATGTAAGATGGCTAAAATTTAAACAAAAACACATATGGGACCATACATATATACTACTGCAACATAGATTTCCATACCAAAGCATGCATGGATTTTACACCAAATAAGAATTAACAATAGCGAAAAAAAGAACAAAACTAACAAAAAGAAAACATGTAAAGAGAAACAATAGATAGAGACAGTATTTCCAATACGAAAGATTACATAGCAAATCATACATGGATTTTGCATCAAAAAAACTTACCTCAACCTTTGCCTCTACACTCCACTACAATGTCTCTCTCATGAAAATATTTTAGTAGTTTCATCACGAATCCTCCACGTTCGTTCACATACAATACCTTGTATTCAAAAATTAAACAAATGATTAAAAATGTAAGATGGCTCAAATTTAAACAAAAACAAATATGGGACCATACATATATACTACTGCAACATAGGTTTCCATACCAAAGCATGCATGGATTTTACACCAAATAGGAATTAAAAAGAACAAAACTAATAAAAAGAAAACATGTAAAGAGAAACATTAGATAGAGACACTCATCTGCAACCCCAAAATGCGTTGATGGTTGCAAGGGACACCCTACACACCAAAAAAAAAGAAAACATGTAAAGAGAAACATTAGATACCAAAAAAAAATAGAAAACATGTAAAGAAAAACATTAGATAGAGACACTCATCTGCAACCCCAAAATGCGTTAATGGCTGCAAGGGACACCCTACACACCAAAAAAATATTGTTAGTAAATATTAAACACATAAAATGTTTAGAAACGCAAAACAAATATGAAAGTATTTATGAAAAATCTTAATTAGAAACCAACACTATTATGAGAACAATTACAAGCAAAATTTGACACCAATGGTAATTATGAATGGGACAACATGCATGGTAGCTTATTTTAATGCTTAATTCAAAATTGAACTCCAATTAAATACAAGACTACTAAAAAAAAAAAAAAAAAAAAAAGGAAAGACAATGTAGGAGAAATATATGCCTAAGAAGATCAACAACATGCACGGTAGCTTATTTTAATGCTTAATTCAAAATTGAACTCCAATTAAATACAAGACTACAGAAAAAGAAAACAAAAACAAGTATAGGAGAGCCAACCTATGTAGGAGAAATATATGCCTAAGCAGATCGACCCTATTTATATAGTCATAATTTTAAAGGGTTGGACCTAAAGTGATGTTAGCAAAATTAGCATAAAAAGACAAAAAAATTCAAGGGAGAACAAAGAAATATTGCCAAACAAAAGCATTGTTCAATAAGGCATTGCCAAAAACGATTTCGTTCCCAACAAAAAGACGTCCATCAATTTATGTTGGCCTTGCTTGTATTGATTACTTTGAAAGGCCAAACCTAATCTACTTTGAGGTCTAAGAAAAATGAATTATTTGTGGTGAACTTATGTTGAGGGCTTTTGGACAGTGGAAGCACCCATGAGTCTATTATGAGTCTATCATAGTCATAGCACCCATGAGTCTATTATGAGTCTATTATAGTCATAGCGCAAAAGATTATGGCCTTCTTCTTGATATGAAGCATCTAAATCTACTAGAGGATGCAACAATTTTAACACCGTACAACAATATTATTTATGATATTTAACACTATATAAAAACATGCAACAATTTTAACACTGTACAACAATTTTATTTATGATATAGTTAGAAGAGCTTGAATTGGTCTACTTATGATTCTAGTTTCAAATCCACTTGTTCCAAGTCAACCCTACATGCAATAGCACTGGAAATGGAGGTCACAAATCTTTTACGTTGGATGTAAAAATGTTTCTTATCTTGCTACCCCAATAAATACGATCTACATTAGGCACCTATAGCATTAGTTTAATCTTCCAATAGCAACCAACGTAATAATACACAGAAACAAGAAGATCAACCTATTTGAGGAGATTAAAGGTGTTTAAAAGACAAACGTAAAGAAAACCTTACCCACAAATTTGAAATCCAACAACTAGTTTTGGCGCAAATTTGAGGAAATTGATCAACCTATTTGAGGAGATTAAAGGTGTTTAAAAGACAAATGTAGAGCAAACCTTACCCACAAATTTGAAAACCAACAAATAGTATTGGCGCAAATTTGAGGAAATTGATCAACCTATTTGAGGAGATTAAAGGTGTTTAAAAGACAAACGTAGAGCAAACCTTACCCAATTTGAGGAGATTAAAGGTGTTTAAAAGACAAACGTAGAGCAAACCTTACCCAAAGATTTGAAAATCAACAGCTAGTTTTGGTGCAAATTTCAGGAAATTGAGGAAATTAATGGTATTTAATAGACAAATGTCTCACATACATTACCCACATATTTGAAGACCAGCAATTATTTTCGAGACAGATGGGTTAATGGTAAAAAATTTATGCACATTTTTTATCCTTACTAAGCGAACCTATTTTAGAATTTTGGCATGTCTAGCTGGCACATTGTATTTAGTTACAACATGATATGGTGAGTTACAACATGATATGGTGAATCATATATTGTATATTTCTCACTAAAAAATAGATTATTTGCACATGATCCCGTGCATTCACTTGAAGAATTTCCATTTGGGCTGTTGAGTGACTTACATATCTATGCATGTGAAGGAGGTTTGACTTGCACATCTTACAATGGCGGTAAGTTGTCCACATATTTCTTGTCTATTTTGATTGTCCGCATATTTCTTGTCTATTTTGATTGAATAATTGTCTGACAGTGCAGTACATTCGAAGATGAAGTTGTTACTGCTATTTGGGATATTTTACTTGGTTTACCATCAAACCAAGGAGGTCATGCTTCTTTCTAAATGCAAAAATAGAGATCGATAGTAGTGGAAAAACAGAAACAAAAGAAGAAACTCGCCCTATACGATAGTAGTGGAAAAACAAAAACAAAAGAAGAAACTCACCCTATACGTCATTGCCTCCACATTTTCTATAGAGCCCCACATCTCTATCACACAAAGATGGTTTACCATCAAACCAAGGAGGTCATGTGTCCAAATGCAAAAATAGAGATCAATAGTAGTGGAAAAACAAAAACAAAATAAACAACTCACCCTATACGTCATTGCCTCCACATTTTCTATAGAGCCCCACATCTCTATCACACAGAGATATTCATTGGTTTCATCAGTGCTCCTCCACCTTCCTTAACCTACATTGCATTTAAATTTAAACAATTGAGATAATTATGAAGCAACAAATGAGTTAAATTAAAACAAGGATAAAATTATATACTAGTAAAAAATAAAATTCTTTAATACATACCACCATTGCCTTTTCCCAACTTCCTTAACCTACATTGCATTTAAATTTAAACAATTGAGATAATTATGAAGCAACAAATGAGTTAAATTAAAACAAGGATAAAATTATATACTAGTAAAAAATAAAATTCTTTAATACATACCTCCATTGCCTTTTCCCACTACACTCTTGGAACTAAACCAAGACATAGGTTGTAATAACTTGTTCCATTGCTGCCCCCTCACCCCAAATCCAAAAAAAAAGAACGAGCTTACAAAAAATAGAAAAGAGGGCACATAATAAAAAGGAAAAACAAAAAAATCAAACCACAAATTAGCATGGCCATGCTCACAAAATTAAAGGAAAAAAAATAATAACAATAACAAGTAAAATAATAAAACAAACAAAAAGAAAACATGAAAAGACAAACAACAGATAGAGACACCTATCTGCGACCCCAAAATGCATCGATAGCCAACCAAGGACACCCTGCACAAAATATCAACATATCTTATGAGAAATATTAATTACAAACTGGCAATATTATGAGTAACATTATGCACTAGAAATCAAACCTAAAACGTTAAGAGGGAAAGATTACATAGCAAAGCATACATGGATTTTGCGTCAAAAGAACTTACCTCAACCTTTGCCTCTATACTCCACTACAATGTCTCATAAAATTATTTCATAAATCCTCCATGTTCCTTCACCTACATTGCCTTGCATTCAAAAATTAAATACAAAAGATTACATAGCAAATCATACATGGATTTTGCATCAAAAGAACTTACCTCAACCTTTGCCTCTATACTCCACTACAATGTCTCTCTCATGAAAATATTTCAGTAGATTGCCTTGCATTCAAAAATTCATCACGAATCCTCCACGTTCCTTCACCTACATTGTCTTGCATTCAAAAATTAAATAAGAAAGATTACATAACAAATCATACATGGATTTTGCATCAAAAGAACTTACCTCAACCTTTGCCTCTACACTCCACTACAATGTCTCTCTCATGAAAATATTTCAATAGTTTCATCACGAATCCTCTACGTTCCTTCACCTACATCTTACCTCAACGTTTGCCTCTACACTCCACTACAATGTCGCTCTCATGAAAATATTTCAATAGTTTCATCACGAATCCTCCACGTTTCTTCAACTACATTGCCTTCCACTTTCCTTCACCTACATTGCCTTGCATTAAAAAATCAAACAAATGATTAATAATGTAAGATGGCTCAAATTTAAATAAGACCACAAATTAAACTCACCTACATTGCCTTCCACTTTCCTTCGCCTACATTGCCTTGCATTAAAAAATTAAACAAATGATTAATAATGTAAGATGGCTCAAATTTAAACAATAACACAAATTAAACAAATGATTAATAATAATGTAAGATGGCTCAAATTTAAACAAAACCACATATGGGACCATACATACTACTGCAACATATGTTTCCATACCAAAGCATGCATGGATTTTACACCAAATAGGAATTAACAATAGCGAAAAAAGAACAAAACTAACAAAAAATGAGTGTAAAGAGAAACAATAGATAGAGAAAGTATTTGCAATACGAAAGATTACATAGCAAATCATACATGCATTTTGGATCAAAAGAACTTACCCCAACCTTTGCCTCTACACTCCAGTACAATGTCTCTCTCATGAAAATATTTCAATAGTTTCATCACGAATCCTCCACATTCCTTCACCTACATTGCCTTGCATTCAAAAATTAAACAAATGATTAATAATGTAAGATGGCTCAAATTTAAACAAATATGGGACCATACATATATACTATTGCAACATAGGTTTCCATACCAAAGCATGCATGGATTTTACACCAAATAGGAATTAGCAATAGCTAAAAAAAGAACAAAACTAACAAAAAGAAAACATGTAAAGAGAAACATTAGATAGAGACACTCATCTGCAACCCCAAAATGCGTTGATGGCTAACAAGGGTCACCCTACACACCAAAAAAAAATATTGTTAGTAAATATTAAATACACATAAAATGTTTAGAAATGCAAAACAAATATGAATGTATTTATGAAAAATCTTAATTAGAAACCAACACTATTAGGAGAACAATTCCAAACAAAATTTGACACCAATGGTAATTATGAATGGGACAACATGCATGGTAGCTGATTTTAATGCTTAATTCAAAATTGAACTCCAATTAAATACAAGACTAAAAAAAAAAAAGAACAAATATAGGAAAGCCAACCTATGTAGGGGAAATATATGCTTAATATCGACAACATGCACAAGACCACAGAAAAAGAAAAGAAAAATTTATATAGTCATAATTTTAGGGCGTTGGACCTAAAGTGATGTTAGCAAAATTAGTATAAAAAGGCAAAAAAATCAAGGGAGAAAAAAGAAATATTGCAAAACAAAAGCAATGCTCAATAACACATTGCCGAAAAGGAAGTCGTTCCCAACAAAAAGACATCCATCAAATTATGTTGGCCCTGCTTGTATTCTTAACTTTGAAAGGCCAGACCTAATCCAATTTATGTTGATTGTATTGATAACTTTGAAAGGCCAAACCGAATCTATTTTGAGGTCTAAGAAAAATGAAAGTTTCATAGGCGATTATTTGTGGTGAACTTATGTTGAGGGCTTTTGGACAGTCGAAGCACCCATGAGTCTATTATAGTCATAGCGCAAAAGATTATGGCCTTCTTCTTGGTATGAACCATCTAAATATACTAGAGGATGCAACACTATATAAAAATCTGCAATTTTGACACCGTACAACAATATTATTATATTATATATGATATAGTTAGAGCTTGAATTGCTCTACTTATGATTCTAGTTTTAGAGGATGCAACACTATATAAAGATCTGCAATTTTAACAAACATCGTACACGAATATTACTTATGATATAGTTAGAGCTTGAATTGGTCTACTTATGATTCTAGTTCCAAATCCACTTGTTCCAAGTCAACCTTACATGCAATAGCACTTGAAATGGAGATCACAAATCTGTTATGTTGGATGTAAAAATGTTTCTTAGCCTGCTACCCCAATAAATACGATCTACATTAGGTGCCTATATCATTAGTTTAATCTTCCACTAGCAACCCCAATAAATACGAGCGCCTACATCATTAGTTTAATCTTCCACTAGCAAACAACGTAATATGTGATAACATAGGCAATAATTCACAGAAACAAGAAGATCAACCTATTTGTGGAGATTAAAGGTATTTAAAAGACAAACCTAGAGCAAACCTTACCCACAGATTTGAAAACCAACAACTAGTTTTGGCACAAATTTGAGGAAATTGATCCACCTATTTGAGGAGATTAAAGGTGTTTAAAAGATGAGGAGATTAAAGGTGTTTAAAAGACAACTCTAGAGCAAACCTTACCCACAGATTTGAAAACCAACAACTAGTTTTGGTGCAAATTTGAGGAAATTGATCCACCTATTTGAGGAGATTAAAGATGTTTAAAAGACAAACGTAGAGCAAACCTTACCCACAGATTTGAAAACCAACAGCTAGTTTTGGCGCAAATTTGAGGAAATTAATGGTGTTTAATAGACAAATGTCTCACATACATTACCCACATATTTGAAGACCAGCAATTATTTTTGACACAGATGGCCTAATGGTACAAATTTTATGCACATTTTTATCTTGACTAAGCGAACCTATTTTGGCATTTCTAGTTGGCACATTGCATCTATTTTGGCATTTCTAGCTGACACATTGTATTTAGTTACAACATGATATGGTGAATCATATATTGTATATTGCCCACTAAAAAATAGATTATTTGTGCATGATCCCGTGCATTCAATTGAATGAATTTCCAATTGGGGTGTTGAGTGTCTTACATATCTATGCATGTGAAGGAGGTTTGAAGGTGTTTAAAAGACAAACCTAGAGAAAACCTTACCCACAGATTCGAAAACTAACAACTAGTTTTGACACAAATTTGGGGAAATTGATCCACCTATTTGAGGAGATTAAAGGTGTTTAAAAGACAAACCTAGAGCAAACCTTACCCACAGATTTGAAAACCAACAACTAGTTTTGGCGCAAATTTGAGGAAATTGATCCAGCTATTTGAGGACATTAAAGGTGTTTAAAAGACAAACGTAGAGCAAACCTTACCCACAGATTTGAAAACCAACAGCTAGTTTTGGAGCAAATTTGAGGGAATTAATGGTGTTTAATAGACAAATGTCTCACATACATTACCCACATATTTGAAGACCAGCAATTATTTTCGACACAGATGGCCTAACGGTACAAATTTTATGCACATTTTTTATCTTGACTAAGCGAAACTATTTTGGCATTTCTAGTTGGCACATTGTATCTATTTTGGCATTTCTAGCTCGCACATTGTATTTAGTTACAACATGATATGGTGAATCGTATATTGTATATTGCTCGCTAAAAAATAGATTATTTGCGCATGATCCCATGCATTCAATTGACGAATTTCCAATTGGGGTGTTGAGTGTCTTACATATCTATGCATGTGAAGGAGGTTTAACTTGCACATCTTACAATGGTAGTAAGTTGACCACATATTTTTTGTCTATTTTGACTGAATAACTGTTTTAGAGCGTGGTACATTCGAAGATGAAGTTGTTACTACTATTTGTGATATTTGACTTGGTTTACCATCAAACCAAGGAGGTCATGCTCCCAAATGCCAAAATAGAGATCGATAGTAGTGGGAAAACAAAAACAAAAGAAGAAACTCACCCTATATGTCATTGCCTCCACATTTGCTATAGAGCCCCACATCTCTCTCACATAGAGATGTTCAGTGGTTTCATCATTGCTCCTCCACCTTCCTTAACCTACATTGCATTTAAATTTAAACAATTGAAATAATTATGAAGCAACAAATGGGTTAAATTAAAACAGGGATAAAATTATATACTAGTAAACAATAAAATTCCTTAATACATACCTCCATTGTGTGTGCTCCTCCACCTCCATTAACCTACATTGCATTTAAATTTAAACAATTGAGATAATTATGAAGCAACAAATGAGATAAATTAAAACAAGGATAAAATTATATAAGATAATTATGAAGCAACAAATGAGATAAATTAAAACAAGGATAAAATTATATAAGGGTAAATAATAAAATTCCTTAATACATACCTCTATTGCCTTTTCCCACTACACTCTTGGAATTAAACCAAGACATAAGTTGTAATGACTTGTTCCATTGCTTCCCCCTCACACCAAAATCCAAAAAAAAAAAAAACGAAGTTAAGAAAAATAGAAAAGAGGGCACATAAAAAGAAAGGGAAAAAAAACAAATCAAACCACAAATTAGCATGGCCATGCTCACAAAATTAAAGGAAAAAAAATCATATCAATAACAAGAAAAACAATAAAACAAATTAAAAGAAAACATGAAAAGACAAACAACAGATAGAGACACCTATCCCCAACCCCAAAATGCGTCGATACCCAACCAAGGACACCCTGCACAAAATATCAACATATCTTATGAGAAATATTAATTACAGAGTGGCAATATTATGCATGAAAAATCAAACCTAAAACATTAAGAGGGAAAGATTACATAGCAAATCATACATGGATTTTGCATCAAAAGAACTTACCTCAACCTTTGCCTCTACACTCCACTCCAATGTCTCTCTCATGAAAATATTTCAAGAAGTTTCATCACGAATCCTCCACGTTCCTTCACCTACTTTGCCTTGCATTCAAAAATTAAATACGAAAGATTACATAGCAAATCATAAATGGATTTTGCATCAAAAGAACTTACCTCAATCTTTACCTGTACACTCCACTACAATGTCTCTCTCATGAAAATATTTCAGTAGTTTCATCACAAATCCTCCATGTTTCTTCACCTACTTTGCCTTCCACGTTCCTTCACCAACACATATGGGAACACACATATATGCTACTACAAAATAGGTTTCCATATCAAAGCATGCATGGATTTTACACCAAATAGGAATTAACAATAGAAAAAAAAAGAATTAACATAGCAAATCATACATGGATTTTGCATCAAAAGAACTTACCTCAACCTTTGCCTGTACACTCCACTACAATGTCTCTCTCATGAAAATATTTCAGTACTTTCATCACAAATCCTCCACATTCCTTCACCTACATTGCCTTCCACGTTCCTTCACCAACACATATGGGACCATACATATATACTACTACAACATAGGTTTCCATACTAAAGCATGCATGGATTTTACACCAAATAGGAATTAATAGAAAAAAAATAATTAACATAGCAAATCATACATGGATTTTGCATCAAAAGAACTTACCTCAACCTTTGCCTACACCACAACAATGTCTCTCTCATGAAAATATTTCAGTAGTTTCATCACAAACCACGTTCCTTCACCTCGTGGTAACTTCACCTACATTGACTTGCATTCAAAAATTAAACAAATGATTAATAATGTAAGATGGCTCAAATTGAAACAAAAACACATATGGGACCCTTAATCTCGTGGTAACTTCACCTACATTGACTTGCATTCAAAAATTAAACAAATGATTAATAATGTAAGATGCCTCAAATTTAAACAAAAACACATATGGGACCATACATATATACTACTGCAACATAGGTTTCCATACCAAAGCATGCATGGATTTTACATGAAATAGGAATTAACAATAGCAAAAAAAAGAAAAAAAAAAAAGAACAAAACTAACAAAAATAAAACATGTAAAGAGAAGAGAAACATTAGATAGAGACACTCATCTGCAACCCCAAAATGCGTTGATGGCTAGCAAGGGACACCCTACACCAAAAACAAATATTGTTAGTAAATATTAAATACACATAAAATGTTTAGAAATGCAAAACAAATATGAAAGTATTTATGAAAAATCTTAATTAGAAACCAACACTATTATGAGAACAATTCCAAGCAAAATTTGACACCAATGGTAATTATGAATGGGACAACATGCATGGTAGCTTATTTTAATGCTTAATTCAAAATTGAACTCCAATTAAATACAAGACTACAAAAAAAGAAAAGTTACAACATGATATGATGCATGGTAGCTTATTTTAATGCTTCATTTAAAATTGAGCTCCAATTAAATACAAGACTACAAAAAAGAGGATTTTGTAGAAACAATATCCTTCCACCCAAATAGTAACAAAATACACGAGGGGAAGGAGTTGCGATGGCGAAAGCAGCGTCTAGGGTTTTCTGTTCCGAATTTCTCAGCGGCGCCGAGACGGTCGCTCCCAAGCACTCTGGAAAATGGTGGCTCAGCACTGGCCTGGAGATTCTGGGCCCCAAATGCAGGCTGCCCACTCTTGACAAATCTCCACATTGACTTGCATTCAAAAATTAAACAAATGATTAATAATGTAAGATGCCTCAAATTTAAACAAAAATACATATGGGACCATACATATATACTACTGCAACATAGGTTTCCATACCAAAGCATGCATGGATTTTACATGAAATAGGAATTAACAATAGCAAAAAAAAGAAAAAAAAAAAGAACAAAACTAACAAAAATAAAACATGTAAAGAGAAGAGAAACATTAGATAGAGACACTCATCTGCAACCCCAAAATGCGTTGATGGCTAGCAAGGGACACCCTACACCAAAAACAAATATTGTTAGTAAATATTAAATACACATAATATGTTTAGAAATGCAAAACAAATATGAAAGTATTTATGAAAAATCTTAATTAGAAACCAACACTATTATGAGAACAATTCCAAGCAAAATTTGACACCAATGGTAATTATGAATGGGACAACATGCATGGTAGCTTATTTTAATGCTTAATTCAAAATTGAACTCCAATTAAATACAAGACTACAAAAAAAGAAAAGTTACAACATGATATGATGCATGGTAGCTTATTTTAATGCTTCATTTAAAATTGAGCTCCAATTAAATACAAGACTACAAAAAAGAGGATTTTGTAGAAACAATATCCTTCCACCCAAACAGTAACAAAATACACGAGGGGAAGGAGTTGCAATGGCGAAAGCAGCATCTAGGGTTTTCTGTTCCGAATTTCTCAGCGGCGCCGAGACGGTCGCTCCCAAGCACTCTGGAAAATGGTGGCTCAGCACTGGCCTGGAGATTCTGGGCCCCAAATGCAAGCTGCCCACTCTTGACAAATCTCCACATATTTGCAAATTTCGTTGCTTTGAGCTCTCTACAAACTCAAGCCAATCTCGCACTTGCTCTTGTCTGGTGTTTCATCTGGCCTATGCCACTCATGAAAACAGCAAGGCCATCAAAGATAAAGTGTTTGGCACCCTCATTACAGCACTGATTACAGATCTCCGCATGTTCTGGCTATTGATCGCTAACCGAAATCTACAGGGCTGCAAGATCCGGCACTGGCTTCTCCTCAGCGCAGGTGCAGCCGCGGCAAATGTGGATCCATTCCTTGCAAACACTTCAAGCTGCTCTGCAACCACCGCCCTATCAGTGGTATTAAGGGTTTCATTTGAGGCTCAGTTTTGGGGCTATTCTCCACCTTTCTGGGCTGTCTTCGTTATTGATGAGGGCAAGGAATCGAGGGTTTACCCTGGTGACTCGGCTCAATCAAAAAATGACCAAGCATCTTCATTTCTCCACAGCAAAGTGGCGGTTTGTTGTTGGTCGAAGGAAGCATCAGAAAACCATGCCCATAAGGAATTTGACATTCAAGAAGGTGGGCCTTTAGACTCCACCTCCATTGCATGCAAGAAGCAGTCTTGCCTCTCGGACCAGCCAGATCTATCAGCAGAAGCACCAACATTCTAGATCCAAATCACACTCCTCTCTGGCAAAACGTTGCTGCAATGGGTGCGTGCAACAGATCTAGTGCAAGATCTCTCGCGCAAACTCGAACTTCGGCTGGGGATTCCCTCCTCTTACAAGAGATTGTTGTATAAAGGTAAACAGCTAGAGGACTCTTTTCCCCTCTCCTTTTACTGTATTCAAAGAGATGCTTCCATTGTATTTACCCTTCGTCTAAGAGGAGGTTCACCAAGGCAGACCTCCTCTGCTCCTCCATTTTCTTACAAAGATGCAATTCATAAAGATACAGTCCACCCACAGTCCTCTTCGAAAGCTGCTCAACCAACCATGGCTCCCAAGCCATTCTTGGTGGATAAATTGGAAGAAACTCCTTCTATCGAACTCTCTCATCCTGCACTTGCCGATCATTACCAGACATTTGCAGAATCGGCAATCATATGCCGATTTAACGGCCTATGGCCTCGCACAACAGATTTATACCAGTGGATTCACTCCAACTGGACTAATAAATGCAGGATCTTTTTATGCTCGAAAGGCTTCTTCATTGTGGCTTTTGCCTTAAATGAAGACTACCAGAAAGCCTTAACGGGAGGCCCATGGTTCAGGGGCTCGGCTGGGCTTTTCCTCACCCCATGGTTTCCAGATTTCAACCCCTCTACAACAGTCATCACCAAACTTCCCATCTGGGTTAGGCTCCCGAACCTTCCAGCGCATCTATGGCATTTCTCCATTTTCATAGGCATTGGAGACACCTTAGGCCGCTATCTCGCCACAGACACCACAAGAAGGGAGAATGGACTCTACACCTACGACAGATTATGTGCGGAAATAGACATCAGCAAAGGATTGCTGGATCAGATCAAAATCAAAGTTGGGGACTTTCACTGGACTCAAACCTTGGACTACGAGAATACGGCCTTCCGATGCCGCCATTGTCATCAAAATGGGCATCTCCAAAATACATGCACTAAGCTCCTCAACAAAAAGAAGAATTCCAATCGCAAGCCCAAATCCAAGAGTTGGAATTCCTGTGTTCCTCCACCCCCAATGGAAAACATAGACTCCTCTAGCTCGGATGAGGAGGAAATTGAAGTTGATGGGGAGAATGTTGGGATTCCGATGGACGTACCCTCAGCCAATCCTGCAGATCCCTCTGGCCCTCCGACCTCTCAGAAACGCTCTCATGGGTCTTCTTCCTCGGACTCTGATAAGGATATTCCGCATTCAACGCAGAATAATCTACAACTGGTTTCGGCCCAACCAAGTTCCAATGGCTGGGTCAAAGAAAGCAAGAAAAAAGGGAAAAAATGTCGTTTGACAGTATCCACCCACTCTGGGCAGATACCCTAGTCCAGCTCTCATTTTTCTGCCTCCTTGTTATCTTTTTTCTCATTCCTTGGCTGTTACTCAGGAGTGGGGTTGATTTCCTTTCGCCTTCGGCTCCCTGCTTTTCAGCTTCGCTTGCACGCAAGCTCTAATTGTACTATATGTTTTCTCTTAAAAGAATTAGTCTTATTCAGATAAACAAAAAAAAAAGAGACTACAAAAAAGAAAAGTTACAACATGATATGATGAATCGTATATTGTATATAGCTCACTAAAAAATAGATTATTTGCACATGATCCCGTGCATTCACTTTGAAGATTTTCCATTTGGGGTGTTGAGCGACTTACATATCTATACATGAGAAGAAGGTTTGACTTGCACATCTTACAATGGTGGTAAGTTGTCCACATGTTTCTTATCTATTTTCGGTAAGTTTTCCACATGTTTCTTATCTATTTTCATTGAATTACTATTTGAGAGCATGGTACATTCAAAGATGAAGTTGTTACTACTATTTGGCATATTTGACTTGGTTTACCATCAAACCAAGGAGGTCATGCTCCCAAATGCAAAAATAGAGATTGATAGTAGTGGAAAAACAAAAACAAAAGAAGAAACTCACCCTATATGTCATTGCCTCCACATTTTCTATATAGCCCCACATCTCTCTCACACAGAGAGCTATTTAGTGGTTTCATCAATGCTCCTCCACCTTCCTTAACCTACATTGTATTTAAAATTAAACAATTGAGATCATTATGAAGCAACAAATGAGTTAAATTAAAACAAGGATAAAATTATATACTAGTAAACAATAAAATTCCTTAATACACCCACCTTCCTTAACCTACATTGCATTTAAATTTAAACAATTGAGATAATTATGAATCAATAAATGAGTTAAATTAAAACAACGATAAAATTATATACTAGTAAACAATAAAATTCCTTAATACATACCTCCGTTGCCTTTTCCCGCCTTTTCCCACTGCACTCTTGGAACTAAACCAAGACATAGGTTGTAATGACTTGTTCCAATGCTTCCCCCTCACCCCAAATCCAAAAAAAACGAATCCAAAAAAAATGAACAAAGTTAAGAAAATAGAAAAGAGGGCACATTAAAAAAAAGGAAAAAAACAAATCAACCCACAAATTAGCATGGCCATGCTGACAAAATTAAAGGAACAAAAAGTCATACCAATAACAAGCAAATCAATAAAACAAACAAAAAGAAAACATGAAAAGACAAATAACAAATATAGACACCTATTCGCAACCCCAAAATGCGTCGATTGCCAACCAAGCACACCCTGCACAAAATATCAACATAGCTTATGAGAAATATTAATTATAGACTGGCAATATTATGAGTAACATTATGCACTAGAAATCAAACCTAAAACGTTAAGAGGCAAATCATACATGGATTTTGCATCAAAAGAACTTACCTCAACCTTTGCCTCTACAATCCACTACAATGCCTCTCATGAAAATGTTTCAGTAGTTTCATCACGAATCCTCCATATTCCTTCACCTACATTGCCTTGCATTAAAAAATTAAATACGAAAGATTACATAGCAAATCATACATCACAGTAGTTTCATCACGAATCCTCCACATTCCTTCACCTACATTGCCTTGCATTAAAAAATTAAATACGAAAGATTACATAGCAAATCATACATCACGAATCCTCCAGGTCCCTTCCACCTACATTGCCTTGCATTCAAAAATTAAATACAAAAAATTACATAGCAAATCATACATGGCTTTTGCATAAAAAGAACTTACCTCAACCTTTGCCTCTACACTCCACTACAATGTCTCTCTCATGAAAATATTTCAATAGTTTCATCACGAATCCTCCAAGTTCCTTCACCTACATTGCCTTCCACGTTCCTTCACCTACATTGCCTGGAATTTAAAAATTAAACAAATGATTAATAATGTAAGATGGCTCAAATTTAAACAAAAACACATATGGGACCATACATATATACTATTGCAACATAGGCTTGCACACCGAAGCATGCATGGATTTTACACCAAATAGGAATTAACAATAGCGAAAAAAAGAACAAAACTAACAAAAAGAAAACATGTAAAGAGAAACAAAAACAAAAAGAAAACATGTAAAGAGAAACAATAGATAGAGACAATATTTGCAATACGAAAGATTACATAGCAAATCATACATGGATTTTGCATCAAAAGAACTTACCTCAACCTTTGCCTCTACAGCCCACTACAATGTCTCTCTCATGAAAATGTTTCAGTAGTTTCATCACAAATCCTCCACATTCCTTCACCTACATTGCCTTGCATTAAAAAATTAAATACGAAATATTACATAGCAAATCATACATCACAGTAGTTTCATCACGAATCCTCCACATTCCTTCACCTACATTGCCTTGCATTAAAAAATTAAATATGAAAGATTACATAGCAAATCATACATCACGAATCCTCCAGGTCCCTTCCACCTACATTGCCTTGCATTCAAAAATTAAATACAAAAGATTACATAGCAAATCATACATGGATTTTGCATAAAAAGAACTTACCACGATCTTTGCCTCTACACTCCACTACAATGTCTCTCTCATGAAAATATTTCAGTAGTTTCATCACGAATCCTCCACGTTCCTTCACCTACATTGCCTGGAATTTAAAAATTAAACAAATGATTAATAATGTAAGATGGCTCAAATTTAAACAAAAACAGATATGGGACCATACATATATACTATTACAACAAAGTTTTGCACACCGAAGCATGCATGGATTTTACACCAAATAGGAATTAACAATAGCGAAAAAAAGAACAAAACTAACAAAAAGAAAACATGTAAAGAAAAACAATAGATAGAGACAATATTTGCAATACGAAAGATTACATAGCAAATCATACATGGATTTTGAATCAAAACAACTTACCTCAACCTTTGCCTCTACACTCCACTACAATGTCTCTCTCATGAAAATATTTCACATCACAAATCCTCCACGTTCCTTCACCTACATTGCCTTGCATTCAAAAATTATACAAATGATTAATAATGTAAGATACCTCAAATTTAAACAAAAACACATATGGAACCATACATATGTACTACTGCAACAGAGGTTTCCATACCAAAGCATGCACCGATTTTACACCAAATAGGAATTAACAATAGCGAAAAAAAGAACAAAACTAAAAAAAAAGAAAACATGTAAAGAGAAACATTAGATAGAGACACTCATCTGCAACTCCAAAATGCCAAAATGCGTTGATGGCTAGCAAGGGACACCTTACACACAAAAAAAAATATTGTTAGTAAATATTAAATACACATAAAATGTTTAGAAAAAAGGAACAAAACTAACAAAAAGAAAACATGTAAAGAGAAACATTAGATAGAGACACTCATTTGCAAGCCCAAATGCCAAAATGTGTTGATGGCTAGCAAGGGACACCTTACACACCAAAAAAAAATATTGCTAGTAAATATTAAATACACATAAAATGTTTAGAAAAGAAGAACAAAACTAACAAAAAAAGAAAACATGTAAAGAGAAACATTAGATAGAGACACTCATTTGCAACCCCAAAATGCCAAAATGCATTGATGGCTAGCAGGGGCCACCCTACACACCAAAAAAATTATTGTTAGTAAAAATTAAATACACATAAAATGTTTAGAAACACAAAACAAATATGAAAGTATTTAAGAAAAATCTTAATTAGAAACCAACACTATTATGAGAATAATTAAAAGCAAAATTTGACACCAATGGTATTTATGAATGGGACAACATACATGGTAGCTTATTTTAATGCTTAATTCAAAATTGAACTCCAATTAAATACAAGACTATAAAAAAAGAAAAGAAAAACAAGTATAGGAAAGCCAACCTATGTACGAGAAATATATGCCTAAGAAAATCGACAACATGCATGGTAGCTTATTTTAATGCTTAATTATGCATGCTAGCTTTTTTTAATGCTTAATTCAAAATTGACCTCCAATTAAATACAAGACTGCGTAAAAAGAAAAGAAAAACAATTATAGGAAATCCAACCTATGTAGGAGAAATATATGCATAAGCAGATAGACAACATGCATGGTAGATTATTTTAATGTTTAATTATACATGGTAGCTTATTTTTAATGCTTAAATCAAAATTGAACTCCAATTAAATACAAGACTACAGAAAAAGAAAAGAAAAACTTAGAATAGGAAAGCCAACCTTTGTAGGAGAAATATATGCCTAAGCAGATCGACAACATGCATGGTAGCGTATTATAATGCTTAATTCATGCATGGTAGCTTATTTTAATGCTTAATTCAACATGTGTGGTAGCTTATTATAATGCTTAATTCATGCATGGTAGCTTATTTTAATGCTTAATTCAACATGCATGGTAGCTTATTTTAATGCTTAATTCAAAATTGAACTCCATTTAAATACAAGACTACAGAAAAAAGAAAAGAAAAACAAGTATAGGATTGACCCTATTTATATAGTCATAATTTTAGGGGGTTGGACCTAAAGTGATGTTAGCAAAATTAGTATAAAAAGGCAAAAAAATTCAAGCCAGAACAAAGAAATATTGCAAAAAAAAAGCAATGTTCAATAAGACATTGCCAAAAAGGAAGTCGTTCCTAACAAAAAGACGTCCATATAACTTTGAAAGGCTAGACCTAATCCATTTTGAGGTCCAAGAAAAAATGAAAGTTTCATAGGGGATTATTTGTGGTGAACTTATGTTGAGGGCTTTTGGACAATGGAAGCACCCATGAGCTTATTATAGTCATAGCGCAAAAGATTATGGCCGCCTTCTTGATATGAACCATCTAAATCTACTAGCGGATGCAACACTATATAAAAATCTGGAATTTTAACATCGTACAACAATATTATTTATGATATAGTTAGAGCTTGAATTGGTCTACTTATGATAATAGTTTTAGAGAATGCAACACTATATAAAGATCTGCAATTTTAACATTGTACAACAATATTATTTATGATATAGTTAGAGCTTGAATTGGTCTACTTATGATAATAGTTTTAGAGGATGCAACACTATATAAAGATCTGCAATTTTAACATTGTACAACAATATAATTTATGATATAGTTAGAGCTTGAATTGGTCTACTTATGATTCTAGTTTCAAATCCACTTGTTCCAAGTCCACCCTACATGCAATAGCACGTGAAATGGAGGTCACAAATCTTTTACGATGGATATAAAAATGTTTCTTATCCTGCTACCCAATAAATACGATCTACATTAGGCGCCTATAGCATTAATTTAATCTTCCAATAGCAACCAACGTAATAAGTGATAGCCTAGGCAATAATTCACAGAAACAAGAAGATCAACCTATTAGTTTAATCTTCCAATAGCAACCAACGTAATAAGTGATAGCCTAGGCAAACATAATGCACCGGACGAGCACCGCATAGGAGATTTTCTTCTCTTGGAAAAACCCTAGCGGAGCCTCTGCACCAGGTCGACCTCCATGACCTAGGGTTTGCGGGATTCCGTGTTGGCTACCCCAGGCAAACCTCCATCCCCACACTATAAGGTTGTGACCCCTCTCCCGGATAGCTTGAGGCTCACCGATGACCGACCCCAGTGGGGGGACTGTTGCTCCCCCCATTACAGGTCAGCCTACCACAAGGGCGGCGACAAGGGCTGATACTGTCAATCAGCATAACTCTAGCCTATCTCATGAAACTACAAGGGCGACTCCCACAGCGCAGCCGACAAACACACCAGCAACAAAAGAAGCGAACGCTAAGTCAGCAACATGCATACCAAAGAACCCCAAGAAAATAGTGATTGAGCTCCCAGCGCATCGCATCGATGGCAGAATCTAGTTCATGAAGGATCATGCACTGTTCATGGGCTTTTGGCCACTGAAAAAGCGTTGCGAGGATGGATAGCTTCGAAGTGGAAACCCAAAGGCCACATTGACCTACAGTTGTGTGCTAAAGGCTTCTTTAACGTGCTCTTCACATGCACTGAAGACAAAGACAGGATCATGGATGGAGGCCCCTAGTTCTTCAACACTGCAAGCCTATACCTCCAACCCTGGACGGAGTGATTCAACCCTGATAAACAAGATCTTACATGGGCTCCGGTCTGGATTCAACTCTACTCCCTCCCCCAGGATTACTGGGATGAGTTGACCCTCAGAGACATAAGCAATGCCCTAAGGGAATTCGTCAAGATCGCTGAGGAGACCAAGATGAACCGCTGCGCAGCATATGCCCGCATATGCATCTACATTAACTTGGCGGAACCATTACCAGGTGAGCTAGGTTTGTTGCACGAAGATTTTGAATGGACACAAACTATATATTATGAGCATATCCCTTTCAGATGCAGGAAATGTCACCAACATTGACATCTCTTCAGAGACTGTCCCCTAAACAAAAAAGATGTGGTTGAAAAGGACTCCAACGATCAGGAAGCTGAAGGATTCATGAAGGCAGCAAGTAAGAAAAGGCACAACAAGAGAACCACCCCTCATCAGAATAAAAAAAGGACTTGCAACTAGTAATAGCTTCGCAACTTTAAAATAGCTAAATGAGACCGAAAATGAACCAGTCAACGAAGACAGGCACACCTCTACGGAGCAAGGCCAGTCCTCAAAAGCTCAACGAAACAAGGTCCCTCTTGAGACCTTCCTAAAACCTCAAACCGCTAGCTACGAAGGGGATAACCTTGTGTCAAAAGGCAAAGAACAGATTACGAAGACAATCCCCGAAGCCATGGAGGAAGAACTAGAGAGCATTAACCTTAAGGGCCTGGACCTCATAGGGTTACAGGATGCTTGCAATAAGAAGGGTTTCAAATCAATTCTAGAGCAATAGTTCCAAAAGATGGAAGAAATCCTACCCAGAGCGCAGCAGCTCCCTTCTCTGGGTATACAGGGGGGAATGCTCATAAACACAAAATACTTCATGAAAGAGTCCCGCAAAAGGGGCAGAAAACTACTTTGCAAAGAACAATAGAAATAGGCCAAGAAATGGTGGATTTAGGACGATTCCCCAAGTTGACGAGGTTCTTTGCCGACACCACCAACCCTATCCTATGAAGATCATCTCCTGGAATATAAGAGGGCTCAATAGCCCCACTAAGCACAGGATAATAAAGAAAAGAATCACTGAGGAATGCCCTGCAATATTCTAGATGCAAGAAACCAAATGTTCCAGCTCCACTCTAGATACTGTCTTAAAAAAAAATGGAAAGGTAGCAATACAACAGCGGTTGATGCCAACGGTGCGTCTAGAGGCCTAGCAATCATCTGGAACCCCCAAATTATCTCCTTAGAGAACTTTCACGCCAATAGACACTTCATCCAGGCCAACTTCCACCTGATTGGCACGGATATCCATGATCTGCTCACAAATGTCTACTTCCCTAGAACATCCATTTGAAAACGGAGCTTCTGGATAATCTAGCGGAACTCAAGAAACGGAGAGCCTTTCCTCTCTGGATCCTGGGAGGAGACTTCAACATAATCTACAGGAAAAGAAAGGAGGAAGGATGCATTTGGACCTGGATAGTAATGGATTCAAGAACTTCATTCAAAGAAACCACTTGATCGATCTTCAAACCTCCAATGGAATCTTCACCTGGAATAATAAAAGAGGAGGTGGGCACCAGATAGCCTCAAGACTGGACAGATTCCTCATCACAGAAGATTTCATCTGTCTGGGGGGCGATATAGCTGCTACTATCATCCCTATTGCAGGCTCAGATCACTGGCCAATACAACTTCAATGGTTACGACCAGGCAAGCATGTAACCAGGCAAGCATGCTCCCAAACCTTTTTTCTTCGAAAACTGCTAGCTCTGGCACCCAGGGTTCAAGGAAATGGTTTCCAAATGGTGGATCTCCCTAGTTCCTCTGCAAGGCACTAAGATGCTCCAATTCCAGACTAAACTAAAAATGCTCAAAGGCAAATTGAAGGTCTAGAACAAATCAACCTTTGGCAATATCATCACAGAACAAAAAGAGTTGGAGGAAAAAATGAAGAAGTTGCAACAAACTATTATCCAGGAAGGACACTCAGCCGAGTCAGAAAATCAAGAGAAGACCTTAACTACTCAGATAAAAGAAAGGAGGAGCCAAGAAGAAATCCTATGGAGACAAAAATCAAGAATTTGTTGGCTTAAAGAGGGAGAACGAAACACTAAACTCTTCCACTGATCCACCATTTAGCACAAGATGCATAATAGAATCATTGTCCTCAAAAACCAAACTAGAGAGCGGCTGGAAATGCAAGAGGACATCACTGAGGAGCTGCGCAACCACTTCAGGAACATCCTACAAGAACCCAATCATCAGAGGCATGAGGCAATTGGGAAAATCACCCAACACATTTCCAAGCTGATAACGGACAAACACAATCGACTGTTGCTCGCTACTACCACCCTGGCTCAGGTGGAACAAGCAGTACTCCAGCTAAAAGCAGGGAAAGCTCCAGATCCTGATGGATTTACCACCAACTTCTTCCACTTCCGCTGGGACACCATCCGAGACGAAGTCTGGGACGTAGTGGAGGAATCATGCACCACTCACTGGCTTCTTCCTATGCTAAATGCCTCCTTCATCACTTTGGTTCCAAAAGAAGACAATGCAGCTTCGCCAAGTACATACCCATAGCTCTCTGCAATGTGATTTGCAAAATCATCTCCAAAGTTATCGCTAATAGACTAAAGCAGCTCCTTCCCTTAATCATCTCCCCGGAGCAAACAGGTTATGTTGAAGGTAGGCAAATCCTTGATGGCGTCACTTTAACCCATGAAGTCATTCACTCTCTCAAAATTTCCAAAAAAATTTGGTATGCTTCTCAAAATCGATCTCTCTAAGGCTTTTGACAAACTCAGCTAGGACTACATCAAAAAAGTACTCATAGCCTTCGGCTTCAGCCACACTTGGGTACGCTGGATCATGAGCCTCATCGCCTCCCCCTTTCTTTCCATATTGGTTAATGGTATTCCCTCCGCACCTTCAATCCCTCGAGAGGAATTAGACAAGGGGACCCTCTCTCTCCCTTCATCTTCATTATTATGGCCGAAGTACTGGGTCGCCTTCTCAAAAGTTCCATCCAGTCAAGTGCCCTGCATGGTTTACCTCTCCACAACTTGCCCTCCTCTTCCCATCAACAATTTGTGGATGACAATATGATTATGGTTTACCCCTCAGTCCAGGAAGCCCGTACCCTCAAATCTCTTCTTGATTCCTTCTCTGAAGCCTCTGGCACAGAGGTCAACCCTGATAAATCGAAGATCTTTTTCTTCCATACCCCCCTCTCTCTCAACGCAACATTGCCCGTATCCTGATTCCTAGGCTTCTCCATTGCTTCTTTGCCCTCTAAATACCTAGGAGCCCCTCTCACTGACTTCACCATCAATCATTCCTCCTGGCGAGCCCTACTGGACAAAATGGAAACTAGGTTATCCAATTGGACCCATCGCACCCTCAACATTGCAAGCCGCTTGGTTCTCATCAAATATGTTCTGCAATCACTCCCCATTTACCTTTTCTCAGTCCCGACAGCCCCCAAATGGATCCTAAAGGCCATGCGCAATCTGCAAAGATCTTTCCTATGGGGCCGCACCAAAGAGAAAAACAAATGCGCCCTAGTTAGCTGGAAGGATGTCTGCACTCCTAAAAGTCATGGGGGTTAGGACTGCGCAACCCTAAGCATAGCAACAACATAATGGGCGCCAGTATATGGTGGAAATGGGTCTCCAACCCCAACACTCCATGGGCTAATCTATGGACGGCCAAGTATGCCCACTCATGGCCAAAAGGAACTCATCTGGTTCAACCTAGCGACAGGGGGATCCCAAATATGGAAAGCAGCAAATAGCCAAAAACAAATGATACAGAGCCACAACTTCTGGGAGCTGCGAAGTGGCACTCAAGCAAGATTCTGGGAGGAATCCTAGCAGCAGCTGCCAAGCCTATCTTCCATCTTCCCCAGACCTATATGGAGTGTCGTTCTCCAAAGGAGGCAAAGACAAAATGTACAGGATTTCTGGACAG
Organism: Pinus albicaulis; assembly: GCA_034641835.2. Lineage (NCBI taxonomy): Eukaryota > Viridiplantae > Streptophyta > Pinopsida > Pinales > Pinaceae > Pinus > Pinus albicaulis. Next base: position 1,369,347,926 of record CM076581.1, read on the forward strand.
ATGACACAACCCAAGATTATAGGAAATGGCTACACAAGAACAGGTGGCAAGACGACTGGAACAATGAGTGCCACACAGACATTTGGGGGGAACTCAGCACCAAAATAAAAATCAAAGTTCAGCAAGGACCTGACATCCTTCGTTGGGGGCATATGCCGAGTGGAAACTATTCCACCAAGGAAGCCTACAACATCCTCCATTAGCAGAATCTAGGGCCAACAAACCACATCTGGAAAAAGATATGGACGGCTAATCTCTGACCCAAAGTAGCCACCTTCCTTTGGCTACTCAGTAAACGACGCGTCCTCACATGGGAGAATATTTTGAAGAGGGGGTTTGTAGGACCCTCCAGGTGTCCCCTGTGTCAAGAAAACTTGGAAACCATCGATCACCTGATGGACCAATGTCCTACAACTAATCACTTGCGGGACATAATTGCGGTCTTATGTCGGCGTTCCAAACGAGTAAGGGGTAACATCATCAATACCATCAACAGCTCGACGGACAATCCTTACACCAGCACTCTCCTTAACAGACTCTAGCAGATAATTCCGGGTATCCTTATTTGGAATATATGTAAGGAAAGGAACAATCGTATCTTCAAAAATAAAGCATCCCCATCAGAGAAGCTCTAGGACCGGATTCACAGCAACCTCTCTGAAATGTTGGCCTTAAACGCATGGAGTCGGGAGGATCTTCCCACCTCTGCAGTAGAGCGCCACATATGGAATAATTGGAAAATGAGTATAAACACACCCCTGGATATCAATCCTAGAAGTGTGGGCAGAACCCCTATCCCTGAAAAATGGAACCCCCCCCAAATGGCTTCTTCAAATGCAACTTTGATTGTGCGTCCAAAGGCAATCCCGGAAATGCAGGATTCGGAGGCATTATCATGAATTCTCAAGACGAGCCTCTCCAAATTTACTATGGTAATATGGGATAGGACAACAACAATTCTGCGGAGCTGGAAGGGCTTATACAGGGTATCCAAATCGCAATTGAGTTTCATTTCTTCCCCCTGGAAATGGAAGGAGACTCACAAGTTATAACTATGGCAGCCACAAGAATCCTCCATGGATCAACGTCCTCAAAGGTATCCACCAGTTGGAGGCTTGCCGATAGGCTCAAGTTTCTGGAACAGCTGCTACACAATCACAGAGTTATCACTTTCTGCCATGTGCGAAGGAAACAAACTCAGTTGCGGATCTCCTTGCTAACAAAGGGGTGGAAAGCCACTGTGAGTTGTATCAATCTGACCTCACTCAGGTTGGGGAGGAATCCTTAAGACATGAACGTCACACTCCCATTCAAAAGGATCTTCTCCCCTCGGATGCAAGTGACAGAACTGGCACGAACGACAATCATCTATCCCACACACATGAGGACGAAGATCTTCTACGCAGTGCCTCACTTGCTGCAGATCCTCAAACTGTTAGCCATCCGCACGAGACTAATGGGATAAGGGTTGATGATGAGACGTTGAGTACAGAGTTACCCTATCCAGGGTACCCCCTTGCAACAATCACCATTAATGATTAGCACGATTAATCTGTCTATCAGCCATCACCCTTCCCTCGAGCCTGCTCAGGAAGTTGGTTATGGCACTCAGCTGTGTCTGAGGCTCACTCATGGCCATCCCCCTCGCATGTGGCCAAGACCCTGTAAAAGGATGAGCCCTCAGCCCCGAGAAACTCACAGTAATTCCCCTCTATCTTTCCTTTTGTTTCTGCTTTTGCACTCCCACAACTCCATCCCGCCGCGCAACACTTTACTCAGCGTTGTGTTGCGCATTCCCCTATGGGCTACGATCACTCAGTTTGCACACCTCTTCTCTGGCCCTTCCGTTCCCCCTGTCTTTGACTTTGCTTGTCCACCAGCTGCGCACCCTCCCCTTGAAGCCTCCCCCTTGCCCCATCGTGCAATGGCTCCTAGATTGTGCTAGAGAACCATCTAAGGCGAACAAAGAGGGGCTCTCCCCATACGTCATCACTGTGGAGAGGACAACCGTTTGGAGTCCCGCAGTTTTGCGAGACAAAGCCTCGATCCTGAGCAGGAGGAAGAAGCACCTGTGCACGCTGCGCAGAGGGTAGGCGTGGCCCGCAGAAGTCTACCATCGCGCATCAGCTGCACCCCCCGCCTCGTAAGACTGATCCACTACTGGCTCAAGAGGAGGAAGACGATGACTCAAATGTCTAGGTTATGGACTCTTATGGCAATTGGACACGCGTCCATGACGCAGAGGATCCAGAGTCCCCCATTCTCTGCACACCTGTCCCCAATCCCAAGGGTCCTGTGGCAGACTCTGAGGAAGCAAGTGCGCAAGCGCATGCTTGCTCGATAGAGGAGGAAGTCCCCGACAGCGATGATGAACATGAAGATTGAGGCCTGCGAACCTGCACAACTCTTCAATGTTTTTTGTCAAGCTTGCTACCACCAGTGCATCTCAAGCTATACCCTTGTCTATGCATATTTTGTAATATTTAGATACATCAGCGCTGTAGAGGATCTACAGTCCCCCATTCTCTGCGCACCTATCCCAAATCCCAGGAGTCATGTGGCAGACTCTAGAGGAGGAAGTCCCCGACAGCGATGATGAACATGAAGATTGAGGCCTGCAAACCTGCACAGCTCTTCCATGGTTTTTGTCAAGCCTGCTACAACCAGTGCATCTCTAGCTATACCCTTGTCTATGCATATTTTGTAATATTTAGATACATCAACGTTGTTGTGCATTTTGTAATTCTCTATCTCAAGTACTTTCCGGACTGGTTTCCTCCACTGAGGCAGCCCTGAAACCGAGCAACTAAAGCGGGGATAGGTTAAGCGCAACTTGCCAACCCTGCCTGTAGCATATGTAATGTTTCTTTTCTGAATTAATATACAATAGCCCAACTTACCAAAAAAAAAAAAAGTGATAGCCTAGGCAATAATTCATAGAAACAAGAAGATCAACCTAGTTGAGGAGATTAAAGGTGTTTAAAAGACAAACATAGAGCAAACCTTACCCACATATTTGAAAACCAACAACAAGTTTTGGCACAAATTTGAGAAAATTGATCAACTTATTAGAGGAGATCAAAGGTGTTTAAAAGACAAACGTAGAGGAAACCTTACCAACAAATTTGAAAACCAACGACTAGTTCTGGCGCAAATTTGAGGAAATTAATGGTGTTTAATAGACAAATGTCTCACATACATTACCAAATATTTGAACTCTAGCGATTATTTTCGAGATAGATGGGTTAATGGTACAAATTTTATGCACATCGTTTATCTTGACTAAGCGAACCTATTCTGGCATTTCTAGTTGGCACATTGTATTTAGTTACAACATGATATGGTGAATCGTATATTGTATATTGCTCACTAAAAGCTAGATTATTTGCACATGATCTCGTGCATTCACTTGAATATTTTCCATTTGGGGTGTTGAGTGACTTACATATCTATGCATGTGAAGGAGGTTTGACTTGCACATCTTACAATGGATGTAAGTTGTCCCCATATTTCTTGTCTATCAACTTGCATTTTTCTTGTCTATTTTGATTGATAATTGTTTGAGAGCATGGTACATTCGAAGATGAAGTTGTTACTACTATTTGGGATATTTGACTTGGATTACCATCAAACCAAGGAGTGCATGCTCCCAAATGAAAAAATAAAGATCGATAGTAGTGGAAAAACAAAAACAAAAGAAGAAACTCACTCTATATGTCATTGCCTCCACATTTTCTATAGAGCCCCACATCTCTCTCACACAGAGATATTCAGCGATTTCATCATCAGTGCTCCTCCACCTTCCTTAACCTACATTTCATTTAAATTTAAATAATTGAGATAATTATGAAGCAACAAATGAGTTAAATTAAAACAAGGATAAGATTATATACTAGTAAACAAAAAAATTCCTTAATACATACCTCCATTCCCTTTTCACACTACACTCTTGGAACTAAACCAAGACATAAGTTGTAATGACATGTAGACAATAAAATTCCTTAATACATACCTCCATTGCCTTTTCACACACTACACTCTTGGAACTAAACCAAGACATAGGTTGTAATGACCTGTTCCATTGCTTCCCCCTCACCCCCAAATCCAAAAAAAAAAGAACGAAGTTAAGAAAAATAGAAAATAGGGCACATAAAAAAAGGAAAAAAAAAAAACAATTCAAACCACAAATTAGCATGGCCATGCTCACAAAATTAAAGGAAAAAAAAAAAAATCATAACAATAACAAGCAAAACAATAAAACAAACAAAAAGAAAACATGAAAAGAAAAACAACAAATAGAGACACCTATCCGCAACCCCAAAATGCGTCAATAGACAACCAAGGGCACCCTGCACAAAATACCAACATACCTTATGAGAAATATTAATTACAGACTGGCAATATTATGAGTAACATTATGCACTAGAAATCAAACCTAAAACGTCAAGAGGGAAAGATTACATAGAAAATCATACATGGATATTGCATCAAAAGCACTTACCTCAACCTTTGCCTCTACACTCCACTACAATATCTCTCTCATGAAAATATTTCAGTCGTTTTATCACGAATCCTCCACGTTCCTTCGCCTACATTGCCTTCCATTCAAAAATTAAATACGAAAAATTTCATCACGAATCCTCCACGTTCCTTCAACTACATTGCCTTCCATTCAAAAATTAAATACGAAAAATTACATAGCAAATCATACATAGATTTTGCATCAAAAGCACTTACCTCAACCTTTGCCTCTACACTCCACTACAATGTCTCTCTCATGAAAATATTTCAATAGTTTCATCACAAATCCTCCACTTTCCTTCACCTGCATTGCCTCCTTTTACCTCAACCTTTGCCTCTACACTCCACTACAATGTCTCTCTCATGAAAATATTTCAGTAGTTTTATCACGAATCCTCCGTGTTCCTTCACCAACATTGCCTTCCACGTTCCTTCACCTATATTGCCTTGCATTCAAAAACTAAACAAATGATTAATAATGTAAGATGGCTTAAATTTAAACAAAAACACATATGGGACCATACATATATACTACTGCAACATAGGTTTCCATACCAAAGCATGCATGGGATTTTACACCAAATAGGAATTAACAATAGCGAAAAAAATAACAAAACTAACAAAAAGAAAACATGTAAAGAGAAACAATAAATAGAGACAGTATTTGCAATATGAAAGATTACATAGCAAATCATACATGGATTTTGCATCAAAAGAACTTACCTCAACCTTTGCCTCTACACTACACTATAATGTCTCTCTCATGAATCCTCCACGTTCCTTCACCTACATTGCCTTGCATTCAAAAATTAAACAAATGATTAATAATGTAAGATGGCTCAAATTTAAACAAAAACACATATGGGACCATACATATATACTACTGCAACATAGGTTTCCATACCAAAGCATGCATGGATTTTAAACCAAATAGGAATTAACAATAGCGACAAAAAAAGAACAAAACTAACAAAAAAAAAACATCTAAAGAGACACATTAGATAGAGACACTCATCTGCAACCCCAAAATGCGTTGATGGCTAGCAAGGGACATCCTACACACCGAAGAAAATATTGTTAGTAAATATTAAATACACATAAAATGTTTAGAAACGCAAAACAAATATGAAAGTATTTATGAAAAATCTTAATTAGAAACCAACACTATTATGAGAACAATTCCAAGCAAAATTTGACACCAATGGTAATTATGAATGGGACAACATGCATGGTAGCCTATTTTAATGCTTAATTCAAAATTTAACTCCAATTAAATACAAGACTACAAGAAAAGAAAAGAAAAACAAGTATACAAGTCTAAGAAGAACAAGTATAGGAAAGCCAACCTATGTAGGAGAAATATATGCCTAAGCATATCGACCCTATTTATATAGTCATAATTTTGGGGGGTTGGACCTAAAGTGATGTTAGCAAAATTAGTATAAAAACTTAAAAGGCAAAAAAATTCAAGGCAAAACAACAAAATATTGCAAAACAAAAGCAATGTTCAATAAGAAATTGCCAAAAAGGAAGTCGTTCCAAACAAAAAGACGTCCATCAATTTATGATGGCCCTGCTTGTATTGATAACTTTGAAAGGCCAAACCTAATCTATTTTGAGATCTAAGAGAAAATGAAAGTTTCATGGGGGATTATTTGTGGTGAACTTATGTTGAGGGCTTTTGGACAGTGGAAGCACCCGTGAATCTATTATAGTCATAGCGCAAAAGATTATGGCCTTCTTCTTGATATGAACCATCTAAATCTACTAGAGGATGCAACACTATATAGAAATCTGCAATTTTAACACTATACTACAATATTATTTATGATATAGTTAGAGCTTGGATTGGCCTACTTATGATTCTAGTTTTAAAGGATGCAACACTATATAAATATCTGAAATTTTAACATCGTACAACAATACTATTTATGATATAGTTAGAGCTTGAATTGGTCTACTTATGATTCTAGTTTCAAATCCACTTGTTCCAAGTCAACCCTACATGCAATAGCACTTGAAATGGAGGTCACAAATCTTTTACGCTGGATGTAAAAATGTTTCTTATCCTGCTACCCCCAATAAATATGATCTACATTAGGTGCCTATAGCATTAGTTTAATCTTCCAATAGCAACCAACGTAGTAAACCTATTTGAGGAGATTAAAGGTGTTTAAAAGACAAATGTAGAGCAAACCTTACCCACATATTTGAAAACAAACAACTAGTTTTGGCGCAAATTTGAGGAAATTTATTAACCTATTTGAGGAGATTAAAGGTGTTTTAAAGACAAACATAGAGCAAACCTTACCCACAGATTTGAAAACCTATAGCTAGTTTTGACGCAAATATGAGGAAATTAATGGTGTTTAATAGACAAATGTCTCACATACATTACCCACATATTTGAAAACCAACAATTATTTTGAGACAGATGGTTTAATGGTAAAAATTTTATGCACATTGTTTAAGATGGGTTAATGGTAAAAAATTTATGCACGTTGTTTATCTTGACCTGGCATTTCTAGTTGGCACACTGTATTTAGTTACAACTTACAACATGATATGGTGAATCGTATATTGTATATTGCTCACTAAAAAATAGATTATTTGCACATGATCCCATGCATTCACTTGAAGATTTTCCATTTGGGGTGTTGAGTGACTTGCATATCTATGCATGTGAAGGAGGTTTGACATGCACATCTTACAATGTCCACATATTTCTTGTCTATTTTGATTGAATAACTGTTTGAGAGCATGGTACATTAGAAGATGAAGTTGTTACTACTATTTGGGATTTTTGACTTGGTTTACCATCAAACCAAGGAGGTCATGCTCCCAAATGTTAAAATAAAGATCGATAGTAGTGGAAAAAAAAAAAGCAAAAGAAGAAACTCACCCTGTATGTCATTGCCTCCACATATGCTATAGAGCCCCACATCTCTCTCACTCAGAGATATTCAGTGGTTTCATCAGTGCTCCTCCACCTTCCTTAACCTACATTGCATTTAAATTTAAACAATTAAGATACCTATGAAGCAACAAATGAGATAATTATGAAGCAACAAATGAGATAAATTAAAACAAGGATAAAATAATATGCTAGTAAAGAATAAAATTCCTTAATACATACCTCCATTGCCTTTTCCCAATAAAATTCCTTAATACATACCTCCATTGCCTTTTCCCACTACACTCTTGGAACTAAACCAGACATAGGTTGTAATGACTTGTTCCATTGCTTCCCCCTCACCCCAAAATCCCAAAAAAAAAAAAAAAAGTTAAGAAAAATAGAAAAGAGGGCACATAAAAAAGGAAAACAAAATATCAAAACACAAATTAGCATGGCCATGCTCACAAAATTAAAGAAAAAAAATCATAACAATAACAAGCAAAAAAATAAAACAAATTAAAAGAAAACACGAAAAGACAAACAACCCATAGAGACACCTCTCCGCAACCCCAAAATGCGTCGATAGCCAACCAAGGACACCCTGCACAAAATATCAACATGTCATATGAGAAACATTAATTAAAGACTGGCAATATTACGAGTAACATTATGCACTAAAAATCAAACCTAAAACGTTAAGAGGGAAAGATTACATAGCAAATCATACATGGATTTTGCATCAAAAGAACTTACCTCAACCTTTGCCTCTACACTCCACTACAATGTCTCTCTCATGAAAATATTTTAGAAGTTTCATCATGAATCCTCCACGTTCCCTCATCAACATCGTTCCTGCTTATATGAATTGAGAATATGTGTCAGAGATCTTTCATAATGTCGCTTATTTATCCTCTGCTCGCGATAGCTGGAAATCTCTATTAGATGAGGAACGCAGGGCACTCTCCTTAACAGGCGGAGAGCGTACTCTACAATGATCACCTACATTGCCATGCATTGAAAAATTAAATACGAAATATTACATAACAAATAATACATGGATTTGCAGCAAAAGAACTTACCTCACCCTTTGCCTCTACACTCCACTACAATGTCTCTCTCATGAAAAGATTTCAGTAGTTTCATCACAAATCCTCCACGTTCCTTCACCAACACATATAGGACCATACATATATACTACTGCAACATAGGTTTCCATACCAAAGCGTGCATGGATTTTACACCAAATAGCAATGTAAAGAAAACATGTAAAGAGAAACATTAGATAGAGACACTCATCTGCAACCCCAAAATGCGTTGATGGCTAGCAAGGGACACCCTACACCAAAAAAAATATTGTTAGTAAATATTAAATACACATAAAATGTTTAGAAATGCAAAAAAATATGAAAGTATTTATGAAAAATCTTAATTAGAAGCCAACACTATTATGAGAACAATTCAAAGCAAACCAGATATGAAAGTATTTATGAAAAATCTTAATTAGAAACCAACACTATTATGAGAACAATTCCAAGCAAAATTTGACACCAATGGTAATTATGAATGGGACAACATGCTTGGTAGCTTATTTTAATGCTCAATTCAAAATTGAACTCCAATTAAATACAAGGCTACAAAAAAAGAAAAGAAAAACAAGTATAGGAAATCCAACCTATGTAGGGCAAATATATGCCTAAGCAGATCGACAACATGCATGGTAGCTTATTTAAAGAAAAGAAAAACATGTATAGGAAAGCCAACCTATGTAGGGCAAATATATGCCTAAGCAGATCGACAACATGCATGGTAGCTTATTTAAAGAAAAGAAAAACATGTATAGGAAAGCCAACCTATGTAGGGCAAATATATGCCTAAGCAGATCGACAACATACATGGTAGCTTATTTAAAGAAAAGAAAAACATGTATATGAAAGCCAACCAATGTAGGACAAATATATGCCTAAGCAGATCGACAACATGCATGGTAGCTTATTTTAATGCTTAATTCAAAATTGAACTCCAATTAAATACAAGACTACAGAAAAAGAAAAGAAAAACAAGTATAGGAAAGCCAACCTATGTAGGAGAAATATATGCCTAAGCAGATCAACCCTATTTATTTAGTCATAACTTTAACGGGTTGGACCTAAAGTGATGTTAGAAAAATTAGTATAAAAAAGCAAAAAAATTCAAGGGAGAATAGAGAAATATTGCAAAACAAACGCAATGTCTTTATGCTCAATAAGACATTGCCAAAAAGGAACTCGTTCCCAACAAAAAGACGTCCATCAATTTAAGTAATTTAAGTTGGCCCTGCTTGTATATATAACTTTGAAAGGACAGACCTAATCTATTTTGAAGTCTAAGAAAAATGAAAGTTTCATAGGGGATTAGTTGTGGTTAACTTATGTTGACGGCTTTTGTACCGTGTAAGCACCCATGAGCCTTACACACCCATGAGCCTATTATAAACATAGCGCAATAGATTATGGCCTTCTTCTTGATATGAACCATCTAAATCTATTAGAGGATGCAACACTCTAAATCTATTAGAGGATGCAACACTATATAAAAATCTGGAATTTTTACACCGTATAACAATATTATTTATGATATAATTAGAGCTAAAAACTGGAATTTTAACACCGTACAACAATATTATTTATGATATACTTAGAGCTTGAATTGGCCTACTTATGATTCTAGTTTTAGAGGATGCAATACTATATAAAGATCTGCAATTTCAACACTATATAAAAATTTGGAATTTTAACACCGTACAACAATATTATTTATGATATAATTAGAGCTTGAATTGGCCTACTTATGATTCTAGTTTTAGAGGATGTAACACTATATAAAGATCTGCAATTTTAACATCGTACAACAATATTATTTATGATATAGTTAGAGCTTGAATTGGTCAATTTATGATTCTAGTTTCAAATCCACTTGTTCCAAGTCAACCCTACATGCAATAGCACTTGAAATGGAGGTCACAAATCTTTTACGCTGGATGTAAAAATGTTTCTTATCCTACTATCCCAATAAATATGATCTATATTAGGCGCCTATAGCATTAGTGTAATCTTCCAATAGCAATAATAAGTGATAGCCTAGGTAATAATTCACAGAAACAAGAAGATACAACCTATTTGAGGAGATTAAAGGTGTTTAAAAGACAAATGTAGAGCAAACCTTACCCAAAGATTTGAAAACCAACAAATAGTTTTGGCACAAATTTGAGGAAATTGATCAACCTATTTGAGGAGATTAAAGGTGTTTAAAAGACAAATGTAGAGCAAACCTTACCCACAGATTTGAAAAACAACAGCTAGTTTTGGCGCAAATTTGAGGAAATTAATGGTGTTTAACAGACAAACGTCTCACATACATTACCCACATATTTGAAGACCAGCAATTATCAAATCTTTTACGCTGGATGTAAAAATGTTTCTTATCCTGCTACCCCAATAAATACGATCTATATTAGGCGCCTATAGCATTAGTGTAATCTTCCAATAGCAATAACAAGTGATACCCTAGGATATAATTCACAGAAACAAGAAAATCAACCTATTTGAGGAGATTAAAGGTGTTTATAGACAAATGTAGAGCAAACCTTACACACAGATTTGAAAACCAACAACTAATTTTGGCGCAAATTTGAGGAAATTGATCAACCTATTTGAGGAGATTAAAGGTGTTTAAAAGACAGACGTAGAGCAAACCTTACCCACAGACTTGAAAACCAACAGCTAGTTTTGGCACAAATTTGAGGAAATTAATGGTGTTTAATAGACAAATGTCTCACATACATTACCCACATATTTGAAGACCGGCAATTATTTTCGAGACAGATGGGTTAATGGTACAAATTTTATGCACATTGTTTATCTTGACTTGGCGTTTCTAGTTGGCACATTGTATTTAGTTACAACATGATATGATTAATCGTATAATGTATATTGCTCACTAATAAATAGATTATTTGCACATGATCCCGTGCATTCACTTAAAGGTTTTCCATTTGGGGTGTTGATTGACTTACATATCAATGCATGTTGCTCACTAAAAAATAGATTATTTGCACATGATCCCGTGCATTCACTTGAAGATTTTCCATTTGGGGTGTTGAGTGACTTACATATCTATGCATGTGAAGAAGGTTTGACTTCCACATCTTACAATGGCGGTAAGTTGTCCACATGTTTCTTGTCTATTTTGATTGAATAACTGTTTGAGAGCGTGGTCTATTCAAAGATAAAGTTGTTACTACTATTTCGGATATTTGACTTGGTTTACCATCAAACCAAGGAGGTCATGCTCACAAATGCAAAAATAGAGATTGATAGTAGTGGAAAAACAAAAACAAAAGAAACTCACCCTATATGTCATTGCCTCCACATTTTCTATATAGCCCCACATCTCTCTCACACAAAGATATTCAGTGGTTTCATCAGTGCTCCTCCACCTTCCTTAACCTGCATTGCATTTAAATTTAAACAATTGAGATAATTATGAAGCAACAAATCAGTTAAATTAAAACAAGGAAAAAATTATATACTAGTAAACAATAAAATTCCTTAATACATACCTCCATTGCCTTTTCCCACTACACTCTTGGAACTAAACCAAGACATAAGTTGTAATGACTTGTTCCAATGCTTCCCCCTCACCCCAATCCAAAAAAAACGAAAGAAGTTAAGAAAATAGAAAAGAGGGCACATAAAAAAAGGAAAAAAAACAAATCAAACCACAAATTAGCATGGCCATGCTCATAAAATTAAAGGAACAAAAAATAATAACAATAACAAGCAAAACAATAAAACAAAAAAAAACATGAAAAGACAAACAACAGATAGAGACACCTATCCGCAACCCCAAAATGCATCGATAGCCAACCAAGGACACCCTGCACAAAATATCAACATATCTTACGAGAAATATTAATTACATACTGGCAATAATATGAGTAACATTATGCACTAGAAATCAAACCTAAAATGTTAAGAGGGAACGATTACATACCAAATCATACATGGATTTTGCATCAAAAAAACTTACATCAACCTTTGCCTCTACACTCCACTACAATGTCTCTCTCATGAAAATGTTTCAGTGGTTTCATCACGAATCCTCCACGTTCCTTCACCTACATTGCCTTGCATTCAAAAATTAAATACGAAAGATTAATTAGCAAATCATACAAGGATTTTGCATTAAAAGAACTTACCTCAACCTTTGCCTCTACACTCCACTACAATGTCTCTCTCATGAAAATATTTCAGCAGTTTCATCACGAATCCTCCACGTTCCTTCACCTACATTGCCTTCCACGTTCCCATGTTCCTTCACCCACATTGCCTTCCACGTTCCTTCACCTACATTACCTTGAATTCAAAAATTAAACAAATGATTAATAATGTAAGATAGCTCAAATTTAAACAAAATTACATATGGGACCATACATATATATGACTGTAACATAGGTTTCCATACCAAAGCATGCATGGATTTTACACCAAATAGGAATTAACAATAGCAAAAAAAAGAACAAAACTAACAAAAAGAAAACATCTAAAGAGAAACATAGGTTTCCATACCAAAGCATGCATGGATTTTACACCAAATAGGAATTAACAATAGCAAAAAAAAGAACAAAACTAACAAAAAGAAAACATCTAAAGAGAAACATTTGATAGAGGCACTCATATACAACCCCAAAATGCAGAAATGTGTTGATGGCTAGCCAGGGACACCCTACACACCAAAAAAAATATTTTTAGTAAATATTAAATACACATAAAATGTTTAGAAACGCAAAACAAATATGATGGTATTTATGAAAATCTTAATTAGAAACTAACACTATTATGAGAACACTTGAAGCAAAATTTGACACCAATGGTAAGTATGAATGGGACAACATGCATGGTAGCTTATTTTAATGCTTAATTCAAAATTGAACTCCAATTAAATACAAGACTACAAAAAAAGAAAAGAAAAACAAGTATAGGAAAGCCAACCTATGTAGGAGAAATACATGCCTAAGCAAATCGACAACAAGCATGGTAGCTTATTTTAATGCTTAATTATTCATGGTAGATTATTTTAATGCTTAATTCAAAATTGAACTCCAATTAAATACAAGACTACAGAAAAAGAAAAGAAAAACAAGTATAGGAAAGCCAACCTATGTAAGAGAAATATATGCCTAAGCATATCGACAACATGCATGGTAGCTTGTTTTAATGCTTAATTCAAAATTGAACTCCAATTAAATACAAGACTGCAGAAAAAGAAAAGAAAAATAAGTATAGGAGAGCCAACCTATGTAGGAGAAATATATGCCTAAGCAGATCCACCCTATTTATATAGTCATAATTTTAGGGGGTTGGACCTAAAGTGATGTTAGCAAAATTAGTATTAAAAGGCAAAAAAAAGGTATAGGAAAGATAAACTATGTAGGAGAAATATGATCGAACGTATTTATATAGTCATAAGTTTAGGGGGTTGGACCTAAAGTGATGTTAGCAAAATTAGTATAAAAAGGCAAAAAAAAAAGTATAGGAAAGCCAACCTATGTAGGAGAAATATATGCCTAAGAAAAAATACAGTCATAATTTTAGGGGGGTGGACATAATGTGATGTTAGCAAAATTAGTATAAAAAGGCAAAAAAAAAAATGTATAGTAAAGCCAACCTATGTAGGAGAAATATATGCCTAAGCAGATCGACCCTATTTATATAGTAATAATTTTAGGGGGTTGGACCTAAAGTGATGTTCGCAAAATTAGTATAAAAAGGCAAAAAAATTCAAGTCATATAGTCATAATTTTAGGGGGCTGGACCTTAAGTGATGTTAGCAAAATTAGTATAAAAAGGCAAGGCAAAACAAAGAAATATTGCAAAACAAAAGCAATGTTCAATAAGACATTGCCAAAAAGAAGTCATTCCTAACAAAACGACGTCCATCAATTTATGTTGGCCCTGCTTTTATTGGTAACTTTGATTGGTAACTTTGAAAGGCCTTGACCTAATCTATTTTGAGGTCTAAGAAAAATGAAAGTTTCATAGGGGATTATTTGTGGTGAACTTATGTTCAGGGCTTTTGGACAACGGAAGCACCCATGAGCCTATTATAGTCACAGCGCAAAAGATTATGGCCGCCTTCTTGATATGAACCATCTAAATCTACTAAAGGATGCAACACTATATAAAAATCTGCAATTTTAACATCGTACAACAACATTATTTATGATAAGTTAGAGCTTGAATTGGTCTACTTATGATTGTAGTTTTAGAGGATGCAACACTATATAAAGATCTGCAATTTTAACATTGTACAACAATATTATTTATGATATAGTTAGAGCTTGAATTGGTCTACTTATGATTCTAGTTTCAAATCCACTTGTTCCAAGTCCACCCTACATGCAATAGCACTTGAAATGGAGGTCACAAATCTTTTACGATGAATGTAAAAATGTATCTTATTTGGCTACCCAATAAATACAATTACAATAGGCGCCTATAGCATTAGTTTAATCTTCCAATAGCAACCAACGTAATAAGTGATAGCCTAGACAATAAGAAGATCAACCTATTTGAGGAGATTAAAGGTGTTTAAAAGACAAACATAGAGCAAACCTTACCCACAGATTTGAAAACCAACAACAAGTTTTGGTGCAAATTTGAGGAAATTGATCAACCTATTTGATGAGATTAAAGGTCTTTAAAAGACAAACATAGAGCAAATCTTACCCACAGATTTGAAAACCAACAGCTAGTTTTGGCGCAAATTTGAGGAAATTAATGGTGTTTAATAGACAAATGTCTCACATACATTACCCACATATTTGAAGTCCAACAATTATTTTCGAGACAGATGTTTATGCATATTGTTTATCTTGACTAAGTGAACCTATTTTGGTATTTCTAGTTGGCACATTGTATTTAGTTACAACATGATATGGTGAATCGTATATTGTATATTGCTCACTAAGAAATAGATTATTTGCACATGATCCCGTGCATTCACTTGAAGATTTTCCATTTGGGGTGTTGAGTGACTTACATATCTATGCATGTGAATGAGGTTTGACTTGCACATCATACAATGGCGATAAGTTGTCCCCATATTTCTTGTCTAGCAACTTACATATTTCTTTTCTATTTTGATTGAACAATTGTTTGAGAGCGTGGTACATTCGAAGATGAAGTTGTTACTACTATTTGGGATATTTGACTTGGATTACCATCAAACCAAGGAGTTCATGCTCCCAAATGCAAAAATAAAGATCGATTCGATAGTAGTGGAAAAACAAAAACAAAAGAAGAAACTCAGCCTCTATATGTCATTGCCTCCACATTTTCTATAGAGCCCCACATCTCTCTCACACAAAGATATTCAGCGGTTTCATCATCAGTGCTCCTCCACCTTCCTTAACCTACATTGCATTTAAATTTATACAATTGAGATAATTAAGAAGCAACAAATCAATTAAATTAAAACAAGGACAAGATTATATACTAGTAAACAATAAAATTCCTTAATACATACCTCCATTGCCTTTTCACACTACACTCATGGAACTAAACCAAGACCTAGGTTGTAATGACTTGTAAACAATAAAATTCCTTAATACATACCTCCATTGCCTTTTCACACTACACTCTTGGAACTAAGCCAAGACATAGGTTGTAATTACTTGTTCCATTGCTTCCCCCTCACCCCCAAATCCAAAAAAAAAAAAGAACGAAGTTAAGAAAATTAGAAAAGAGGGCACATAAAAAAAGGAAAAAAAAAACAAATCAAACCACAAATTAGCATGGCCATGCTCACAAAATTAAAGGAAAAAAAATAATAACAATAACAAGCAAAACAATAAAACAAACAAAAAGAAAACATGAAAAGACAAACAACAGATAGAGACACCTATCCGCAACCCCAAAATGCGTCGATAGCCAACCAAGGACACCCTGCACAAAATATCAACATATCTTATGAGAAATATTAATTACAAACTGGCAATATTATGAGTAACATTATGCACTAGAAATCAAACCTAAAACGTTAAGAGGGAAATATTACATAGCAAATCATACATGGATTTTGCAACAAAAGAACATACCTCAACCTTTGCCTCTACACTTCAATACAATGTCTCTCTCATGAAAATATTTCAATAGTTTCTTCATGAGTTCCTTCACCTACATTGCCTTGCATTCAAAAATTAAATTCAAAAGATTACATAGCAAATCATACATGGATTTTGCATCAAAAGCACCTACCTCAACCTTTGCCTCTACA
>CM076581.1:1369364757-1369458758 GCA_034641835.2 Pinus albicaulis
TGACCTTTTCCTCATTTTCCTCCTTTAACCTAACCCTAAGTGACTTTTGGGGAATCCCTAAATCCAATGGCTGAAATAGATTGAGATCTAGGGCTGAGATTAAATGCTCATTTAAATCTCACTTTCTATTTTTTAATTCACCCCCACTTAGTCATTTATTTCCAAAGTCACTTTTCCTTTCTAATTTTAGATTGACTTTATTAAAGTCACTTTAAAATAAGACTTTAGTAACTTTATCACTTAAAGTCACTTTTAAATTAGATTTGACTTTATAACTTTATAAAGTCACTTTTGTAACTTTATCACTTAAAGTCACTTTAAAATTAGATTTGACTTTATAAAAATTATAAAGTCACTTTAGGAGAAAAATTAAATTCTTTTGGACACTTTTCCCTAAGTCAAAGATCAAAGCCTTAGGGAACCACCTGTCCTCCGATACCAAATTTCAACACAAATGATTAATAACACAAGATGGCTCAAATTTAAACAAAAACACATATGGGACCATACATATATACTACTTCAACATAGGTTTCCATACCAAAGCATGCATCGATTTTACACCAAATAGGAATTAACAATAGCGGAAAAAAGGAACAAAACTAACAAAAAGAAAATATGTAAAGAGAAACAATAGATAAAGACAGTATTTGCAATACGAATGATTACATAGCAAATCATACATGGATTTTGCATCAAAAGAACTTACCTCAACCTTTGCCTCTACACTCCACTACAAAGTCTCTCTCATGAAAATATTTCAATAGTTTCATCGTGAATCCTCCACGTTCCTTCACCTACATTGCCTTGCATTCAAAAATTAAACAAATGATTAATAATGTAAGATGGCTCAAATTTAAACAAAAACACATATGGGAGCATACAGATATACTCTGCAACATAGGTTTCCATACCAAATCATGGATGGATTTTATACCAAAGAGGAATTAACAATAGCGAAAAGAAAAAAAAAAAGAACAAAACTAACAAAAAGAAAACATGTAAAGAGAAACTAGATAGAGACACTCATCTGCAACCCCAAAATGCGTTGATGGCTAGCAAGGGACACCCTACACACCAAAAAAAATATTGTTAGTAAATATTAAATACACATAAAATGTTCAGAAACGCAAAACAAATATGAAAGTATTTATGAAAAATCTTAATTAGAAACCAACACTATTATGAGAACAATTCCAAGAAAAATTTGACACCAATGGTAATTATGAATGGGACAACATGCATAGTAGCTTATTTTAATGCTTAATTCAAAATTGAACTCCAATTAAATACAAGACTACAAAAAAAGAAAAGAAAAACAAGTATAGGAAAGCCAGCCTATGTAGGAGAAATATATGCCTAAGCAGATCGACAACATGCATGGTAGCTTATTTTAATGCTTAATTCAAAATTGAACTCCAATTAAATACAAGACTACATGGTAGCTTATTTTAATGCTTAATTCAAAATTGAACTCCAATTAAATACAAGACTACAGGAAAAGAAAAGAAAGAAAAGAAAAACAAGTATAGGAAAGCCAACCTATGTAGGAGAAATATATGCCTAAGCAGATCGACAACATGCATGGTAGCTTATTTTAATGCTTAATTCAAAATTGAACTCCAATTAAATACAAGACTACAGGAAAAGAAAAGAAAAACAAGTATAGGAAAGCCAACCTATGTAGGAGAAATATATGCCTAAGCAAATCTACCCTATTTATATAGTCATAATTTTAGGGGGTTGGACCTAAAGTGATGTTAGCAAAATTAGTAATAAAAGGCAAAACAAAGAAATATTGCAAAACAAAAGGAATGTTCAATAAGACATTGCCAAAAAGGAAGTCGTTCCCAACAAAAAGATGTCCATCAATTTATGTTGGCTCTGCATGTATTGATAACTTTGAAAGGCCAAACCTAATCTATTTTGAGGTCTAAGAGAAAATGAAAGTTTCATAGGGGATTATTTGTGGTGAACTTATGTTGAGGGCTTTTGGACAGTGGAAGTACCCATGAGTCTATTATAGTCACAGCGCAAAAGATTATGGCCTTCTTCTTGATATGAACCATCTAAATCTACTAGAGGATGCAACACTATATAAAAATCTGCAATTTTGACACCGTACTACTATATTATTTATGATATACTTAGAGCTTGACTTGGTCTACTTATGATTCTAGTTTTAGAGGATATAACACTATATAAAGATCTGCAATTTTAACATCGTACAACAATATTATTTATGATATAGTTAGAGCTTGAATTGGTCTACTTATGATTCTAGTTTCAAACCCACTTGTTCCAAGTCAACCCAACATCAAATAGCACTTGAAACAGAGGTCACAAATCTTTTATGCTTGACGTAAAATGTTTCTTATCCTACTACCCCAATAAATACAATCTACATTAGGCGCCTATAGCATTAGTTTAAAAGACAAACGTAGAGCAAACCTTACCCACATATTTGTAAACCAACAGCTAGTTTTGGCGCAAATTTGAGGAAACTAATGGTGTTTAATAGACAAATGTCTCACATAAATTACTCACATATTTGAACTTTTGAAGACCAGCAATTATTTTGGAGACAAATGGGTTAATGATACAAATTTTATGCACATTGTTTATCTTGACTTGGCATTCTAGTTGGCACATTGTATTTAATTACAACATGATATGGTGAATCGTATAGTGCATATTGTGTTGAAATTTGGTTACCGGAGGACAAGTGGTTCCCTAAGACTTTGATCTTTGGCCTAGGGAAAAGTGTCCAAAAGAATTTAATTTTTCTCCTAAAGTGACTTTATAAAGTTATAAAGTC
Organism: Pinus albicaulis; assembly: GCA_034641835.2. Classification (NCBI taxonomy): domain Eukaryota; kingdom Viridiplantae; phylum Streptophyta; class Pinopsida; order Pinales; family Pinaceae; genus Pinus; species Pinus albicaulis. The sequence continues at coordinate 1,369,367,576 of CM076581.1, forward strand.
AAATCTAATTTAAAAGTGACTTTAAGTGATAAAGTTACTAAAGTCTAATTTTAAAGTGACTTTAATAAGGTCAATGTGAAATTAGAAGGAAAAGTGACTTTGGAAATAAATGACTAAGTGGGTCTTTATTAAAGTGGGATGAATTGAAAAAATAGAAAGTGAGATTTAAATGAGTATTTAATCTCAGCCCTAGATCTAAAGCCTTTTCAGCCATTGGATTTAGGGATTCCCCAAAAGTTACTTAGGGTTAGGTTAAAGGAGGAAAATGAGAGAAAAGGTCATTCATTCTTTCATGAGCAGATTGAGAGAGGAGGAAGAAGAAAGTTGGAGTCATTTTTAGGGATTGAGCTTGAGAAGGTGAAGGAGAGGAAAATTCAACAAGTCCGTACAGCAACAAGGAGAGGCACGCTTTTCGAGGCAACAAGACGCTGCACAAATTTTGAGGCAACAAGGTCGTACATAAGCACAAATTTCGAGGCAACAGTCCGTACAGCAATTTTGTGGCACAATTTTCGAGAATGATAGCACAGTTTTCGAGGAAAGGTACAGCAGCTAAAGGTACAAATTCTTAGGTCGCTGGGCACGTTTTTCGAGGCAGACATCGCGAATTTTGAAGAAGGGGCTCTACTGTAAATTTCCGTACAGTCCGTACGATCGTATAGCTAAGTTCTGGGCACGATTTCCAAGACTGTCATCTGCTGTCATAAATTTCTGTTTTGAGTTTTTTTGTTGTTCTGGCACATTTTCCAAGGCGGAGTTAAACACGAAAAACAAGATAAGTCTGTAATTTATTTGCTGGAATTTTTCCTGTATATTTCACCTCTGTAAAAGCATTTTCCAGAAATAAGGAGGAGCTTTCGAACTGGTTTTCCCCAACAGTTGTAGGGGATTTTTCCAAGGTCACAATGACCAAAAATCAGCGTTTCTATTTTTCTGTGTGGCTAATTTATTTTGCTGAGTTTTATTTCTACATTTCTAGCATTGTGAAAATTTCCAGAATTTGTGTTTTCAAAAAATATTTATTTTTTCAGCTTGTTGAATGTAAGGCTATGGGAATGGGCATTTAACTAAGCTATGGGAATGGACATTTAACTATATGGAGAAATAAGGTGAAACTGAAAACCGGGGTGAGAAACAGAAATTTCTACATGGTATCAAAGCTATTTTGCTAAAAAGGTAGTTTGGGACAGCAAAAAGGAAAAATTACAGCAACCTGATTTTTCACACAGAAAAATTTATCTTTACTACAGCAGTGTTATTTTCAGCTTATTTAGGACAGCGAGCATGTCTTTGGGCTTGAGGGTGGAGGATAGGTTGGATGGGCATAGTAACTACAATGTTTGGAAGGAGAAATGCAGAGCATCTTTGAGGAGGCAGAAGTCTGGAATGTCACGGTGCATACCGCACAACACCCTGTTAATGTGCCTACTAATGTTGTTCAGTTGGCAACATATAATAAAAAGAATAACAAGGGTAAGAGACTGATTCTAGACGGAATCAAAGACCATTGCATTCATCATGTGAGAGGAAAGAGAAATGCTCATGAGATGTGGACAGCATTGACCAATCTCTACTAGAGTACCAATGAGAACAGAAGAATGGTCCTAAGGGAGAAGCTGAAAACCATTAAAATGGGTAAGACTGATAGTGCAGCTGGATATCTCACAAAGATTACTAATGTGAGAGATGAGTTGGCAGTAGTTGGAGAGGTCATTCCACCCACTAAGTTGGTGTGGATTGCAGTGAATGGCGTCCCCATTTCATGGTTGAACTTTGTTGATGGGGTTTATGCACGTGAGACCCTTCCCACTTGGGAGAGGTTCTAGGATGATTGCATACAGACAGAAATCAGGAAGAGCCAGCTTGGGGCAGCCAAACCAGTTAAGCAGGATGAGGATGTTAGCACTGTTGGCAGGAGGCAAGAAAGGCAAGGGAAAGAAGCAAGCTTCCACAAGCAGTGGTGGGGGCAAAGGCAAAGGTAAAGGTAAACAGGGGAACACGCAGAAGGACTATTCCAAGGTGAACTGTTGGAATTGTCAGAAGATGGACACTATGCAGTTGTGTATCCAGAGAAGAAGAAGAAGGGGAAGAACCAGAACATGGCAGCATCAGCAGAGGTAGAGGACTTCACGGATCGCTTTGACCATGAGTTTGGGTTCATTGCTTGTGAGTCCACTAGTGCAGGATCACTTGCCATGGAGGTTGAGAGGGAGTGTGCATTTCCCTCCACTAGCGTAGCATCTTCAAGTGTCTGGTATGTTGACAGTGGGGCTTCACGTCATGTGACAGGAGTCCGTGAGTACTTCTCAGAGCTTTCAGAGAGTGGCACTGATATAGATGTAGTATTCGGAGATGACAGCGTTGTTAGAGCAGTCGGTGTGGGGACACTGACATTTGATAGGAAACCCAAACCTCCCTTGAAGGTGTCAGATGTTCTATATGTGCCAGGGATGAGGAAGAACCTCATATCCGTCTCAACTTTGGAGGAGAGAGGATATGAGATACTGTTCAGGAGAGGACAGGTGTTGATATATCCCAGGGGCGTTCCAGCTGATTCAGCTAGAGTGATAGGTGTACGCCATGCAAAGGTGTACAAGTTTGCATTTTAGCCCCTTTTGACTGAGCGGTAATCTTAGCGTGAGCTAACGGTTAAAGTGGCCTGGAGTTGTTATCACGGGATAGAGCCATACCATCCTGGTGCCCAGGGGATGTACGAGAGATCACTACAGGTGTGCCAGATTTCAGTACTGATCACTTTGATACTTGCAGAGGATGTGCGATGGGCGAGTTTGCCAAATCCCCTTTTCCCAGCAGTGACAGCAGAGCGACTGGGATACTTGATTTGATTCATTCCGATGTGAGCGGTCGGATGTCTCATGTTTCCTTGAGTGGATATGAGTACTATGTTTTATTCATTGATGATCACTCCTGGAGGACCTGGATTTATTTCTTGAAGACCAAGAGTGAGGTCTTCAAGCGGTTTCAAGAGTTCAGAGCTCTTGTGGAGACACAGACAGGTCGAAAGATCAAGTCCCTGAGGTCGGACAATGGAGGTGAGTACACCCTTGGAGAGTTTGTTGAGTATTGTGCGGAGGCAGGCATTAGGAGGGAGTTCACAGTTCCTTACAACTGCCAGCAGAACGGGGTTGCGGACGTAGAGTCCATCGGAAGGAACATGCCCAAAGCCATGCTACATGATCAGGGGTTACCATTGTTTTTGTGGGCAGAGGCCTGCAACACTGTTGTATATTTGCAGAATAGGAGTCTGCATCGTGCCTTGGGGCATGTGACTTCGGAGGAGGCTTTTTCTGGGAAGAAGCATGATATTGGTCATCTTCGTATCTTTGGGTGTATTGCATACTCCTATGTACCCAAGGAGAAGAGGACCAAAATAGAGCCCGCCGCAAAGAAGGGTGTCTTTGTGGGATATAGTGAGACCTCGAAGGCCTTTCGGATTTATATTCTCGCACAGAGGAGAGTTGTTGTCAGGCGGGATGTGAAGTTCGAGGAGGACAGGGCTTTCAGGAGGTCACGGGAGTAAGAGTATCTGGATCAGCCAGACCCTCAGGAGCAGCTGAGTCAGTCGCAGGGATCCAATGGGCAGGGATCAGGAGGATCCAGAGGTACATCGATTAAGGTGTCAAGTCTGTCAGTGACCAGTGGTTCACAGAGTCAAAGGGGTGGTACTTCGGGCAACATGCAAAGCAGTTCACTAGGGAGTCCACTGATGGACAATTCACACAGTACTTTAGCATCTACAGGTTCAGGTGCAGGCAGGAGGACAGCAGACAGACAGTCAGGAGTTCAGGCTGCTAATGATGAGGAGGAGGAGTTTCATTCTCCAGTGGGAGAAGTGTGCTCAGGGAAAAGGAAGCCCAAGTGGCTTCAGGATACCTTGAGAGAGGCCACATTTGTTGTTGGGCCTAAGAAGCCGGTCAGAGAGAGCAGACCACCTGAGAGGTTTTGTAGCTATATGGCAATGGTTGCCAACATCCTTGACTCTAAGCCTTCTAGCTATGAGGAGGCAACTAGCCAACAGGTCTGGAGAGAGGCCATGCAGGAGGAGTATTCTTCTATCATGAAGAACGATGTTTGGGAGGTGGTGCCGATGCCTGAGGGCAAATTCGTGGTTACTTCCAGATGGCTTTACAAGGTAAAGCATGTTGCAGATGGCAGCATTGATAAATTCAAGGCAAGGTTTGAGGCTAGAGGGTTCTCCCAGGTAGAGGGAGTAGATTATGAGGAGACCTTTGCTCCCATGGCTCGATATACTTCGATTCGCTCCATCATATCGATAGCAGTAGAGATGGGTTGGAAGATCCACCAAATGGATGTGAAAACCGCATTTCTCAATGGCTTCATAAAGGAGGAGGTGTACATTGAGCAATCACAGGGCTTTGAGGTGCATGGGAAGGAGTCCCATGTGTGCAGACCGAAAAAGGCCATTTATGGCCTGAAGCAAGCTCCCAGAGCTTGGTACTCCAGGATAGATACATACTTGCAGGAGATGGGTTTCACAAAGAGTGAGACAGATTCGAACCTTTACTATATTGTGATAGGTGAGGAGCCTCTCATTCTGGTGTTGTATGTGGATGACTTGGTCATTACGGGTGTAGAGAGACTCATAGAGCACTGCAAGAGAGATCTTGCGTCGAAATTTGAGATGAAGGACATTGGCTTGATGCATTACTTTTTGGGTTTGGAGGTGTGGCAGGAGGAGGGGCATTTCTTCCTGGGGCAGGGGAAGTATATTGTGGACATCCTTGGCAGATTCCACATGAAGGATTGTAGACCCATGTTGACACCGATGATCACCAACTGGAGGAAGCTTCATGCTTCGGATTCCGAGTTGGTGGATCCCACATTGTACAGACAGCTGATTGGTTCCTTGATGTATTTGGTCAACACTAGACCAGATATTTGTTTTGCGGTCAACACGATGAGTCAGTTTATGTGTGAGCCTAGGAAGGTTCACTGGGTGGCTGCAAAACACATTTTGCGGTACTTGCAGGGGGCAGTGGATTATGGTCTAGACTACAGGCAGGGGGATGGAGTGAGATTGGCAAGTTACACTGATTCTGATTGGGCAGGTTGTGCTTCTGATAGGAAGAGCACTTCAGGGTGCTGTTTTGGGTTGGGTTCGGCAGTTGTGTCATGGTTCAGCCGAAAGCAGCAGTCAGTAGCATTGAGTTCAGCGGAAGCAGAGTATATGGCAGCCAGTCTAGCTAGTTGCGAGGCCATCTGGCTTCGCAAGATGTTGTTTGGCTTATTTGGTCAGCCGTTGAGACCTTCAGTGATTTACTGTGATAATCAGAGTTGCATTAAACTCACGGAGAATCCAGTATTTCATGACAGGTCAAAGCATATCGAGATCAAATATCATTTCATCAAAGACTATGTTCAGAAAGGCGCTGTGAAGCTTGAGTATATTCCCACTGATGAGCAGGTTGCAGATATTCTTACCAAAGCCTTACCACGGGGCAAGCATGTCTACTTCAGAGACAAGATGGGTGTGGTGAGGAACACCTTCCTCGGTAAGAGGGAGTGTTGAAATTTGGTACCGGAGGACAGGTGGTTCCCTAAGGCTTTGATCTTTAGCCTAGGGAAAAGTGTCCAAAAGAATTTAATTTTTCTCCTAAAGTGACTTTATAAAGTTATAAAGTCAAATCTAATTTAAAAGTGATTTTAAGTGATAAAGTTACTAAAATTTAATTTTAAAGTGATTTTAATAAAGTCAATGTGAAATTAGAAAGGAAAAGTGACTTTGGAAATAAATGACTAAGAGGATCTTTATTAAAGTGGGGTGAATTAAAAAAATAGAAAGTGAGATTTAAATGAGTATTTAATCTCAGCCCTAGATCTAAAGCTTTTTCAGCCATTGGATTTAGAGATTCCCCAAAAGTCACTTAGGGTTAGGTTAGAGGAGAAAAAGGAGGGAAAAGGTCATTCATTCTTTCATGAGCAGATTGAGAGAGGAGGACGAAGAGAGCTGGAGTCATTTTCAGGGAATGAGCTTGAGAAGGTAAAGAGAGGCAGATTCAGCAAGTCTGTACAACAGCAAGGAGCGGCACGCTTTTCGAGGTAGCAAGAGGCTGCACGAATTTTGAGGTAGCAAGGCCGTACAACAGCACAAATGTTATGTAAATTTTATTAATTATTAATTAGATATAGTTATATTAGGTTTTATTAAGTGAAAGGGCATGAACAAAGATCATGTCTCTTCACCAAGGGACACCTTGAGGCTATATTTAAAGCCTCGGTGATTCCCCATTGTAATCATCTTTCATCTTCATCATTAATAATATATATTTATCAAGTTTACCAGAGTTTATACACTCCAACAAATTTTGAGGCAGTAGTCCATACAGCAGTTTTGTGGCACGGTTTTTGAGGAGGACAGCACGGTTTTCGAGGAAAGGTACAGCAACTAAAGGTACGAATTCCTAGGTTGTTGGGCACGCTTTTCGAGGTAGCCAGCGCGGATTTCGAGGAGACAACTCTGCTATAAATTTATGTACAGTCTGTACGGTCGTACAGCTAAGTTTTGGGCACGATTTCCAAGACTGTCATTTGCTGTCATAAATTTCTGTTTTGAGTTTTTCACTGTTCTGGCATGTTTTCCAAGGCGAAGGCAAGCACGGAAAACAAGATAAGTCTGTAATTTATTTGCTGGAATTTTTCCTGTATATTTCACCTCTCTGTAAAAGCATTTTCCAGAAATAAGAAGGAGCTTTCAAACTGATTTTCCCCAAGAGTTGTAGGGGGTTTTTCTAGGGTCACATTGACCAAAAATCAGCGTGTCTATTTTTCTGTGTGGCCGATTTATTTTGCTGAGTTTTATTTTTGCATTTCCAGCATTGTGAAAATTTCCAGAATGTGTTTTCAGGAAAAAAAATTATTTTTTCAGCTTGTTGAATGTAAGGCTATGGGAATGGGCATTTAACTATATGGAGAAATAAGGTGAAACTGAAAACCGGGGTGGGAAACAGAAATTTCTACATATTGCTCACTAAAAAATAGATTATTTGCACATGATCCCGTGCATTCACTTGAAGATTTTCCATTTGGGGTGTTGAGTGACTTACATATATATGCATGTGAAGGAGGTTTGACTTGCACATGTTACAATGGCGGTAAGTTGTCCACATGTTTCTTGTCTATTTTGATTGAATAATTGTTTGAGAGTGTAGTACATTAGAAGATGAAGTTGTTACTACTATTTGGGATATTTGACTTGGTTTACCATCAAACCAAGGAGGTCATGCTCCCAAATGCAAAAATAAAGATCGATAGTAGTGGAAAAAGGAAAACAAAAGAAGAAACTCACCCTATATGTCATTGCCTCCACATTTGCTATAGAGCCCCACATCTCTCTCACATGGTTTCATCAATGCTCCTCCACCTTCCTTAACCTACATTGCATTTAAATTTAAACAATTGAGATAATTATGAAGCAAAAAATGAGTTAAATTAAAACAAGGATAAAATTATATACTAGTAAACAATTAAATTCCTTAATAGTAAATACATACCTCCATTACCTTTTCCCACTACACTCTTGGAACTAAACCAAGACATAGGTTGTAATGACTTGTTCCATTGCTTCGCCCTCACCCCCAAATCCAAAAAAAAGAACGAAGTTAAGAAAAAAAGAAAAGAGGGCACATAAAAAAAGGAAAAAAAAATTAAAAAAAAAAATCAAACCACGAATTAGCATGGCCATGCTCACAAAATTAAAGGAAAAAAAATTATGACAATAACAAGCAAAACAATAAAACAAACAAAAGGGAAACACAAGACAAACAACAGATAGAGACACGTATACGCAACCCCAAAATGCGTTGATAACCAACGCAGGACACCCTACACAAAATATCAACATATCTTATGAGAAATATCACAAAATATCAACATATCTTATGAGAAATATTAATTACAGACTCGCAATATTATGAGTAACATTACGTACTAGAAATCAAACCTAAAGGTTAAGAGGGAGGAGAAATGTTTATTTGAAATGAGGATGACTTTGGCAATATTATAAGTAACATTATGCACTAGAAATCAAACTTAAAACGTTAAGAGGGAGGAGAATTTTTTTATTTGAAATGAGGACAACTTCATAGCAAATCACACATACATTTTGCAAAAAAAAAAAAAAAACAACCCACCTCTACCTTTGTCTTTACCTTTACACACTACTACAATCTTTCTCTCATAAAGATATTTTAATAGTTTCATTATACATACATTTTGCACAAAAATAAAAACAACTCACCTCTACCTTTGTCTTTACCTTTACACACTACTACAATCTTTCTCTCATAAAGATATTAAAGATATTTTAATAGTTTCATCATTGATTCTTCACATTCCATCATAAAGATATTTTTGATAGTTTCATCATTGATTCTTCACATTCCATCACAAAGATATTTTTGATAGTTTCATCATTGATTCTTCATATTCCATTCTTTATTTTGATTTCATCATTGATTCTTCACATTCCATCATAAAGATAGTTTTGATAGTTTCATCATTGATTCTTCACATTCCATCGTATCCATTGCATTGCACTCAATAAGACATTAAGAAAAATACAAGATACACACAAAATGTTTTGAGATATTATGAATAATCTTATGCACTAAAAAGTAAAAAACCCTAAATGGATAAAGAGGGATGATCATTTATTAGGTAAATAGTGGATCATATATGGATATTTTCACCCAAAGAAAACTCACATGTACTTTTGCCTCTACTTTTGCACCCTACTACAATCACTGACATGTACTTTTGCCTACTCACATGTACTTAGAAAACTCACATGTACTTTTGCCTCTACTTTTGCACCCTACTACAATCGTTGACATGTACTTTTGCCTACGCACATGTACTTAGAAAACTAACATGTACTTTTGCACCCTACTACAATCATTGACATGTACTTTTGCCTACTCACATGTACTTAGAAAACTCCCATGTACTTTTGCCTCTACTTTTGCACCCTACTACAATCACTGACATGTACTTTTTCCTACTCACATGTACTTAGAAAGCTCACATGTACTTTTGCCTCTACTTTTGCACCCTACTACAATCACTGACATGTACTTTTGCCTACGCACATGTACTTTTGCCTCTACTTTTGCACCCTACTACAATCACTCACATGTACTTTTGCCTCTACTTTTGCACTCTACTACAATCACTCACATGTACTTTTGCCTCTACTTTTGCACTCTACTACAATCTCTTGCTCATAAATACATTTCAACAATTTAGCTAGTGATTCTCCACGTTACTTTTGCCTCTACTTTTGCACCGTACTACAATCACTCACATGTACTTTTGCCTCTACTTTTGCACTCTACTACAATCACTCACATGTACTTTTGCACTCTACTACAATCTCTTGCTCATAAATACATTTCAACAATTTAGCTAGTGATTCTCCACATTACATTACCTGTATTTTTGCCTTTATTACAATCTCTTGCTCATAAATACATTTCAACAGTTTAGCTAGTGATTCTCCACATTACATTACCTCCACATTACCTTACCTGCATTACAATGTGGTAAATGATGCCTCTACTAGAATCTCATGCTCATAAATACCAACACTTTAGCTATTGATTCTCCACATTACATTACCTGCATTACAATGTGATCAATGATTAGATTTATGACAAATAATGGAAGATGCCTTGAATTTAAATAAACACATACGGAATCATACATATCACCTCAATCTTCCTCTTCACCCACTCATAAATACATTTCAACACTTTAGCTAGTGATTCTCCATCACCTCAATCTTCCTCTTCTCCACATTATATTACCTGCATTACAATATGGTCAATGATTCTCCGCATTACATTACCTACATTACAATCTGGTCAATGATTAGATTTATGAAAAATAATGGAAGATGCCTTGAATTTAAATAAACACATATGGAATCATACATATCACCTCAATCTTCCTCTTCACCCACTATTCTTGTATAACCACACAATGTACCAAACAAACACTTACATATATTATGAGAAACGATAAATCAAAACAAAAAGTCATGAGTAATATTTTTCAAAAATACATTTATATAATAAATGTAAATCACAAAAATCATAATTCCTCAACAAGGAAAGGGGAAGGAGAAGCATTACATTGAAACAAGAAGATATCCATGTCGAAACCAAAAGAGAGAACTCACATTTTTCCCTTGTTCTCCTACACATTAGGAAGTCTCTCCCATATATAAACATTTTTGTAGTTTCCTCAATACTCTACCATCTTCCTATATCCACATTAGCAAGTCTCTCCCATATATAAACATTTTCCTCAATACTCTACCATCTTCCTCTATCCACATTAGGAAGTCTCTCCCATATATAAACATTTTTGTAGTTTCCTCAATACTCTACCATCTTCCTCTATCCACATTTGCATACCACAAATTACATACATAAATCTCATATAATATAATATGTATCTATTTAAGCATGAGTTTTGCAACAAAATATAACTCACCGTCTATCTTTACTTATCTTTACTTATACCTTTGCTTTGGTGCATAACATCCTTTGTTTTTAGATTAATTAATTGAAGAAAAAGGCTTATTGCCTAGATAGGGAATTTTAGGCTAGGAAACTAATATTTTAATATTTTAATGTGATGGAAGTTGAGCACCTCATCTCTCAAAAGAGGTGTACTTCCTCTCATTCTCTCATGGTTCGATTTGGGAAAAATATCCCTATGGAGATTTGAAATTTATGTGATTTTCTCTTTTATAATTTGGTTATGGATGGATGAGTTATGGAGATTTGAAATTTATGTGATTTTATCTCTTATAATTTGGTTATGGATGGATGAGTTGAGTTAATTTTCTTGGCTATAATTCTGATGTGATGTGATATCCTCTCATTCGAATTGGGAAAATATCGATTTGGAGATTTGAAATTTATGTGATTTTCTCTCTTATAATTTAGTTATGGATGGATGAAGTTAATTTTCTTGGCTAAAATTCTGATGTGATGTGATATCTTTTCATGTATGCTTATAATTCTGATGTGATGTGATATCCTCTCATTATCTCATGCTTCGATTTAATATCCCTTTGGAGATTTGAAATTTATGTGATTTTCTCTCTTATAATTTGGTTATGGATGGATGAGTTGAGTTGGGAAAATATCCCTTGTAGAAATTTGATAACTCAACCCCAGTTTTCAGTTTCTCCTTATTTCTCCCATATAGTTAAATGCCCATTCCCATAGCCATACATTCAACAAGCTAGAAAAATAAATATTTTCTGAAAACATTAATTCTGGAAATTTCACAATGCTGAAATGTAAAAATAAAAACTCGGAAAATAAATCAACCACATAGAATTTTGACACGCTGATTTTTGGTCAACTTGACTCTGGAAAACCCCCCTACAACTCTTGGGGAAAACCAGTTCGAAAGCTCTTCTTATTTCTGATAAAATTTTACAGTGAGACAGAAATTACAGCAAAAATTCCAGCAACTTAACAAATGAACTTATCTCGATTTACGTGCTTATACACCGCGTTGGAAAACGTGCCGAACAGTAAACTAACAAAATAGAAATTTTACAACATTTAAAACAGCATTAAATGCTGACTGCCTTTCTCGATTTTTGTGCCCAGCTGTACGGCGGTATTGTTGTACGGACTGTACGGAATACACAGCAACACCTCCTCTTTGATTTTCGTGCCTCCTTCTGCCTCGAAAACAGTGCTGAAGCTACTGTACGAATTTCCTCAAAATCTGTGCCACCAAACAACAGTATCTCTCCTCGATTTTCGTGCCCAGAATCTGCCAAGAAAACTGTGTTGAAGCTGTTGTACGGATTTCTTGAAAATTGTGCCTCATTCCTCGAAAAATGTGCCACACTCTTGCTGCACAGATTTCTGCCTTGGGAACTGTGCCTCTTTGCTACTGTACGGATTTTCTAAAGTCTCTAGTTGTTGCCCTCCTTCTCCTCACTGCTCAGAAATTTCTCCTTTGCTTTCTCTCCTCCTCTCTCAACCTGCTCATGAAAGAATGAATAACCTTTTCCCTCCTTTTCCTCCTTTAACCTAACCCTAAGTGAATTTTGGGGAATCCCTAAATCCAATGGCTGAGATAGCTTTAATTCTAGGGCTAAGATTAAATGCTCATTTAAATCTCACTTTCTATTTTTTAATTCACCCCACTTTAATAAAGACCCACTTAGTCATTTATTTCCAAAGTCACTTTTCACTTTCTAATTTCACATTATTTCACATTGACTTTATTAAAGTCACTTTAAAATTAGACTTAGTAACTTTATCACTTAAAGTACTTTTAAATTAGATTTGACTTTATAACTTTATAAAATCACTTTAGGAGAAAAAGTGAACTCTTTTGGACACTTTTCCCTAGGCCAAAGATCAAAGCCTTAGGGAACCACTTGTCCTCCAGTAACCAAATTTCAACATCCCTTTGGAGATTTGAAATTTATGTGATTTTCTCTCTTATAATTTGGTCATGGATGGATGAGTTGAGTTAGGTTATGGATGGATGAGTTGAGTTAATTTTCTTGGCTATAATTCTGATGTGATGTGATATATTTTCATGTATGTTTGTGCATATTGGATGATGCATGGTAAAGTAATTTTATTTGATTTATTGGAATCATTCTGGCATTATGTTCCATGGGACAAATGTCCATTTGCTAAGTTAGTTGACAAATGTTCCATGGGACAAATGTCCATTTGCTAAGTTAGTTTATTTGGTATTTTCTTCATTATCCCATGTTGAGATACACCCTTAATAGAGAAATAGACTTTTACTTTCCCCTTTGCTAAGTCAGTTTATTTGGTATTTGCTTCATTATCCCATGTTGAGATACACCCTCCCATGTTGAGATACACCCTTAATAGAGAAATAGACTTTTACTTTCCCATCATCCGAAAAATTTTGGACCCTAAATCTCAAACCCTAGGTTAAGTTAGTTTAATTGCAATAGCTTGTTTGGATCTAATTATGATTCCAAGGAAACTCTAAAATTGTGAAAATGTTTCATAATGGATTAATATGATTAATATTCTTAACCATGAAAATGAGACTTTGTAGTATAATTTATTGATGGTAGATTTTTAGGCAATATATTATACTTTGTTCAAATTTCATGCCCTTTAGGTCTGGTATGTACCCTAGCTAGGAACACAACACACAACACACTAGAGAAGCCCAACACAAAAGTGTTTTGCAAAGTGGAAATATAACAATAGTGAAACAATAAGATGCATAAGATATATATGGGGCCCAAACCTCATTTCTCATTAGTCCATTAATAAGAAAACATTAGAGCTCCCATACCAGGGATCATGGCCCTTTATGAAACCTGATACAAACTAGTATACAAGATCATGGCCCTTTATGAAACCTGATACAAACTAGTATACAAAATCTAAGGCTTGAGGTCTGATCCTTTAGACCTTCAATCTACGCATCACAAGTTCTTGTAGCAGTCCTTTAGCTTCAATCCTTTCTATCCTTTTTTCCCTTGATGTACCTTGTTGTAGCTCTTGTCCTTCGACTACTACAGGCTTCTTTTCTGCATGATCTACTCCTTTACATCATTGCCATCCTTGTTGCCCACCTGGCATACTTCCTTGCCCTGCAACTTCGAACCTGAAACCTAAGGCCCTCCCTGCTGTCAACCTTGGCGACACATCAACCCTCACATTCAGCCTTGTTCTTGTTCTTGGTAGACCCAGGTTACCTTCAATTAACTTCGACCAGGTTTGTTTAGGCTTTATAACCCCTTGACCTTGCTCCTAGGGCCATACCACCCTACGGCCAACCCTGGTATCATGTTGCCCTTGTAACAGATGGCCGAGCCCCCTTGCCACCTCAATAACTCAGATCAAACCCTAATTAAGGTCACGAAACCCTCACTCAGGCTCAGATATCTCAGGTTTTTCTTTCTTATGGCTCATGGCTTACACAGGGGTCCAACAAACCCTCTTCTAGGGCTTGAATCTCCCTCACAAAGCACAGAGAGCATAAGCCTTGTTGGTTAATACTCCACCAACCAAACTTTCATTAATAGCAACTCAACAACCCTTCTTCACAAATAGCAGTCCTTCATTGCCTCTCTGGCCTCTCCACAAGCCTGAGGCACCTCAGCCTTGTTCCACGAGCCCCTAAGGCCTCTTAGCCCCTCTCCTCTACATGCAGCCTACCTCAAACATGTTGTAGCCTAGTCTTTTCTACCTACATCCCTCTGTACATCAACCCTTCTTCTATTCATAAAAATGAGGCCTAACAACCCTACTTCTTTGTCAATGACAAATTTGAGATCTCACGCCTCCTAAGGCTTCAGCCCCCCACTTCTAGAGAAAAACATAAACTCAGCCAATAGATACTATCAACACAGAATGTCAGACAAACAAACATGACTTAATCTCTTCCTCAAACATAAATCTCAAAACTTCTTGCTTGTCCTTGTCCTAGCTGCAAATTTGCAGCTTCTCTTGGGATTGTTGTTCTCACAAGATGGATTGCTATGAATGAAATGACCTCTCATATGTTTCTTATTTATACTTTACTTTTAGAGTTTTTGGCAAACCTTAGATCCTTTAGGGTTTTATCCACTCAACCCTTTAACCATAATTAAATAAACAATTAATTAAGGGTTTTATCCACTCAACCATTTAACCATAATTAAATAAACAATTAATTAACTTGGGTCTCAAACCCACTACTTTGGGTGGGAACCCAAACCACTTGAGTAACTTGCCCAACTAACATACTTTTGGAAGCCACCCAAACCACTTGAGTAACTTGCCCAACCAACATACTTTTGGAAGTGGGTGGGAACCCAAACCACTTGAGTAACTTGCCGAACCAACATACTTTTGGTGGGTTTTCTCCACTCATAAATACCTTCCAAGCTACCCAAATTCCAACATACTTACACTTGTTGTGAAATTCCTCGCTAACCCAAAGGTGTTGATAAGCCAATTAATTATTTCTGGTTACTTGTTCAGCAAATTGATTCTTACCCAAATTTCCAACATACTTACACTTGTTGTGAAATTCCTCGCTAACCCAAAGGTGTTAATAAGCCAATTAATTCTTTTTGGTTACTTATTCAGCAAATTGATTCTTATGCGGGAAGTAAGAAATAATAACATGAAAAGCACCAATCACAAAATGAAATTATAGGAAATATATGAGAAACCAATCACACAATTTACACTAATAGTTTTGGACAAATTGATTCTTATGCAGGAAGTAAGAAATAATAACATGAAAAACACCAATCACAAAATAAAATTATAGGAAATATATGAGAAGTCAATCACACAATTTACACCAATAGTTATAAAATTATAGGAAATATATGAGAAACCAATCACACAAATTACATCAATAGTTTTGGACAAATTGATTCTTATGTAGGAAGTAAGAAATAATAACATGAAAAACACCAATCACAAAATAAAATTATAGGAAATATATGAGAAGTCAATCACACAATTTACACCAATAGTTTTGGACAAAAATGTCCCTGGAAAAACACCAATGTGAAGAAAAGAAAAAGAAAAAAAATCAGATCTAAGTGTTTTTATTAACATATTTAGCAAAAACTTCTATTGAGAAATTACAATCTAAGGGTTTTTATTAATATATTTAGCAAAAAATTCTATTGAGAAATTACGATCTAAGTGTTTTTATTAATATATTTAGCAAAAACTTCTATTGAGAAATTACAACTACTTGTTTGTCACTATAAAAGCTCTGCCAATATTTTTATCTCCACCTTTGAACAAATCGAACTAGGAAACTTCACTATCTCCCTCTGCAGATCAACTCGGCCCTTTCTTGCAATTCGCACTAGAATCATCCATAAATTCGCACTGGAAATCTAGCAACCTCCATAATTCGCACTAGAAATCTAGCAGCCTCCAGAAATTCAATTTTCCTTTCCTGCAATTTGCATTACCCTTTCCTGCAATCACACTACTCTTCCTGCAATCCACACTACCACTGGAAGTCTCGATTTGGATTTCCCAGCAACTCGCACTACATCTGGGAATTCGCTCTGGCAATTCACATAAACTTGCAAATTCGACCTCCTTCTGTCACTCGAAAATAGAAACCTCTATGAAGAATAAACTTTGGCAATTTCCTCTTAATCATTGCAACTGAAACCCTCTTGGTGTCTCTGAAAATCACCCTCTCAATTGATCTACAATGTTGACCATCGATCTCCTTTATAATCTCTCATTCACAAATGAATGGCCACAATTAAATGTTCACTTGATCCAATCAATGGCTAAGATCATCTTAGAAAGTTCTCCCTTATATCTCTCATTCACAAATGAATGGCCACGATTAGAAACTTCTCCTTTATAATCTCTCATTCACGAATGAATGGCCACGATTAAATGTTCACTTGATCCAATCAATGGCTAAGATCATCTTAGAAACTTTCTAAGAGCTTCTAAAGGTAAATCAATCTTTCCCAACTAACGTCAATTAATTATTCACTTTCCCTAAAAGTTAGACTTAGGAAATATTTAAAAAATCATTAATATACATAATTAATGGAAAAATTACATAGGCTTGGATATTATTATGAAAATTTCAATACTAAAATCCTATTGCAGCAACTGTATTATTTCTTATAACTGATAAATTATTTATTTAGTTTATTGCTAAACTCAATTAATTAAATATTTAAAAAATCATTAATTGACATAGTAAAGATATTTCGCTTTGGAAAAATTACTGTATAATTTCTTATAACTGGCTAAGATCATCTTAGAAACTTTCTAAGAGCTTCTAGAGGTAAATCAATCTTTCCCAACTAACGTCAATTAATTATTCACTTTCCCTAAAAGTTAGACTTAGGAAATATTTAAAAAATCATTAATATACA
Organism: Pinus albicaulis; assembly: GCA_034641835.2. NCBI lineage: Eukaryota > Viridiplantae > Streptophyta > Pinopsida > Pinales > Pinaceae > Pinus > Pinus albicaulis. The sequence continues at coordinate 1,369,384,518 of CM076581.1, forward strand.
TAATTAATGGAAAAATTACATAGGCTTGGATATTATTATGAAAATTTCAATACTAAAATCCTATTGCAGCAACTGTATTATTTCTTATAACTGATAAATTATTTATTCAGTTTATTGCTAAACTCAATTAATTAAATATTTAAAAAATCATTAATTGACATAGTAAAGATATTTCGCTTTGGAAAAATTACTGTATTATTTCTTATAACTCATAAATTATTTATTCAGTTTATTGCTAAACTCAATTAATTATTCACTTTCCCTAAAAGTTAGACAAGAAATAGTTAAAAAATCATTAATTGACATAGTAAAGATATTTCGCTTTGGAAAAATTACTGTATTATTTCTTATAACTCATAAATTATTTATTCAGTTTATTGCCTAACTCAATTAATTATTAACTTTCCCTAAAAAAGTTAAAGCTTAAAATATTTAAAATATCACTTATACTAGGTAGGCGAGAGAAAGGAAATGGACGAGTACACAAGAACCAGAGAAGCTTGCAAAAATGTAAACCTCAGGACTGATGAATCCCCTTTATAGATGTCCTTCTTTTCGTATTTGGCGAGGTTTGTTACCTATTCGCTGGAGGGTTAGCCTAGACAACCCGGAGAATGAGGGAAAAGGACGAATCACTATGTTCAACGATGAACTTGAAGATGGAATCGAATAAGGATAAGAAATAAGACCAGTAACTTCGGCCTCCAGAGGATAAGAGATAAGAATAAGTTACAATAAGAAATAAGGTCCCAAGGCAGAGTTTCAGGGCCTCCCAAGGGTGAGGTATGATTCTGAGGTTCCCAAGTAAGAGAAAAAACCCTTGGCTTAGACTCCTTTAGCTCCTTCCTTCACATTAACTAGTCGAACTAATTGATATAATAAAAGATATTTCCCTTTGGAAAATGTACATGGGCAGATATTATTATGAAAATTTCAATACTAAAATCCTATATTACAAACAATAGTATTATTTCTTATAATGATAAATTGTTTATTTAGTTTATTGCTAATAAGAGTATCAAAATAAACACACCGCAATCTTCACAAAAATGCGAAGAAAATAGCACTTTGTGCGCTGCGGCAGCGTCAAAATAAACCTGCACTTAATCTTCACAAAAACAACTGAAGAAGAAAAATATCAGAGGAAATTGAGAAAATCTACTTACACAAATATGACATCTGACACCATTATTGTTGAGATTTTTTGTATTTGGGGTAGCATCAGTTGTGCTCTAGGTCCCAAATTTTGAGGAAGGACTAGAGTTCACCTGATCTACAAGACCCAGAAATGGATTTAGGAAATTTCATCTAGTTTAGGAGATATTAAATTAATTAATTATTTTAATGTATTTCCTAAGTTAAAGCGTAAAATATTACGGGGTTAGCTCAATTAGTTGAGTCCCCGCTTGGAAGTACTCCCAGATTGAGAGGTCACGGGATCAAATCTCCTAGACGCTCACGGGGTTAGGCCTCAGTGCTAGGTCGGCAGTAGATCCCTTCGAGAGGATTTACTGTGATTCATTCAAACCATGGATGTAGCTGGTACATGTGTGAGGGCACATAGGAACGTGAACCTGAAAAAGTTAAAAGCACAGCAGAAATTTTATAACCCAACCACGGTTTCGGATTTCTCCTTATTTCTCCCATAAAAAGTTAATGTCCACTCCCATAACCATACATTCAACAAGCTGGAAAAATAAATATTTTCTAAAAACACAAATTCTGGAAATTTCATAGTGCTGAAATGCAGAAATAAAAACTCAGAAAAATAAATCAGCCACACACAGAATTTTGACACGCTGATTTAGTCAACTTGACCCTGGAAAAACCCCCTACAATTCTTGGGGAAAACCAGTTCGAAAGCTTTTCTTTATTTCTGGAAAATGCTTTTACAGAGAAATGAAATATACAGGAAAAATTCCAACAAACAATGTACAAACTTATCTTGTTTTCTGTGATTGCCTCCGCCTCGGAAAATGTGCCAAATCAGCAAAACAGTAAAAACAGAAATTTTACAGCAAGAGATAACAGCATTTAATGTTGTACGTCCTTCTCGAAAATCGTGCCAGAAATTCGGTATTTTCTCAGCATCATGACTTCTTTCGACCTCGAAAAATCGTGCCAACGGCCTTGGAATGTGCGTTGCACACCATTGTTGCTCCTCGAAATATGTGCCTCTTTGCTACTGTACAAACCTCAAAAAATGTGCCCACCTCATGCCAATCTACCCTCGAAAGCTGTCTTTAGTTTATTGCTATTTGAATTTGCGGCAATGCATGCGGCCTCTCCCCTTGTTGTCTGAATTTCTTTGACACTCCTCTCCTCTTTCTCATGGAAAATACTGTGACTCTCTTCTCCTCCCCTTATCCTCTCAATCTGTCATGAAATAATGAATTACCTTTTCCTTCCTTTAACCTCCTGCTAAGTAACTTTGATCTAAATCCAATGGGTTTGGATACCTTTAGATCTAGAGGGTAGTGTTAAATTCTTAACTTATGTTCTATGCCATTTCAGATTAGGGCACAATACTGAAAAAGATAGAACATACTAATAGATCGATAGAAGACAAGCCAAAACAGAGGTAAGAAATGGTGGCGTTACAGCGATCAGCAGGATGCTTCTACCAGCAAAGTCTCCAATAGGTCATTCAGCGAAGCGTGTCACACATAACCTAGAACAACCCAAACAAAGAATATGCAACTCCAACGCCATCAAGAGAGAGATAATTCCTCCACACCAATGTGTGTCAAATGAACTCTAAGTCTCTCCAATATATAGGAATCTTTGGGGGTGTGTGACACGTCCTTTAAGACATTTAAGTCTATATTTTATTCCATGCCGACCTAGCACATAAGTGGAATAAATTCAAAATATCTAGTTCACTCATCGTCGAGATGAGCTTTAGATCAATCTTACACCTCTCTAGAAAGAGGAATCAATAAAAATGTTGCGATCGTCATCACAAAGCATTTAACTTTGGAGTTTGGACCTAGTTGTCCCAATTTTAACTTAGGCCCAGAGATTAAAATATATTTAAATCTCACTTTCTTTTTAATTCACCTTTAATAAAGACCCACTTAGTGTTTCTTCCCAAAGTCACTTTCCTTTCTAATTTCATTTGACTTTGACAAAGTCACTTTAAAATTAGACTTTAAGTTTTTATCACTTAAAGTCACTTTTAAATTAGATTTGACTTTATAACTGCAAAGTCACTTTAGAGAAGAAAAATTAAATTCTTTGAGACACCTTTCCCCTTTGGCCCAGATCAGGCCATGGAAACACTGTCATCGGAGTCACCAAATTTCAACAAAAACTTAGAAAAATAAAATAATTAAGTGAATTTAATTAATGTGATGAAATTGTATTAAGTCACACAGATCAAGCTTTCTTTTAATCTTAACCATTGATTAAAGATTTAATCTTGGTCGTTGATTGGGTTTTTCTAGGGACAGTTTGTCCAGAAATCACTGTGTCACTTTGTCTATGTGTGCATGTGTTTATTCTAGATCTGAATTGGTAGAGAACTGTTATGTGTTTTGCTTCGATGTTAACTTGAATTTATTCAGTTGATAACTTGTATAAGTAGGAGGAGCTTAACCGGATTAACAGTGATAATTTCTGCAGAAGAATTAAGATTCAGAAATTTTTACATGGTATCAGAGCAATTGCAGATCTAGAAGGGTCACCAGCTGAAGAATCTGAAGGATCTAGCTGCAGAAAGCAGCTGGAAAGGCAGCAAAAAAGTAGATTTGAAGGGGCAACACAATTTTCAAGAGCAAAATCGCACAGGGGGAAGGGTGACGTTGTCCAGCGTTGTGTCCTAGCAAGCCCACTCAATCACTGCGCAGAGGCAACTCAGAAACAACGTTGGTTGGGTCTGAAGCCGGCCAGTGTGATTCAGATCTGAATCTGTCAGATCTAGAAAAGTTGCAGAAAATTCAGAAGAGCTGGTGGGGTTAAATTTCTGAAGTTTTCAGATTTTTAGCCTTAGCACAAGTGACAAAGTTTGGGAAGAGATCAGCTTCTCGAAGAGTTTCTTGCCAAATGAAACTTGCAGTTTGGTCAGAGGATCAAAGAAGAAGTTGAATCATAGTTGATTTGGTAGATTTCCAAGGAGGGAAATCAAGTGTCAAATGGAGCAAAGGGTTCCCAGTTCAAAAAGGACCCTAGATCCAAGATCTATAGCATAGAGAAGAGGAGCTCTGACACATTCTGAGCAGATGGCTCCTCATGGACTGCATGATCAAGATAGCCTTAGCATAGAGATAAGGAGCTTCGACACATTCTGAGCAGATGGCTCCTCATGGGCTGCATGATCAAGATAGGCTAGAGGGCCTCTCAAATTTTTTCGTTATGGAAAGCTAGGATCCTGATTGTCCTTGAGGCATATGGTCTAAGAGACCATGCAGAGCAGACCCTGGCCACACCGACAAATGCAGATCTCCTACGGAAGCATAGAGAAGTTGTTGGGCATGCCAAGCTGCTGATAATGGACAGTTCAAGGACCATATTGTACCACACATAGCTAAGAAGAAGACAGCTAATGAGATGTGGAAGGCCTTGACTTCCCTATATGAGGGGAAATCAGTCCAAAGAAAGATGTTGTTGGAGGCCCAAATGAGGTCATTCATGATGACCAAGGGAGAAGACATCAAGCATTTCCTCTTCAGATTGCAGTCAATCAAGGATCAGCTGACTGCAACGTGTTCAACCGTAGATGATGCAGTGATAGTCAAGACTGCTCTCAATGCAATCACGGATGAGTGGGAAACCTTTGTCCAAAGTATATTGGGCAGAGCGAACCTCCCAGATTGGGACAGCTTGTGGTCGATCCTGCGACAAGAAGAACTACGAAGGTTCACCAAGAAGCAGCATAGCCCTGCGTTGGGCAAGGTTAAGAAGGAAGAGGAGGAATATGCAGCCTTGGCATCGAAGAAGCAGTCGAAGAAGAAGAAGGATCTTTCTAAGATCAAGTGATTCCAGTGTGGCGAAATGGGACATTTTGCCAGCCATTGTCCAGAAAAGAAGAAGGACAAAGAGGCATCTTCTTCCAAAGCAGTGGTGGCAGATGATGGGTCCGGAGATGATGTAGCCATGAGTGCTCATGAACCACGGAAGTGGGGTGACATGGACATGTAAAGGAGCTACATGGAAGTAAGGCGGGATCCTTGAAAAGCTCATCTCTTGGATCACAAGCGAGCTACGGCAGCCTTAAGACAGTAACGGGACAAGTGGAGCAGTGGATGCATAGATCACAGATGAGGCATAAGCAGAGGCAGATCTAGAGGCTGGGAGGAGCAGCGCAGAGCATAGCAGCAACAGCGTAGAAGCAGTAGTAGCGCAGAGCCTGATGTGACTTTAGCAGCGCAGTGCAGTACTGCTTACACAGTGCAGAGCTGCAGCGACGCAAAGAGCTTCAAAGGGACAGCGCAGTGCAGCAGCAGCATGATAGATTTCAGCACAAGGAGCTGATGTGACTTCAGTAGTGCAGAGCGAGTCTGATTACGCAGGCAGACTTGTAGTTGTGCCTCGTTCTTTAGATGCCAGCACAGATCTGTAGCCTATGAAGCTTCAATGATGAGGATGCAGCCCATTTGACTTGTTTGTCAAAGATTGGGCAGGAGATTCAGTTGTTACTCTCAACAACTAAGTTGCAGTGCAGCAGATCAGCAGTGGCATTGCTATGAGCATCACAAATGCAGCATATTGAGAGGGAGCTGTAGTACAACGGTTGCAGTGGCAGTGGCAAAGTCATGGGTAGCAGTACAGAATGGCAGCAGTAGTGCAGAGTTGAGTGGCAGGAGGCCAAGCTTCAGCAGCACAGAACTAGTGCCCAAAATCATGTAATGCATAAGTGTGATGTATTGCTAGAGCACACCCTTGATGCTAAGAGGGAGTGTTGAGATTTTGTGTATTTGGGGTAGCATCAGTTGTGCTCTAGGTCCCAAATTTTGAGGAAGGACTAGAGTTCACCTGATCTACAAGAACCAAAAATGGATTTGGGAAATTTCATCTAGTTTAGGAGATATTAAATTAATTAATTATTTTAATGTATTTCCTAAGTTAAAACCTAGGAAAATAAAATAATTAAAGTGAATTTAATTAAACATGTGATGAAATTGTCTTAAGTCACACAAATCAAGCTTTCTTTTAATCTTAGCCATTGATTAAAGATTTAATCTTGGTCGTTGATTTGTCAATGAGAAAAGTATAAAGGAATGGCTTGGGGTCATTTGTAACACACACAGAGGCAGAGTACTAAAGCTAAAAGTTGAAATTCTAGGACGGGGTTGCTAAGAATTCTCAGAAGTGTTTCAGTTGCAGAGGGGAATTTAGACCAAGGGGGTGATTTGATCCCGAGGTCTAGAATACAAAAGAAGCAGAGAAGAGATCAGCAAGGAACGCAGAGAAAGGCAGCAGATGGCAGCAGCAGCAACAGTGTCTTTTGGAGGCAGCGTTGGGATTTCTAGGCCTAAATCTGGCTGAGTTATGTAAATCCCGTTTGAGGGTGTGGATCAGTTAGTATTTTTGGTCTTAGATCAGCCAGGAGCTGCAGATCTATAGTTTTCTCTGTAGGGTTTTCCAGATCTGTGTAGGAATTTACAAGGTAAGTTCCGTAGATCAAGAGCCAAAGGTCACCGCTCATAAACAGATCACAAATCAGTACACCAGTATAATCACGTGGTTAAAACCCTCAAAGAGGGAAACAGTCCACGATGTGAGCCAACACGGCCACTTCAGGCAATTTATTAATATAAAAAGAAAAGTTACATATGTATCTCATAAATGGTTACTGGGCAAATGACCCTCCATGCCCTTTAAATAGAGATCATGGACCAATCGGGTGTTAAGCCACAGATCAAGTGTCGTTAATACCGAGGTGAGAGATAACCGTCAGATTACTACAAATCGTGACCGTCGGATTATAAGTTACAAATGTACATGGTAAAGAAACACACTTTACCTAACTCTACACTAGACTAAGTTATTCTTAATTGTTTCCTATGTGTCGAAATATCCTAACATCCCCCCTTAAGAACAAATTGGGATAGGAATGAAGGATTTACATAAGTGACACAATAGGAGAAGGAAGGAGGCATTAGAGCCTATCCCCCCTTAATAACAACTTTCCTGAACTCCAAGCATGGATCGAAGTTTGGTAAACTTCGCTTCTGTGAGGGCCTTTGTAAAGATATCGGCTACCTGATCATTGGTTGGACAGTACTGCACTTCAAGAACACGATCATGAATGAGCTTTCTGATGAAGTGTATGTGGAGTTCAATGTGTTTCATAGGCTGATGCTGAACTAGATCTTTACATAGTTGAATGGCACTCTGATTATCACACCAAAGTGTAGTTAGATGCTGCTGATGGAGACCAAATTCAGACAGGATCTGACGAAGCCACATGGCTTCCTTGCTGGCTTCAACTGCACCACGATACTCTGCTTCTGCGAAAGAAAGAGAGATGGCACTTTGTTTCTTACAAGACCAAGAAATAGGTCCTGAACCAAGAGTGAATATATATCCTGCAGTAGACTTCGATCATCAGGGCCACCAGCCCAATCAGAATCAGTGAAACCAATCAACAATGGAGATGCTCCTGCACTGTAATGAATCCCGAACTGAATTGTACCTCGAATATATCGAACTATTCTTTTAGCTGCTTTCCAGTGACTTTCATGAGGTTGGTGCATAAACTGAGCGAGAAGACCAATGGTAAAGCAAAGGTCAAGACAGGTATGGGTTAGATACAGAATTTTACCAACAAGTTGACAATATAAGGTAGCATCAACTTCAAGGGCAGTACAAGTGACTGAAAGCTTGACTCCAGACTGAAAGGGATAAGGGGTTGGCTTACAGTCTTCCATGTGAAAGTGGTGTAGAAGATCACAGGCATACTTGGACTGAGAGAGGGTAATGCCTTCCTTGGATTGCAAGACTTGAAGACCAAGGAAATAATGCAAGTTTCCTAAGTCTATCATTTCAAACTTATTTTTGAGGCTAGACTTCACATGGTTTATATGGTTTGGATCACTACCAGGAAGGATAAGATCATCAACATAAAGAACAAGGATGGTGAAGGACTTACCCACTTTCTTGGTGTATACAATGTTGTCAGAATGACACCTAGAAAATCCATTATCTAAGAGGAAACTATCCATTTTGGCATACCAAGCCCGAGGAGCTTGTTTGAGACCATAGAGAGACTTCCTAAGGCGAAAAACAAGGCTGGAGTATTTTTGGATAAATCCAGGGGGTTGTTCCATGTAGATTTCTTCATGCAAATCTCCATGTAAGAAGGCGGATTTAACATCCATCTGATGGACTTCCCATTTAAAGGAGGCAACAAGGGAAAGAACAAGGCGGATAGAATTCATTTTGGCAACAAGGGAGAAGGTTTCAGTATAGTCAATGCCTTCAACTTGTGAAAATCCTTTAGCAACAAGACGAGCTTTATGTCTATCCACTTTTCCATCTGGTCCAAACTTTGTTTTGTAAACCCATCTACATCTGACAAGTTTTCTTCCTTTTGGAAGAGGAACAAGATCCCAAGTATTGTTTGCCAATAAGGAACGATACTCTTCATTCATAGCTTCATCCCAATCTAGATGACCGGAGGCTTCTTCAAAGGTTTCTGGATCAAGTTTTTCTGGAACTTGAGCCAATAAGGAAGAAGCTCTTTCGAACTGAGAACGTGTACGTCGTCGATCGGTAGGGTCACCTACAAGAGAACCTGCTGCATCCCGAGTAGAGCGGACCCATATTGGAAGCGGTGGAGTATAAGAAACAATTTCACGAGCCGGAGGAGGACTGTCATCCTCGCTGTCATCATCTGAACTAGAAGGAATGCTATTAAAAATAGAAGAGAGAGAGAGAGAGAGGTGGCACATATGCCAAATCAGGCTCGCAGGCCAAAGGTGGCACATCGGCCGAACTAAGCTCGTAGGCCGATATATTTTCATCAAAATTTACATCTCTTCTAATGATTATATTTCTGGATTTTGGTTGAAGAAGTCTATATCCTTTGACATCTTCAGAATATCCAACAAATACATTTTTCACTCTTAGGTTCCAAGGCTTTATGTTTCGCATTTGGAATATGGGCCCAAGCATTACTTCCAAAAACACGAAAGTGACTTACATCTGGTTTGATTGAGCTCCAAGCTTCTTCTGGAGTTATATTCTTTAAAACCTTAGTAGGAGTGCGATTTACTATGTAATTTGCACAGTTAATGGCTTCTGCCCAAAAATTGAGGCCAAGTCCTTTAGATTGAAGCATACAATTAGCCATTTCTTTTAAGGTGCGATTCTTCCTTTCAGCTACACCATTTTGTTGTGGAGTATATGGAACAGTATGTTGCAATTGAATGCCATGCTCAATGCAAAAGTTGATAAATTTGTTGTTAACATATTCTCCTCCATTGTCTGATCTTAACTTAAGAATTTGATGTCCAGATTGTTTCTCAACAAAGGCCTTCAAGGCCAAGAACATGTTAAAAACTTCACTCTTGAGTTTTAAGAAATATACCCAAGTGCATCTGGAAAAATCATCAATTAAAGCTAAGAAGTACTTGCAACCAGAGAAAGAAACAACAGGAAGTGGACCACATAAATCACTGTGCACAAGCTACAAAGGGGTTGAAGCGTGCCAAGAGGCGCGTTTGTCAAAACTATCCCGATGATGTTTTCCGAGTACACATCCGGAGCAAACACCATCTTGACAAGATACCATAGGAAGGCTTGTCACCATATTTTCCTTACATAGAGTTTGAAGAGAGCGATAGTTTAAGTGACCAAATCGCTCATGCCAAAGTTTGCTCACATCATCATGATGAGCAACAAAAACAGAGGGAAGACAGGATGACCCAAAGTTGTCAAACTTATAAAACCTTGCGGAATCATCAGCAATGCCAGTAGCTAAAATATGTTTAGGATCTTTGAGGTCCTTGATTACAACATCATGAGGTGAGATTTCTACTATTTTACCTTCACCTGAATGAGTTATCTGATAAACAAATAGAAGGTTGCACGACAAGGTAGGAACACATCGTACATCATTAAACTGACTATTATCTAGATGAATGGTTCCAAATCCTACAACACTAAGAGATCTATCATCACCAACATAAATATGTTTGGTGTTACAATCATTTAAAAAAGAAAACATGGATTTATTTTTAGCCATGTGGTAAGAAGCTCCAGAATCAATGAGCCACTCATGAGAAGGAGAAGAAGAAGATACATTTAATACATAACCAGATCTTGATGCTTGACAACCACAAGCAAAAAGTGCCATGCCTGAAGATGAAGGTGAAGAGTGCTCCAAATTGATGTTGTGCTTCTTCATTGCTGCTTCTAAGGCTTCCATCTTCTTAAAACATTTGGACTCTATACGGCCATCCCGATTGCAAAAGTTGCAATGTCTATCTGACTTCTTTCCTTTGTTTTTATATGCCTTATCATTTTGGTGAGTTGCTTTGTCAGTTTGTGGTTGAAATTGCTTAGGACCCTTGTTTGGTTTAGGACCATATTTTTTAGGATACTGCTTCTTGGGATTCTTTTGATATGATTGTTGTTGGGCTGCTAAGGCTTTCTTAGAAGCATTTTAAGGATATAAGACCAAGGTGTAAGAGTTTTTCTTGTTCTCTTATCAAAGAATCGCAAAAGGCATCAAAAGAGGGGTTTTTTTAGGCTGTTCCTGAAGAAATGATGGCTTCTCTAGTGGAATGGAAGGCAGAAACAAATACAGAGTATGCAGGGCCAAGATTAGCAAGAATGCAATAAATGAGGCTACCATCTTCCTTTTTGATCTTACAATCTTCTAAAAGAATTCGAATGGTCTTGAATTTGGACAAAAAAATCTTCAATGGAGGAGAAATTATTGGGGTCCAAACTAAGCAACTCATTTTCAAGCTGGTGGGCTCTGATTTGATTTTGAATGCCAAAAACAGTTTTTAGCTTTTCCAGGGCTTCATCAGGGGTGTCAATGTCAAGGATACTGCTTCTTGGGATTCTTTTGATATGATTGTTGTTGGGCTGCTAAGGCTTTCTTAGAAGCATTTCCAGAAGTGATAAGACCAAGGTGTAAGAGTTTTTCTTGTTCTTTTATCAAAGAATCGCAAAAGGCATCAAAAGTGGGGTTCTTTTAGGCGGTTCCTGAAGAAATGATGGCTTCTCTAGTGGAATGAAAGGCAGAAACAAATACAGAGTATGCAGGGCCAAGCTTAGCAAGAATGCAATAAATGAGGCTACCATCTTCCTTTTTGATCTTACAACCTTCTAAAAGAATTCGAATGGTTTTGAATTTGGACAAAAAATCTTCAATGGAGGAGAAATTATTGGGGTCAAAGTAAGCAACTCATTAACAAGCTGGTGGGCCCTAATTTGATTTTGAATGCCAAAAACAGTTTTTAGCTTTTCCAGGGCTTCATCAGGGGAGTCAATGTCAAGGATATGAAACCGAAGATCTTGAGCAATGGACATTTGTATCAACCCTCGTGCTTGATCTTGTTTATTTTCCCATTTAGCAACTTTATCATCATCGGAAGGTTTAATTTCTTGTCATGTGGCTATTCTATAAAGCCCTTTACTTCTAAGTATATCTACCATGTGAGGTAGCCATTGGAAATAATTAGTGTTGTTGAGAATAATCGGGCATGCACTTTCCATTTTTTTTTTTTAAACTGAAGCTGAGAAAAGCTAAAAGAAGTTATACCTTTTGAAAAATTTGAATTGTAGATACCGAATAATTACGGAAACAGGATGAAGTGCGGCCTTTTTTTTTTTTTTTAATTCCACCCCTTTGAACAAAAACTCTTTACAAAAAAAGCTTGAAAAAGAGACTTGAACCCAAGACCTCTATTCTCATAAACTAACCCCTCACTAAGTGAGATAGTAAAAAGATTACGTTATTGTATGAAAGGAGGAAGGGGAGGTCTTTCATTTTTTTATTTTTTTTACTCTTCGGTGTGCGTGCCTTTTCCTGCACAAAAAACAGAGCAAAAAAAAAAAACAAAACGAAATGCAAAGCCTTACGACAGAATGTTAGATTTTCGGTTAGCTTTACCAGCAACTATCACTTTTTTCACAATTTCTGATTTCCCGAGATCGCACAAAGAAGCGGGAAAAGAGCATACGTAGCAAAAAAAATCCCTTTTCCCTGTTTCTGATTTGCCGAGATCGCACACAGCGCACAGCAAAGAGCATACACAGAGAAGAGGGTATAGATCCGGCAAATAAATAAAACCTAAAAACCGAAAATAAAAAAGGGAGCCAAAATAAGCAGAACTATTAAAAAATATAACTGCAAAACAAATGCTTTATACCTCCAGATCTAAACTATCATAACTTGGGCAGCCGGAAACCTTTTCGCATGAAAAGAAAGGCATTCCTCACTGTAACAGATGCTCCAGACACAACCGAACCGTTCTCCAAGCCCAAAAATGTTCAGAAACAATAGATCTACAAAACGGCATTCGCATGCACTCAAACCGACTTCGGATTTTGATCAACAACGGACGCGGCCCTCAAAATAGCTCTGATACCATGTAGGAATTTACAGGGTAAGTTCCATAGATCAAGAACCAAAGGTCACTGCTCACAAACAGATCACAAATCAATACACCAGTATAATCACCTGGTTAAAACCCTCAAAGAGGGAAACAGTCCACGGCCTAAGCCAACGTGGCCACTTCAGGCAATTTACTAATATAAAAAGAAAAGTTACATATGTTTCTCTCATAAACGGTTACCGGACAAATGACCCTCCATGCTCTTTAAATAGAGATCATGGACCAATCGAGTGTTAAGCTATGGATCAAGTGTCGTTAATACCGAGGTGAGAGATAACCGTCAGATTACTACAAATCGTGACCGTCGGATTATAAGGTATAAATGTACATGGTAAAGAAACACACTTTACCTAACTCTACACTAGACTAAGCTATTCTTAACTATTTCCTATGTGTCAGAATATCCTAACAATCTGGAACCCAAATTGTGTATTTAGAAATATTCTTAATAATAGAGCCCTCCAGCAGCCAGAGACCGATTTTCCCACCTTGGGTTTTTTCGAGGACAATTTGTCCAGAAATAACTGTGTCACTTTGTCTATGTGTGCATGTGCTTATTCTAGATCTGAAGTGGTAGAGAACTATTACGTGTTTTGCTTCGATGTTAACTTGAATTTATTCAGTTGATAACTTGTATAAGTAGGAGGAGCTTAACCGGATTAACAGTAATAATTTTTGCATAAGAATTAAGATTCAAAAATTTTTACAATTATTTTTGGACAAATGTCTCCAGAAAATCCCAACTTGAGAAAAACAGTACAGCAGTCGAGGGTTTTATTATCATGCAACAGTGAGAAATTATGAGTACAATAATATGGATGTTGAAATCTGGCTATCCTGCAGAGAAAATACTAGCAAAAATATCTAGAGGGAAATTACCCTCACTTTGGGCAATTCTGGAATTGGATTGCCTCTGAAAAGCAAGTCGTCCAACTGGGGCCTGCGCAGGTCCTGCATCTAGTTGAAGCTTCCTGCCACATGTGTTGCACAAATCGGTTGCTAATAAAGTCATCTTGCCTACTGCTAGCTGGGAAGACGTCTCTCCGACACTCTGTCCGACCTCTGGAGCTAAAAATGTCTACCCTCTCAGCAAATCGAGATGCCCTCTAAGGCTTCTACACTAGGACTGCATAGTCCCCTAGAAAACTTCAGTCTCTCAGCAAATGTACTCACTAGATATGGAAAACTTCCTCTAGCCTCACTGTCCCTGCCCCTCACAATGTCTGCTTCTTTCTCAGGCTTTTCGGCAACTGCTACTCTCTGGAAATCGAACTGCCAAAGAAATCAAACCTCACAAGTGTATTCTCCATCTATCCATCAACTTCTTCATATAATCCTCTATTTGAGTACCAACAACCAAGATTAAATCTTAATTAAAGGCCCAAATCATTTCCTTGTCGATCTGTGAAAGTTTCTAGATAATTCACACCATGACTTAATTAATTATGATTTATTAACCAGTTTTTCTAAGTTTAGACTTGGGAAATTAAAAAATACGTTAATAATCTAATTAGGCCATCTCTAGATGGAATTTCTATTTTTGGGTATGGAGATCTCATGTATTCTAGCCCCTTCACCAAGTTTTAGGGTATGGAAATCTCATGTATGTTAGCCCCTTCACCAAGTTTTAGGGTATGGTGATCTCATGTATGTTAGCCCCTCTAGAACCTTTCACCTGTCTAAGCACTTGTTTTGCATTCACTTGAATTTCTTAATTAATACACCAATGCAATAATAAAAATAATCCCCTCAAACCTCCTTTAGAAAAGGAAGGAGGTCCACTCATTAGATACAAACACTCTTTAAAGGCACCTAACTCACCTCAATCTGTTGCGTGCATCTTTACTGTACTTTTCTTTTTTTTCCATATTTCTCTAAGCATCCCTATATCATGATTTCAGATGTCTTATTCTGTTGCATGCATCTTTACAATACTTTTCTTTTTTTTTTCCATATTTCTCTAAGAATCCCTATATCATGATTTCAGATGTCTTATTGGGACAAAAACTAGATTGTTGTTAGAGAGCGTAGCCACATAGTATACAAGCTAGTGTACAAACTGGTTTATATCCCATTGTATTTATCATTGCATCATTCACATCTTACCCAAGAACCCTCCAACTTTATCTTTATCCGAAATTGCCAAAAGTGTCTAAGGCTTTTGATAATGGTTTTTAAGCAAATTTCAAGCCTTAACCAAACTGACGTAAAAATTCAAAGATGGAAATTTGGAAGAAAAAATAAATGTGAAATAGCTTATGTATCAAAATGTAGTCCCAATTTTTATTTTTGGAAATCTGATTATAGTAACTTATAGTTGTTTTTCAGCTAAGTGGCCTTCCTATGAGGGGCATCCCTATACTGTCAAAATCATTCACACCCACTCATGAGGTTTTGAACATGGATGTCCATGTTAATTGAAGCCCAATCACCTGACTAATTGCTGCACACCCACTCAAGAGGTTTTGAACATGGGTCTCCATGTTAATGGAGACCCAATCACCTGACTAATTGCTGCTACGCCCCACAGCCATGGGCTGTAGCCTCTATTTTTCCTGTTATACCCATCAAAACCCATTCTTAAATGCCTTCAAATGTTCCATTGTTGGTTCTAGACGGCTCCTTGGCACTCCCAAGGACTTGAAGAAAATATCCTAAGATAGAGAACTTGAAGAAGATAAGAACTGCTAGCTAATTAACTGAAAACTTTTGCCAGCTGAAAATCACCTTAAGGATGGCCAAAAGATTAAGGGCATTAAGGATGGCCAAAAGATTAAGGGTAGCCTGTTAAATCACTTGAAATTCTCCTTGAAACCCTGAAATCTGCTTGCAAATGGCCTTCGAAAATTTTCACAAATGATTTTGTGTTCAACTCAAGGGGTTTTAAAGGAAAAGACAAGGTGAAAACTCTCTTTTATCCCCATCACCACCAGCAACATCAAAAACTGCCAGACTGATTCAGACTTATTATACTCCACTGTGCTTAAGAGAACTTGCCAACTCTCACAAGTACAGCAAGTATTGACTGCTCAGTGCTTGGTCAATGAGAGTTTTTCCCCAAGTACTTTCCAAGCAGCCACACTCCTGAGCAATGTTTTAAAACATGGACTTGACCTCGGAATCAGTCAAGGGTCAACTAGGACTCGGAATGACTCAGACTGATCTAATTTCAATTATTCAGTGTACTAAAATATACATATAATATTTGAATTTTAATAAAAAACTATATTTTGAAGATTCCAAACCATTATTCTCCATGTAAACGCTAATATATCAAAATGGAACCAAGTGCGATACATATCAGCAACAAAATACATAAAAATTATATTTTGAAGATTCCAAACCATTATTCTCCATGTAAAGGCTAATATATCAAAATGGAACCAAGTGCGATACATATCAGCAACAAACATACATAAACAGTGAGGCTCTAAATGGCCTCTGGAGTGGGAAGGACCCTTAAAAAAAATGAGAGTTTTACCACAAGTACTTTCCAAGCAGCCACACTCCTGAGCAATGTTTTAAAACATGGACTTGACCTCGGAATCAGTCAAGGGTCAACTAGGACTCGAAATGACTCAGACTGATCTAATTTCAATTATTCAGTTTACTAAAATATACATATAATATTTGAATTTTAATAAAACGCTATATTTTGAAGATTCCAAACCATTAGTCTCCATGTAAAGGCTAATATATCAAAATGGAACCAAGTGGGATACATATCAGAAACAAAATACATAAACAGTGAGGCTCTAAATGGCCTTTCGAGTGGGAAGGACCCTTTAAAAAAAATGAGAGTTTTTCCCAAGTACTTTCCAAGTAGCCACACTCCTGAGCAATGTTTTAAAACATGGACTTGACCTCGGAATCAGTGGGTCAACTAGGACTCGGAATGACTCAGACTGATCTAATTTCAATTATTCAGTTTACTAAAATATACATATAGTATTTGAATTTTAATAAAAAACTGTATTTTGAAGATTCCAAGCCATTAGTCTCCATGTAAAGGCTAATATATCAAAATGGCCTCTGGAGTGGGAAGGACACTTTAAAAAAATGAAAGTTTTTCCCCAAGTACTTTCCAAGCAGCCACACTCCTGAGCAATGTTTTAAAATATGGACTTGACCTCGGAATCAGTCAAGGGTCAACTAGGACTCGGAATGACTCAGACTGATCTAATTTCAATTATTCAGTTTACTAAAATATACATATAATATTTGAATTTTAATAAAAAACTATATTTTTAAGATTCCAAACCATTAGTCTCCATGTAAAGGCTAATATATCAAAATGGAACCAAGTGCAATACATATTAGCAACAAAGCAACAAAATACATAAACAGTGAGGCTCTAAATGGCCTTTGGAGTGGGAATGACCCTTATAAAGCCTTTGGAGTGGGAAGGACCCTTAAAAAAAATGAGAGTTTTTCCCCAAGTACTTTCCAAGCAGCCACACACCTGAGCAATGTTTTAAAACATGGACTTGACCTCGGAATCAGTCAAGGTCATTCCGTGAACTAGGACTCGGAATGACTCAGACCGATCTAATTTCAATTATTCAGTTTACTAAAATATACATATAATATTTGAATTTTAATAAAAAACTATATTTTGAAGATTCCAAACCATTAGTTTCCATGTAAAGGCTAATATATCAAAATGGAACCAAGTACGATACATATCAGCAACAAAATACATAAACAGTGAGGCTCTAAATGGCCTCTGGAGTGGGAAGGACCCTTAAAAAAGATATAATTTTTGAATGACAAAAGCTAATACCCTCCCTCAAAAATTTAACCCTCAAGTATCTACAGAATATAAACCTAGAGATACTCCACCAAAAGTATAGTGGAAAGAGGTACTAATGTGTTGTGGGAACATTCAACAAGCCACACATGTGATAAATCTTTGCTTGCACAAAGAAATTTCAATCCTAGATAAACACACAAATTTATACATACCATAAATGAGCAGGCTTACCAACAGCCAAACTTATGCTAGAAAAATGTGCCAAACAGGTTGAAGGCTGAAGCCCAGCCTGAATCCCAAGATAACAGTCAAGAATACCTCCAACCTGCAACAGAATTTGTGGCATGTAATTGAAATGTCTGTACCAGCAACAGAGTGGAGGAGGAAACTGCCAAAATCCCTTAGAATAAACATGCCATAGGCACACTAAATAAATCTTCTCAAACCCCAGGTTTGCTGGGCAGATTTACAACATGCTGGCAGAAACAGGAAAAAATCAGTGGAGGGGCTGCGAAGAGGCTGAAATAAGGCCAAAATTTTGTCCAGAAAATTTTGCTCTAAAATATTAGCAAAAATATAGGCCAAAGAACGACCTCTACAGAACATAACATGCCAAAATTCCATCAAGAATCGACTTGGCCGAGAAGGTACAGGCTCAGCTGAGTTGGGCCGGTTTTGTGGTTTGGTAACAAACTAGTCTGAATCAGACGAGTAGGTACTGGCCCTCTGAACCAATCCATTAGCCAAGTTGACATGGTAGCATGAGTCAACTTGGTCCAAGTTTTAAAGCACTGCTCACAAGTACTCCCAAGCAAAACCCATGGGTATAGAAACTATGGAACAAATAATGATTAATTATTAAACTATCATGCTGAGCACCATATTCATAATATAATGATGGATGTAAGGGCAACTTTAGAGCATATATGACCATCGTAGTTCTTTATGTCTCTAGCAACCTTAGAAGATTCTATTAGACTTTTGTATTTCATGATTTTCCTTGCCACTTTAAGTGTGACATAGTATTGATAGGTATATTTCTCTATTGATAACAATCACATATGCATGGTTAGGTGAGTTGAAGAGGGAGAACCCTAGCACTTTATGTCTCTAGCAACCTTAGAAGATTCTATTAGACTTTTGTACTTCATGATTTTCCTTGCCACTTTAAGTGTGACATAATATTGATAGGTATATTTCTCTATTGATAACAATCACATATGCATGGTTAGGTGAGTTGAACAGGGAGAACCCTAGCACTTTATGTCTCTAGCAACCTTAGAAGATTCTATTAGACTTTTGTATTTCATGATTTTCCTTGCCACTTTAAGTGTGACATAATATTGATAGGTATATTTCTCTATTGATAACAATCACATATGCATGGTTAGGTGAGTTGAACAGGGAGAACCCTAGCACTTTATGTCTCTAGCAACCTTAGAAGATTCTATTAGACTTTTGTATTTCATGATTTTCCTTGCCACTTTAAGTGTGTGTAGCAACAAAACTTGTAGGTTTGTTGACTTTAATAGCAAAAACGGCTTTAATTATAAAAATACACAAGAGGTATTTGAATAATAATATTTTATTAACAAATATGATATGATATAATAAGATGATTGAAAGTTACAATAAGGCCCTGCTTATATACCAATGCAGGTGCCTTTTACATAATCCCTGTTTATCTATTAATGACTATATTTATTACATTAGTTATGAATTAGATTCATAACAGTGTGACATAATATTGACAGGTATATTTCTCTATTGATAAAAATCACATATGCATGGTTAGGTGAGTTGAAGAGGGAGAACCCTAGCACTGGTGCTATGGCGGCCATGGTTTACTCACATCTGATGGAGGCTATTGGGTATTGGGCAACTGTTATCAACACTTTGAACCCTGGTATGTCGGTCGGATAAGGGTTATCATTTTACCATGTATCTTAACTACTACACTTGGTGACTCTGCGGCTACCGATCGGTTACATTCTTATCATTCCTACCCTGCTACTCGCAGCGTTTCTAGGCATTTGGATGTATTTCTCCCTCTCGGTTTAAGCGGGGTTACTGTGCCTCACACTCCCATATCGAACTACGCTTCACCTGTCGACAACTCTATCCCACTGGTCACTGACCCGTGCATCTCTCCACCTACATTATTTTTTGAGTCTAGGCGGCTATTGGGGGTTTATACGCCTGACATTGGGGACCTTAAACCGAGAACATCTCTTGTGGTTATCGGCGGCATCACTGGAGGCATACCCCGCTGGAGCTCCGACCACCCATTTTGACTGTGCAGGTATATGTCTGGCCTGTCAGTGGACATGGGCATTTTCGATGAGGAGCTGGACTACTCAGCGGACCCACTTGAAGGGGTCAATATATGGGGGTCGCAACCTATCGATGAGGTGGTTGCCATGGAGGATGAGCTGCCTAAACAAACCCTTCATCGGCTAGAACTGATTCCTCTGGTCACGACCACTGGCAGCCACTTTCCCATAGCGGGCTGCTCGGACACTCTGCCCTACCATACCTCGTCGCCATCGGTTCTAAGTCACTGGGAGCACCTTGCACATGACATCCCAGTTCTGTCGGAGATTAACACTACCCTCTACTCTAGCACCGTGGTTGCATCTGAATTCCTCAGTGCAGATTCACTTGCTTTCGCGGACTTATTCATCGGGGGGGAGGGAACTACACAACAGCTGCCCATTCCGACCATCGCTGTGACTGAGCCAGTTGCGGCTTCCGACTGCTTCGAGGATATTCCTTTTGTTTCGCAGGCAGTGAATGCACAACTCTCATCTGACTCTGATGGATTTCGCGACACTGGTGTGGACACTGGGGACCTATATCTACAGAAGGGTTTTGGGAAAAAGAATCGTCCTCCGAAGAACCGGCACAACCATAGTGCAAATTTTGGCAGGGACCGAGGTATGGAAAATCTTAGACAGACGACTGCCACGGTACTTGTGGGCAAGGTTCGCGGCCGTAAATATACCGTTGCTCGACTGCGTCTCTAGACTGAGGAGATTTGGGGGGGTCGATTCGAGTACTTGTCGGAGGTCATGCTTCTAACCAAAGGATGGTTTGCTTTAACCTTCGCTTCGCCTGCCTTAGTAGATTAGGTTTTGGCAAAGCACTGGCATATTGAGTTGTACCCAGTGCATCTGAAGAGATGGACACCTCTCTTTGACTCGAAAAAAGGAGAATTCGAGCGCTGGCCCGATTTGGATGTGGCTGCCGGGGCTACCGATCCAATTTTGGAATGAAGAGGCACTCCGGAACATCAGGACAGGCTTTGAGCTATATCTAAATCATGATAGATCATACCTGGAGACTGGTAACTACTCGGTGGCTCGGATCCTTGTTTTCCTCGATACTAGGGATGGTCTACATGAAAACTACAACATGTTCTTCGAAGGGATGGTTTGGAAACAGAGTTTGGATTATGAGGGGATCCCATTCCGATGTCGGCGCTGCCATGAGGTTGGGCATGTTTACAAGGAATGTCATATTTTGGGTGTTGCGGCCACTACCTGCAAGTTGGTGAATCACATGGCTACTCAGACTGAACCAATGACCATTACATCACCTGGCTCGTCACCAGCGGGTGATATATCACAGAATTTGGAGGTGCTGCCTACCTGGCCGATCACACAGGCTCGCACCCACAGCATATTTGGCCATGCCTCACTGCCGATTTCTTCATTGGTCCTGGGTACCTCTCTTATCTCCCCATCTCATTGTATTACTTTTACTCCTGCACCGATTATATGTACATTTAGTGCAATCAGTTGTTTTGTTGCATCGCCCCCCCCCATCAACTTCACATACACGGACCTCATGCATGACCCCCATGCGTACGGTGACTCCACATCTGTGGGTCATAATTATTTCCTGAGATCATCTACTTTGCATCCCTCGTTGACCAATTCTGGCATTGGCCCGAATATTTGTCCTGAATCGTTTAAATCTCCTGGCAGACCAACTGCTATCTCAAAGGCCATCCACAGAGCCAAGAGAGAGGTGGCGGCTGGTACTTAATCGACCCTACCCTGGGTTCTTAGAGCAAGGATACCCAAAGATGGGGTTCCATTATGATCTGTCTCTCATACAATTGTAGGGGTCTTGCCAGCCCCAACAAGAAATTGGCCCTCAAGCGACTCCTTCATTATTCGCCCATTGATGTATTGTTCCTGCAAGAAACTTTGGGGGTTGGGGAGTCCATCAACACATGCCTTAAATCGATCCTCCCGGACTGGACATTTATGACTATCGATGCTCAGGGAAGATCCGGTGGATGTGCAATTGGCATCAACAACAAAACCACTAGGATTTTAAACTGTTGGGGTTGGATGGGTGTTATTGGCCTGGAGGTCTCCACCTGCACTTTTGGCCAACCTTTCACACTGATAAATAAAGAGCATTTCTGGAACTCTCTACTTCATAGCTCACTCCTCCGACATCAGAATATTATATTGGGAGGGGATTTAAATTTCTTTATTGGGATCTCGGAATCCTGGGGACCTCACGCTGGCCCGGACCCATTATTTGATTATTTTGTCTCACTGTTGGACTTGGCCGAACTAATTGACATTAATCTGCCGAAGAAGCAACCTACTTGGCGGAACAGAAGGATGGGAGAGGCTGCTCTGGCTCAGAGACTAGATAGATTTCTTATCAAGCAGCCCTTACTTGATCAAATGGTTCGTGCTAGGCAGTGGGTGGGGGCGGGTGGGGCATCAGACCACTCTCCTGTTTATTTGGAATTTCTTGCTGGTGAGCAGAAGCTGCACTCCCCATTCAAATTCAACGCTGCTTGGCTAGTTGACCCGGAGTTTCATTTGATGGTCACACAAGAGTGGCAACACTGTCATCTATTCCCTGATCGAGAACCTACTAGGATTTTCAATAAAAATCTTAAACGTATAAAAGCTAGAACTATATCTTATGGGCCAAACACAAAAAGAAGCTTGAGGAGGAGGAGCTTAACAGAATAGAATTAGAAATCACCCAGCTCACCGATTTGAGCCTATTAGGTTTCCTTTCAGAGACTACAAAAGCGCAACTTATTGCACTGGAAACAACCAAGGCCAACAATCTTCGACATAAGGAAGAGGAGTGGAGATTAAAGAGTAGGGCCATCTGGCTGCAAGCCGGAAACGAAAATACCAAATTTTTTCAGCAGTGTGCTAGAGGCATCCTAAATACCATTTGGGAATTCTCTGACTCTACTGGATATGTGGCTAAATCTTTTGCACAACTTTCTTGGTGTCCAACACTTCACTAATCAATACAGAGCTCCACTCAACATCAACCTGCCAGATATTATGAATATTACACGTACAGTTCACAGATACGTGGATGATGAGCAGGGAGAGATACTGAATGCTCTGGTCACCTTGGGCAAAATCGAAGGAGTGCTGAAATGGTTTAAGAAGGACAAGAGCCCCGGACCGGATGGCTGGCCCATAGAATTCTATCTCCACTTTTTTGAACTGTTGGGCAGCAATCTTCTTCACGTCATTGAAGATAGCAAAATTTCTGGGAGGATCTATGATGGTTTCAACTCTACATTCATTGCTCTCATTCCTAAGACTGACCATCCTGCTACATTTCATGACTTAATACCTATATCCCGGTGTAACTGCATTTACAACATCATTTCAAAAATCATTGCTAATCGTATCAAACCCATCCTCTCTACTCATATAGCTAAGGAGCAATTCGCCTTTCTCCACCACTGCCAGATCCATGAAGCCATTGGCACAACCCAAGAAGTCTTGCACTCCATTAAATCGAAGAGACTTAAAAGTACCATACTCAAGATCGACCTAGCAAAAGCTTTCGATCATGTAAACTGGAATTACATTCATCTCATTCTTATCCACACGGGGTTTCCCCACTCTTTCACCAATTGGATTATGGGATGTATCATGAATGCTACTTTTAACATTCTCATTAATGGGGCTGCTTCGGATTTCTTTCATGCTAGTCGTGGACTCAAACAAGGATGTCCACTTTCACCACTTCTTTTTGTCCTTTTTATGGAAGGACTCTCGTCCCTCATTCATAGGGCAAAAGAAGCGGGTGAATTACATGGTATTAGATTAAATGATTTCCTTCAACTGACACATTTATTGTTTGTGGACGATGTGACTATATTTTTGGATGGCTCTTATTAGGACTATTTACAATTTGAAAAAATCCTCCAGATTTTCTACAAAGCCACGGGTATGAACCCAAATCACAGCAAATCCACCATCATGCAGACTAGATGCTCGGCACATGAACTGGAGACTGCCAGTCAAAAATTTCCCTTTGTTCGAAGCCATATTGGGGAAGGATTAAAATATCTGGGCTTTCATCTCAAACCAAATGACTATCAAATAAAGGATTGGAATTGGTTGATTACCAAAGTGGAGCGCAGAATTAATATTTGGCACCATCGCTGGCTCTCACGGGCAGGCCGATTGGTCTTAATCAAATTTGTCCTGGAAGCCATCCCTGTTTACAGGATCTCTCTTGCTTGGCTTCCGAAAGGAATCACAAACCGCATCCAGCTGATCTGCAGAAGATTTCTTTGGAGAAATTCTGGTAAAGAGCGTACATTTGCCCAGGTCGCATGGGATCATATCAGCAGGCCAAAAGTCTGGGGTGGGTGGGGTATAAAAGATCTCTCAAAATTTTCCACCGCTCTAGTTGCAAAGCTAGGTTGACACCTCCTAACTGGATCTAGTTTGTGGAAGGAGGTTACAATTGCAAAATACATTGCTCCAAGCAACACCTTGGATTGAGTCTGGGGTCATAATCATGCATATCCAGGATCCTCGCTCATCTGGAAAGGCATCACAAAATCGATGCACCTCATTCGGAATGGGCTGACTTGGCACATTGGTGCGTGCACTGCGGTCAGGCTCGATGTGGACTCATGGTCCAGCAGCGGAAGGAACTACAAATTGTCGCAATTCATCATTGATCATCTCACTCATTCTAGCTACATCCATCTATCCCAGGTTGCAGACCCTTTGCGGACAACATGGTATTCACAGTGCTGGTTAATCGCGCAGGTACTTGAACTACCAATGGAGGGTCATCCTATCTGGGCTAGATACATCCGGGCACTACAGGCACCTCACATTCGATTAACGGATCAAGAGGATGAGCTCCTCTGGGAACTCTCTCCAAATGGTAGGTATAACATGAAGATTGGATATATCACACTTAGTGCCCCCATCGAACTGAATATCAAATTATGGTGGTGGCAACCTATCTGGAAGTTGCGGGGCACCTCGCAAAACCATACTTCTCATGTGGTGCACCCTACATAATTGCATCTCCACCATCGACAATCTTCGAAGAAGGGCTATGCAAGGCCCATCCAGATGTTGTTTCTGTTTTGCTCAGGAAGAGGATGCTCTGCACCTATTTCTCGAGTGTACTGTGGTTGGGGGGGCTTTGGAGATCGGTTACTCAAGCAATTGGTGTATCGCTCAACTAGCATGGACACTCCATTGCAGAAGCCTAGGATAATTGGTGGCGGGCTGCACCTTGCGACAAAATCCACAATGTACCTTTGATTATTGCTTGGGGCATTTGGACAGGTAGAAACAGACATACCGTTGATGGCAAACATGTTATCTGGGATCACATCTGCGCCAGCATTATCTCCACATACAACCTCATTCCAAATGAGGAGATAACTTGCCGCATCAAACATATTATCCCCGAAAGCATAGACCAATCCTACCCATGGGCATATTTTGACGGGGCATCAAACAACAATGGGTGTGGGGGTGGTGTGGTTTTGCATATTTCTACCACTCACTATTTCCATCTCAAATGGGGCTAGGACCGGGCACAAACAATTTTGCCGAATTTCGCCAGCCTTCGTCTACTATTCTGATTTTTGGAGACTCAAATTGTAAATTGTTATAACTTGGTTCAACACTAGTGCACGGTGATTCACTCGCTCTTATTGCATTATTGAGGAGGTGCAACTAAGAAACATATTTTGACACTATTTACATCACTCACATTTACGGGCGAACAGCAGGTAGCGGTTCGACTTTCCAAAGAAAATTTGCGGAGTTAGGCGGGGATGTTGGCACATCAGCGGGCATGACGGTGAAGCCGAGGTTTACGAATGTTATCACAAGCCTTTCATAGATGACATCCGGATACCCAAGGCAGCCACTCCTAGGCCCCTTTTTGACAGACATTATTATCTTTTTTGTATGTATATATATGCGGATGTATTATCAGCTACTATCGACTGATACTGGACTCTATATTTATCTAGCTGTACAACATATATAGTTTTTATTTTTGTTATTTCTTTAGAGATAGGTATAGGCCGATTGGTCTTAATCAAATTTGTCCTGGAAGCCATCCCTGTTTACAGGATCTCTCTTGCTTGGCTTCCGAAAGGAATCACAAACCGCATCCAGCTGATCTGCAGAAGATTTCTTTGGAGAAATTCTGGTAAAGAGCTTACATTTGCATGGGTAGCATGGGATCATATCAGCAAGCCAAAAGTCTGGGGTGGGTGGGGAATAAAAGATCTCTCAAAATTTTCCACCGCTCTAGCTGCAAAGCTAGGTTGGCACCTCCTAACTAGATCGAGCTTGTGGAAGGAGGTTACAATTGCAAAATATATTGCTCCAAGCGACACCTTGGATTGGGTCCGGGGTCATAATCATGCATATCATGGATCCTCACTCATCTGGAAAGCCATCACAAAATCGATGCACCTCATTCGAAATGGGTTGTCTTGGCACATTGGTGCGGGCACTGCAGTCAAGCTCGGTGTGGACTCATGGTCCGACAGCGGAAGGAACTACAAATTGCAACAATTCAACATTGATCATCTCACTCAATCTGGCTACATCCATCTATCCCAAAGTTGCACTCGCGGACAACATGGTATTCACAGTGCTGGTTAATCGCGCAGGTACTTGAACTACCAATGGAGGGTCATCCTATCTGGGCTAGATACATCCGGGCACTACAGGCACCTCACATTCGATTAACGGATCAAGAGGATGAGCTCCTCTGGGAACTCTCTCCAAATGGTAGGTATAACATGAAGATTGGATATATCACACTTAGTGCCCCCATCGAACTGAATATCAAATTATGGTGGTGGCAACCTATCTGGAAGTTGCGGGGCACCTCGCAAAACCATACTTCTCATGTGGTGCACCCTACATAATTGCATCTCCACCATCGACAATCTTCGAAGAAGGGCTATGCAAGGCCCATCCAGATGTTGTTTCTGTTTTGCTCAGGAAGAGGATGCTCTGCACCTATTTCTCGAGTGTACTGTGGTTGGGGGGGCTTTGGAGATCGGTTACTCAAGCAATTGGTGTATCGCTCAACTAGCATGGACACTCCATTGCAGAAGCCTAGGATAATTGGTGGCGGGCTGCACCTTGCGACAAAATCCACAATGTACCTTTGATTATTGCTTGGGGCATTTGGACAGGTAGAAACAGACATACCGTTGATGGCAAACATGTTATCTGGGATCACATCTGCGCCAACATTATCTCCACATACAACCTCATTCCAAATGAGGAGATAACTTGCCGCATCAAACATATTATCCCCGAAAGCATAGACCAATCCTACCCATGGGCATATTTTGACGGGGCATCAAACAACAATGGGTGTGGGGGTGGTGTGGTTTTGCATATTTCTACCACTCACTATTTCCATCTCAAAATGGGGCTAGGACCGGGCACAAACAATTTTGCCGAATTCCTTAGCCTTCGTCTACTATTACAGATTTTTGGAGACTCTCAAATTGTTATAACTTGGTTCAACACTAGTGCACAGTGCCATTCACACGCTCTTATTGCATTATTGAGGGAGGTGCAACTACTGAAAACATATTTTGACACTATTTCTGTCACTCACATTTACAGGCAGAGCAACCAAGTGGCAGACCAGCTTTCCAAAGAAGCTGCGGAGTTAGACTGGGGATGTTGGCACATCACTGAGCATGACGGTGAACAGGTTTACAGATATTATCACAAGCCTTTCATAGATGACATCCAGGATATGAGAGCAGCCACTCCTAGACTGCTTTTTTGACAGACATTATTATCTTTTTTGTATGTATATATATGCGGATGTATTATCAGCTACTATCGACTGATACTGGACTCTATATTTATCTAGCTGTACAACATATATAGTTTTTATTTTTGTTATTTCTTTAGAGATAGGTACTATGCACTATATTTTGCACTGATACATGCAGCCTACTTGCCTCCTGGTTCAGGATACTGATCTATGCACTATGATGTCTATTATATGTAAAATGTAACATGTAATTTTTCTTTATGAATGAAAAATTACGAATTTTTTCCTGGGGAAAAGGTATATTTCTCTATTACGTAACTATTGGCAGGATTTTCCCATGGCATACCCCTTCTTTTCTATTTTTGTTTCCTTTATGGTTTATCTTTTTGGCCTGCAAGCTATTCCCAGGATTTTCCCATGGCATACCCCTTCTTTTCTATTTCTGTTTCCTTCATGGTTTATCCTTTTGGCCTGCAAGCTATTCCCAAGATTTTCCCATGGCATACCCCTTCTTTCCTATTTCTGTTTCCTTTATGGTTTATCTTTTTGGCCTGCAAGCTATTCCCAAAAGTTGGGAAAAGTTTCGCAGGTTATCTTCCAAATCAAGAAAATCATTTAAGATTCAAAGCAACACAATTCTTTCCCAGATTTTTGAATCCTTATACCCAAAGCAATCTAGCTCCAGGTCTAGGTCCATTGGATTCAATAGGCAGATCCAATGGCCAAAACAAACGTTGAAGTTTACAAGCCTGCTTTTTAACAAAAGCATGCCCTATGGTATTTAGTCCCACTTTTTTCGTAATTTTCTAAGTCCTGTGTTTTCTAAGTCATATTTTAACAATATTTCTCATAAGTAAGAACAACCTTTTTCTTACCTTCTAATGTCATAGTATATCACAAATATTCAGTGCCTTCTCACAATAACTCAAAAATTACTTAATGATGAAGTAAAGCAAGAACAAAAAGACCAGTTGCCTGTATGTTCAACCCGAAATACAGATCACTTTCTACTTATCTATTCTGGAACCCATCAATTTAGTAAATCGTATAGATTCAACATACTTGAATTAGGGAATGAGCAGTGAGCATTCATTAATTTACTACTCCCATCATCAGAACTATTGCTACACAATTGTGAAGTTGTGCTTCAGCTTGAATACCAACTATCAGATTTTTATCACCTCTTTAGAATTATAAGTTAAAGTTTCCATTTTAAAACCATTTTATCTGATTTGTAAAGTACACATTAGAATCTTTTACATACATCATATAAATTGCACAAACCATTTTATCTGATTTGTAAAGTACACATTAGAATCTTTTACATACATCATATAAATTGCACTTTCTGAATGGTGCATATTACCATGAATCGAGTGGCAGGACTCTATAAACAATCAATATTCTACAATTTCAGTTTGTCCTCAGCATCACAAAATGGTATCAGACCTTTAGACTCTGCTGTCAAAAATTTGCCTAGATAATGCACATCACTCCACTCTGACAAATGGAATCAATAAGCAAATGAAATCATAAGAAAAAATAATTAGAAAAGCAATGGAAAGAATGGACAAAGATGAGATTGGTTGTTCAAGTTGAAATTTCACTATCAGATTTCAGCACAGTGTAGTCAAGGCATGTGCAGAAAACTCTATTTCAGTGCAGTTTGACAAGGTCTGCCAAGGAAACTCCATTCAATCAAACAAATGAAGACATTTTTCATTTATGTTACAGGCTATTCTCATTTCTTCTCCATTTCTACATTTAATGTCATGAATCTTCATCCATGAGCTTACAAATTGACTTCTCTCTGAGAGGAAGAAAGGGCAAGCTGGGAGGATGAACTCAGAAACCAATCCATCAAAGCCCCAGTGATTCACCATTTATCTCTGGTGTTTGAACAGTAACTTCAAAACAAGGTTCTGCCTTTTTTTATTAGAAAACACATTTCTCAAAATGGCTGCTGAATAAAGCTGCTTTGCACCTTCTGTCATGCACGACTTGTGGTATACTTTTATCAAAATATTGTAAGATACAATATATGGAGCAAATATTGTAAGATATAATATATGGATCCATGTCAATTGCAACCATAAAGCCAAGCATCTTAGTAGCCTCACCTAATCTTTCGTGTCTACAAAACCCCTTAATTATTTTATTGTATGCCATAAGACTAGGGTAAATACTAAAAACACTTGTTCAACATCTCATGAAAAAGCATGTGTGCCAGTATGTTGCTGCTATATTTGAGGATGTCAGGTTTTTGTTCCTCCCTCCATGATCACCAAAGTGGTCTGCTCTCTATAGGCATTTGGCTTGACATTAACAAGGTTGACTTGTGGGTAACAATCAATCCAGAAAACTAATATTCAACCATAGGTAGAGGGGATTCTAGTATGCCACCTTGCTTTTGGTACTGTGGTTTTATGATATTGTCTGCTTGGCTTTAAACTGAAATCTAGCCTTTGGTACTGTGGTTTTATGATATTGCCTGCTTCACTTTCATATATGTGATCCTAACAATTGCTTAATACTTTCAGGTATGATCCAAATAAATATAGGAATATGGATGATGAAGATAACTGTGACATGGAGTTTGGATTTAGTAGAATACAAGCTGAAGAGAGATGAAAGTAATGTAACCCCTTAATTATTGCATTGTATGCCATAAGACTAGGGTAAAAACACTTGTCCAACATCTCATGAAAAAGCATGTGTGCCAGTATGTTGCTGCTATATTTGAGGATGTCAGGCTTTTGTTCCTCCCTCCATGATCACCCAAGTGGTCTGCTCTCTATAGGAATTTGGCTTGACATTAACAAGGTTGACTTGCGGGTAACAATCAATCCAGAAAACTAATATTCAACCATAGGTGGAGGGGATTCTAGTATGCCAACTTGCCTTTGGTACTGTGGTTTTATGATATTGTCTGCTTGGCTTTAAACTGAAATCTAGCCTTTGGTACTGTGGTTTTATGATATTGCCTGCTTCACTTTCATATATGTGATCCTAACAATTGCTTAATACTTTCAGGTATGATCCAAATAAGTATAGGAATATGGATGATGAAGATAACTGTGACATGGAATTTGGATTTAGTAGAATACAAGCTGAAGAGAGATGAAGGTAATGTTTAGTGTCATTCTTTGCGGGGTAGATTGGTTTCTTGTTTTATTTCTCAAAAAGGCAATTTAGTTTTTCTACAGGTAAATTTATTTGTTGCTAAAAGCATTCAGACGTGGTATTTAGTGTGTTTTTCATGGTTACATTTGTAGTGGAAAAATTGCTACGGAGGAGGATAAAAGGGAGTTGGCATTAATTGAGGTATAAGAAAAGGCAGAGAGGGACAGAGCACGGTGGAATAACAGAAAAAGAAAACGACTATGTTTTGTGGCCTCAAAATTTCTTGGCAGGTTTGCAACAGGTCAGGGATTCTTTTAAAGAGGACATGAATCTGGGAAGGATCTGTCCATTCTGTGAAGCATCAGAGAGATGTTTCTATGAAAAGCAGATTGCAAACATATGGATTTCTGTCTATGGTCCCTAGTATAAGAGAAATTAAGATTGTTGGGCATGTGTCCTGATATGGTGAGAAGTTAGAAACCTATTCGTTCACTTGTATAATCTTTGTATGGAAGGGAAACGGACGTTATGTTGTACTGTGGTTGCCAAAATTAGGGACGGGATTGTATCTTTGCTATTGCTTTGTTTTTCCTTGTAAACCAGTCATTGGTCTGGTTGATTTATCTCCCACTGCAAATATTACCTTGATGTTTTAAGGTCAAAACAATTCTTAATGCAGTTTTGAGGCAATACTACATTCTAAACGTATAGTCATTGGTCTGGTTGATTATCTCCCACTGCAAATATTACCTTAATGTTTTGCTATTGCTTTGTTTTTCATTGTAAACAAGTCATTGGTCTGGTTGATTTATCTCCCACTGCAAATATTACCTTAATGTTTTAAGGTCACGACAATTCTTAATGCAGTTTTGAGGGACGTATGGTGTTGATCAGGGCTGGCTATCGAGCACTTAGGCATTGCATTTGGAGTGTAATTACAATCCAACGCATTGAACCTGGTGATTTGTAAGTCCAAAGAACATATTACTTCTGTTTATGTGCATTAAACTACAGGTCCCGAATATGAATTATACAGGAATGTGTTTGAAGACAATGTTTCCATTTTATGGAGAAAAGCTCAAATGTACAGAATTATACAGGAATGTGTTTGAAGACAATGTTTCCATTTTATGGAGTAAAGCTCAAATGTACAACAGGACCATTGTTTTAACTTTTCTTTGCCAACATCATTTTATATTTTAGCATGTTTTAAATGATGAGTAAGATCTCCTGTTGATTTGTACCACCAGTTGAATTCTAAGATCTTTTCTTATTTCTACTTCGAGGACAAAGCATCAAGGAGGATGACTTGTAACAGATCTAAGTATATCTTAAATGTATATTTTTGAACATAGTAACATATCTAAGTATATCTTAAATGTATATTTTTGAACATAGTAACTAGGCCTAACTATATCTTAAATGTATCTAAGTTACCAGGATTCGGATACGGATACGGATACGGATCCGGATACGGATTCGCTAGTTTTTTGAAAATCCTAGATCCGGATACGGCAAGGATACGTCAAGTACAAAAAAATTAAAATATAATATTATTTTTTTTTAATTTTAAAAAACACTTTAGAGTTCAAAAGCCAAATACTCCTTGAAAGCATCAAACACTTTTAGAACTGATACCATTAGATATATTATAAATATGAAGACTAAAACATTGAAATGATGCATCCTCCCTCATACATATTACAATGATATTATAATGAACATATTATAATGATATTAGCTCAACTTCAAAAGACATGCCCTAAAATGTGAGGCCTAATCATTATAAAATTATAAATTTTTTATCATAAAAGCATGTATAAAAAATTTAAAAACCGAAGTATAATTTTAAAAACAAATAAAAATATCAAAAACCCATAAAACGATGTATAAATAATAAATATAAATATTAAAAATAAAAATAAAAAACCAAATTATCAATTATTAAATTAATAATTATTAAACTTTAATAAAAAACAAAACTCATTATAACAGATCAATAATTAATAATTATTAAATTTTAATAATAAAACAAAGTTACAAAACTCATTATAACAGATTATTAAATTAATAATTATTAATTATTAAATTTTAATAAAAAAAAACCATTATAAATTATCCTACTACAATATAAGACAAGACAAGTGATCGCACACAAAAATAAGTTGGATTGAAACTCTTTAGAAACCATTATAATTATTAAATTATATTATTATAATAAAACAAACAAAAAATAATAAAAATTATAGTATAGAAATGTCCGATATGCATTAAATCCATTATAATTATAATAATAATAAAAAAACCCACTATGCCCATTATAAATAACGCACTATGTCCATTATAAATAACGCACTATGCTAATGTTCAGAAAATCGAGAAGATTATGAATTTATAAAAATGACAAATGTGGAATACGCATTTTCTGGAAGATGGTTCCGCATTCCACTGCCGTCGAGAATTTTTGGGCGGAAATTATTTTTGTTTGCACCGTCCGGCAGCTAACTCTCTGACAGGATCCGTTTCTAACAGCGCAGAGCCATTTCTTTTAAAATTAATACGCCACCCGACGATTCATAGCCGTATTTTGGTGTATCCGGATCCGGATCCGGATCTGATCCGTAGATCCGCCGGATCAGCTAAGTAGACCCACGGATCCGGTAACTTAGATATTTTTTAACCTAGTATCTAGGCCTAAGTATATCTTAAATGTATATTTTTTAACCTAGTAACTAGGCCTAAGTATATCTTAAATGTATTTTTTTTTACCTAGTAACTAGGTCTAAGTATGTCTTAAATGTAATTTTTTTTATATAATAACTAGGCTATATATGTGTAAGTCCCACTAGCACAACCGGTTGAGGATGGGCCTAATTAGCAAGGCGACCCAAGATCAAACCTCACACCTCACGAGGGGTGGTTGTGCTCTATGCTAAATCTAGTGAGCTTGGGGGGGTGGTTGTGCTCTATGCTAAATCTAGTCAGCTTAGGGCTGGTGTGGCCCGGCTAAAAAAGCAACAAAAAAAATAGGCTATATAGTGTGGCCCAGGCAAAAAAATCTAGGCTATATATATAGCCAGACCAGCCCTAAGTTGACTATATAAATTTAGGGTTGGGCCTCTTAGGGCTGGTGTGGCCCAGGCAAAAAAAACTAGGCTATATATATATTGTACATTGAAGGGGGGGCTTGTAACTGCCATTGAAAGCTACTATAAAGGAGGTTCTAAACCTGCCTCGAAAATTGCTACTAGGGGGGCTCTTACTGTCCACAAAAGTTGCTAAAGGGGGGCTCCTAATGCCCCCAAAAGTTCATACAAGGGGGGGTCCATATCTCTTCAAAAACCACCCCTAAAATGCTCCACTTTTAGAGGCAATGCTTTTGCAGTTTTTTTTTTAAATTGCCCCCCCAAGAGTCGTTTCCAAGGGGGGTTTGAAACTGCCCCCAAAAGTCAGTTCGGATTGGCTTTTTGGGGGCAGTTCATATCTCTTAAAAAACCACAAGCTTGACTTTTTATTTTTAAATTGCCCCCCAAAAGTCATTTCAAAGGGGGGTTTGAAACTGCCCTTTGAAAGTCAGTTCGGATTGGCTTTTTGGGGGCGGTTCATATATCTTAAAAAACCACAAGCTTGAATTTTAAAGTCAGTTCGGATTGGCTTTTTGGGGGCAGTTCATATCTCTTAAAAAACCACAAGATTGAATTTTAAAGTCAGTTCGGATTGGCTTTTTGGGAGCGGTTCATATCTCTTAAAAAACCACAAGCTTGAATTTTAGAGGCAATGCTTTTGTGGGTGGAGGTTTCAAAAACTGCCCCTCCCCCCAATTGGATAATGCCCCCAGACCCCTAAAAGTCTTTTTTTATAGTAGTTAAAGAATGGATGAAGCTAAGAAATTCTGAAATATGGCATAAAGAGTAAGGCACTTCAAAAGTTTATTCCAAGAATCTCCTAACACAAACATAAAAGAGATTGAAGAACAACAAAATAAGGAACTTGAAGCTAAAGTCACCAAAGAGGGACTCAAATAAGTTATACAATCTTTTAACAAGGCAAAGAGTCAGAATCCACAGGGCTAGATGGTGGATATTTATTTGTGTTACACAAACATAAAAGAGAACACAAACATAAAAGAGATTGAAGAACAACAAAATAAGGAACTTAAACTAAAGTCACCAAAGAGGGACTCAAATAATTTATACAATCTTTTAACAAGGCAAAGAGACAGAATCCACAGGGCTAGATGGTGGATATTTATTTGTGTTACACAAATAGTGGATATTTATTTGCGTTACACAAACATAAAAGAGATTGAGGAACAACAAATAAGGAACTTGAAGCTAAAGTCACCAAAGAGGGACTCAAATAAGTTATACAATCTTTTAACAAGGCAAAGAGTCAGAATCCACAGGGCTAGATGGTGGATATTTATTTGTGTTTCTACTGGAAGAGGAGTTGCTATTCTATGACTTCCTAGAAGGAGTTGTAGATGGTGGAGTTGTAAATTTATTTGTGTTTCTATGACTTCCTGGAAGAGGAGTTGCTATTCTATGACTTCATAAAAGAGAAGAGGAGTTGCTAAAAGTGATAGAAGAATCTAAATTTTTTGGTGGGTACACTAAATAAACATTTATAGCTCTAATGCCAAAGCAAAATTATTAATATGACTTTGATGATTATAGGCCTATCTCACTATGCAATTGCATACAAAAAATTTGTTGATTTTTTAGTACTTGCAGTCTATGTCACAGGGTTCGCCGAACCTGAAGCTTGAGGTTCGAAATTCGGCGAACCTAAAAAAAATTTTCGAATTCGATCAGGTTCGCCGAACCTGAATGTCGAACCTAATGTCGAACCTGATGTCGAACCTAATGCCGAACCTAATCGAACCTAAAGGCGAACCTAATCGAACCTAAAGGCGAAATTTATGATTTTTTTTCAATGAAGTTCGATTTTAATAAATTTTATGATTTTTTTAACATAAATTATCATTTCTATATTTAACAAAGTCCATTTTACATATGAGAATTTGTTATTCATAGTTTTGACTAATCAAAATTCGTACTCATAGTTTTATAATTTATTAATTGATTTTGATTTATTTTATTTTATGCCATATATATATATATAATATATATATATTGAAAAATATATATAGTCGAACCTCATTACGAACCTCATCGGAAAATTCGAATTCGAATCAAACTTAATCGTTGCCGAACTCGAATTCGAACCCGAACCGTGTGACATAGCTTGCAGTGGGGAATCCCCAGCTACAAGTCAGCCCATGAAAAAGAAGGGAAATTAAAATTTAAAATTTGAATTAATTCTCTAAGTCGACCTCAAAGACTAAGTTGGCCCCAGCCTAAGAGACATGCCACTCTGGGCACCCCTTAAAGTCACTATAAAAGGGCATTAGCCCTCTCATTTCAAATATATCAAACCAACTCGTCTTATGAGAGCCGCTTCAACCAAGGAGGAGTTGCTAAAAGTGATAGAAGAATCTAAATTTTTTGGTGGTACACTAAATAAACATTTATAGCCTAATTCCAAAGCAAAATTATTAATATGACTTTGATGATTATAGGCCTATCTCCCTATGCAATTGCATACAAAAATTTTGTTGACTTTTTAGTACTTGCAGTCGGTATTCCCCAGCTACAAGTCAGCCCATGAAAAATAAGGGAAATTAAAATTTAAAATTTGAATTAATTCTTCAAGTCGACCTCAAAAGATCAAGTTGGCCCAGCCAAGAGACATGCCACTTGGGCACCCCAAAGTCACTATAAAAGGGCATTAGCCGTTCTCATTTCAAATATATCAAACCAACTCGTCTTATGAGATTGTCGAACCAAGAAAAAGTTGCTAAAAGTGATAGAAGAATCTAAATTTTTTGGTGGGTACACTAATTAAACATTTATAGCTCTAATTCCAAAGCAAAATTATTAATATGACTTTGATGATTATAGGCCTATCTCACTATGCAATTGCATACAAAAATTTTGTTTATTTTTTAGTACTTGCAGTCGGTACTTGCAATTGCATACAAAATCGAACCTAAAGGCGAACCTAATCGAACCTAAAGGCGAAATTTATGATTTTTTTTCCATGAAGTTCGATTTTAATAAATTTTATGATTTTTTTAACATAAATTATCATTTCTATATTTAACAAAGTCCATTTTACATATGAGAATTTGTTATTCATAGTTTTGACTAATCAAAATTCGTACTCATAGTTTTATAATTTATTAATTGATTTTGATTTATTTTATTTTATGCCATATATATATATATATAATATATATATATTGAAAAATATATATAGTCGAACCTCATTACGAACCTCATCGGAAAATTCGAATTCGAATCAAACTTAATCGTTGCCGAACTCGAATTCGAACCCGAACCGTGTGACATAGCTTGCAGTGGGGAATCCCCAGCTACAAGTCAGCCCATGAAAAAGAAGGGAAATTAAAATTTAAAATTTGAATTAATTCTTCAAGTCGACCTCAAAAGATCAAGTTGGCCCAGCCAAGAGACATGCCACTTGGGCACCCCAAAGTCACTATAAAAGGGCATTAGCCCTTCTCATTTCAAATATATCAAACCAACTCGTCTTATGAGAGCGTCTAACCAAGGAGGAGTTGCTAAAAGTGATAGAAGAATCTAAATTTTTTGGTGGGTACACTAAATAAACATTTATAGCCTAATTCCAAAGCAAAATTATTAATATGACTTTGATGATTATAGGCCTATCT
Source organism: Pinus albicaulis (assembly GCA_034641835.2). NCBI lineage: Eukaryota > Viridiplantae > Streptophyta > Pinopsida > Pinales > Pinaceae > Pinus > Pinus albicaulis. The sequence goes on from CM076581.1 coordinate 1,369,421,818, forward strand.
CCCTATGCAATTGCATACAAAAATTTTGTTGACTTTTTAGTACTTGCAGTCGGTATTCCCCAGCTACAAGTCAGCCCATGAAAAATAAGGGAAATTAAAATTTAAAATTTGAATTAATTCTTCAAGTCGACCTCAAAAGATCAAGTTGGCCCAGCCAAGAGACATGCCACTTGGGCACCCCAAAGTCACTATAAAAGGGCATTAGCCGTTCTCATTTCAAATATATCAAACCAACTCGTCTTATGAGATTGTCGAACCAAGAAAAAGTTGCTAAAAGTGATAGAAGAATCTAAATTTTTTGGTGGGTACACTAATTAAACATTTATAGCTCTAATTCCAAAGCAAAATTATTAATATGACTTTGATGATTATAGGCCTATCTCACTATGCAATTGCATACAAAAATTTTGTTTATTTTTTAGTACTTGCAGTCGGTATTCCCCAGCTACAAGTCAGCCCATGAAAAATAAGGGAAATTAGAGTTTAAAATTTGAATTAATTCTTCAAGTCGACCTCAAAAGATCAAGTTGGCCCAGCCAAGAGACACGCCACTTGGGCACCCCAAAGTCACTATAAAAGGGCATTAGCCCTTCTCATTTCAAATATATCAAACCAACTCGTCTTATGAGAGCGTCAAACCAAGAAGGAGCAGATCACAAGTGGAGATGCATTTGAGGTTTGTCTTTCTGTTTTTGGAAGAGAATCTGCCCTAGTGAAGGAAGGTGAGTTGCTATTCTAAGGTCTGGTGAGCAGATCACAAGTGGAGATGCATTTGAGGTTTGTCTTTCTGCTTTTGGAAGAGAATCTGCCCAAGTGAAGGAAGGTGACTTGCTATTCTACGGTCTGGTCAACTGGACAGAGGAAAGAAAGCTAACATGAAGGGCTCTTGAGGTTGCCATGTTTATTTGTTGTTGGAATGAAGGAGCTCGAGGCTTTGTGTATTTCTATGGGAGGGTTGAAGCCCTAAAAGAGGCCAAAAGCCCTAAAGGAGGCCAAGAGCCTCAAACTTGAGAGCAAAAAGGACCAAGACCTTAAGAAGGCCAACCAAAGTAGAAATGGGAAGGTTGCAGCTAAGAGAAGGTGTTTGTGGTATTACCTATCTGTTGAACAAGAAGGATATGCTGCCCATATTGAGAAGTTTTGAGGTATGTTTGACCAAGTTTGACTAGCACTATGAGTTTTGGGTTAGGTTAACCAAATCTGACTTATGAATATTGGATTGTACTTTGCTAAACTGAACAAATTTCTCCTAGAAAACATTGTTGGGTTTTCTCCCTAGTTTGGGTTTCCCTTGGCAAAATTTTGGTGTCTGCTATGCATGATTTTTCTAATATGATCCTTTGCATTTACTGTTGAATTTTCAGAAGTATAATTGCTCGATGTCCTAAACCGTCAAAGTAATCAATGGAAGTAGTTATCAGTTTCAGAAAATTGTTCTACTATGATCCTTTGCATTTACTGTTGAATTTTCAGAAGTATAATTCCTCGATGTCCTAAAGTGTCAAAGTAATCAATGGAAGTAGTTATCAGCTTCAGAAAATTGTTCTACTATGATCCTTTGCATTTACTGTTGAAATTTCATAAGTATAATTGCTCGATGTCCTAAAGTGTCAAAGTAATCAATGGAAGTAGTTATCAGTTTCAGAAAATTATGCTTGCGTCATTACACTAGAAAATCAACATGGAATCAGAGTAAGGTTAAGATAGGCCATTAAACTCACCTTGAAGACACCTATTCTGCAATCTTCAAAGAATAATTTGCACATAACAAAGGAAGGGCAATGCCCTAGTTGTCATCAAATTGACGTAATCCGAAGATGATATGGACAGGATCGAAGGCTTCAGACCTAATTTCAGTGCTCTGAGACCTGATCTAAGGTCGAATCTTTAAGTTACTTAAGGCCGCAAGACAGGCCTGTTTGGATCTCAGATAGGAAACGAGGTTAGCCTATCCTGGCTAAAGACCTGGGACCAAATTGGGTAATAAATGACATACCCTGATAATGGCATAATGAGAATCTCTTTCATATGACCTATTCTGTACCTAGCAACACTGACAAAAGAGCCATGCGTTGAGTGAAGCTAACACAGTCCTAGAGCAAAGCAAAACACACTAACTGGTTATGTGATGGCAATGAGGATTTTATTCGTTACAAATTGTGTTCAAACAAGTGTGAATTAATTCCCTTCTGAGGTTGAGCCCAAGGCTGTATAAGTATTACTTTGATGACAGGAATTAAACTTGTTATTAGATCTTGAAAAAGATGGATATAAGAAAGGGCTTGAATCATCAGCAATATTGATTTACTAGCTTGGTAAGGTTGAGTTGTCTTTACTGAGATTGCTAATAAGGGAAGAGTTCCCTCCAAAGTTTGTGTTAGTATGCAAGGACTGACTTGCAGCAAAAGTCATTAAACATACTTAATACAATATGGGACAATACAGAAAATTTGATTCAAATTTTGATGGAACTATGTTCCACGTGCCTCTAGCTGGTGGCCTTGTAGATAAATGACTGTATGCAGAAGTAGCATTGACGGCAGCTCAAGCCACTTCACACAAGAAGCCCTCAACAAAATAGAAAAAACATAGTTCTTGTGCATAAGTATAATCTATTATGCATAAGAATGAGATGAAGCTAACACAGTCCTAGAGCAAAGCAAAACACACTAACTGGTTATGTGATGGCAATGAGGATTTTATTCGTTACAAATTGTGTACAACCAAGTGTGAATTAATTGCCCTTCTGAGATTGAGCCCAAGGCCGTATAAGTATTACTTTGATGACAGGAATTAAAATTGTTATTAGATCTTGAAAAAGATGGATATAAGAAAGGGATTGAATCATCAGCAATATTGATTTACTAGCTTGGTAAGGTTGAGTTGTCTTTACTGAGATTGCTCAGAAACTTGAAAGGAAGAGTTCCCTCCAAAGTTTGTGTTAGTATGCAAGGACTGACTTGCAACAAAAGTCATTAAACATACCTAATACAATATGGGACAATACAGAAAATTTGATTCAAATTTTGATGGAAGTATGTTACACGTGCCTCTAGCTGGTGGCCTTGTAGATAAATGACTGTATGCAGAAGTAGCATTGATGGCAGCTCAAGCTACTTCACACAAGAAGCCCTCAACAAAATAGAAAAAACAGAGTTCTTGTGCATAAGTATAATCTATTATGCATAAGAATGAGATGTCCTGGTTGCAGAGCCATCCGTTGAGTGAAACTAACACAGTCCTAGAGCAAAGCAAAACACACTAACTAATTATGTGATGGCAATGAGGATTTTATTCGTTACAAATTGCGTTCAAACAAGTGTGAATTAATTGCCCTTCTGAGATTGAGGCCAAGGCTGTATAAGTATTACTTTGATGACAGGAATTAAACTTGTTATTAGATCTTTAAAAAGATGGCTATAAGAAAGGGCTTGAATCATCAGCAATATTGATTTACTAGCTTGGTAAGGTTGAGTTGTCTCTACTGAGATTGCTAACAAGGGAAGAGTTCCCTCCAAAGTTTGTGTTAGTATGGAAGGACTGACTTGCAACAAAAGTCATTAAACATACTTAATAACATATGGGACAGTACAGAAAATTTAATTCAAATTTTGATGGAAGTATGTTACACGTGCCTCTAGCTGGTGGCCTTGTAGATAAATGACTGTACGCAGAAGTAGCATTGATGGCAGCTCAAGCCACTTCACACAAGAAGCCCTCAACAAAATAGAAAAAACAGAGTTCTTGTGCATAAGTATAATCTAGTATGCATAAGAATGAGAAGTCCTGGTCACAGAGGCATCTGTTGAGTGAAGCTAACACAGTCCTAGAGCAAAGCAAAACACACTAACTGGTTATGTGATGGCAATGAGGATTTTATTCGTCACAAATTGTGTTCAAACAAGTGTGAATTAATTTCCCTTCTGAGATTGAGCCCAAGGCTGTATAAGTATTACTTTGATGACAGGAATTAAACTTGTTATTAGATCTTGAAAAAGATGGAGATAAGAAAGGGCCTGAATCATCATCAATATTGATTTACTAGCTTGGTAAGGTTGAGTTGTCTTGACTCTTTACTGAGATTGCGCAGAAGGGAAGAGTTCCCTCCAAAGTTTGTGTTAGTATGCAAGGACTGACTTGCAACAAAAGTCATTAAACATACTTGATACAATATGGGACAATACAAAAAATTTGATTCAAATTTTGATGGAAGTATGTTACACGTGCCTCTAGCTGGTGGCCTTGTAGATAAATGACTGTATGCAGAAGTAGCATACATGACAGCTCAAGCCACTTCACACAAGAAGCCCTCAACAAAATAGAAAAAACAGAGTTCTTGTGCGTAAGTAAAATCTATTATGCATAAGAATGAGATATCCTGGTCGCACAGCCATCCGTTGAGTGAAGCTAACACAGTCCTAGAGCAAAGCAAAACACACTAACTGGTTATGTGATGGCAATGAGGATTTTATTCGTTACAAATTGTGTTCAAACAAGTGTGAATTAATTGCCCTTCTGAGATTGAGCCCAAGGCTGTATAAGTATTACTTTGATGACAGGAATTAAACTTGCTATTAGATCTTGAAAAAGATGGATATAAGAAAGGGCTTGAATAATCAGCAATATTGATTTACTAGCTTGGTAAGGTTGAGTTGTCTTTACTGAGATTGTTAAGAAGGGAAGAGTTCCCTCCAAAGTTTGTGTTAGTATGCAAGGACTGACTTGCAACAAAAGTCATTAAACATACTTAATACAAAATGGGACAATACAGAAAATTTGATTCAAATTTTGATGGAAGTATGTTACACGTGCCTTTAGCTGGTGGCCTTGTAGATAAATGACTGTATGCAGAAGTGGCATTGATGGCAGCTCAAGCCACTTCACACAAGAAGCCTTCAACAAAATAGAAAAAACAGAGTTCTTGTGCATAAGTATAATCTATTATTCATAAGAATGAGATGTCCTGGTCGCAGAGCCATCCGTTGAGTGAAGCTAACACAGTCCTAGAGCAAAGCAAAACACACTAACTGGTTATGTGCAGCCCTAGAGCAAAGCAAAACACACTAACTGCTTATGTGATGGCAATGAGGATTTTATTCATTACAAATTGTGTTCAAACAAGTGTGAATTAATTGCCCTTCTGAGATTGAGCCCAAGGCTGTATAAGTATTACTTTGATGACAGGAATTAAACTTGTTATTAGATCTTGAAAAAATTGGATATAAGAAAGGGCTTACAAATTGTGTTCAAACAAGTGTGAATTAATTGCCCTTCTGAGATTGAGCCCAAGGCTGTAGAAATATTACTTTGATGACAGGAATTAAACTTGTTATTAGAACTTGAAAAAGATGGATATAAGAAAGGGCTTGAATCATCAGCAATATTGATTTACTAGCTTGGTAAGGTTCAGTTGTCTTTACTGAGATTGCTAAGAAGGGAAGAGTTCCCTCCAAAGTTTGTGTTAGTATGCAAGGACTGACTTGCAACAAAAGTCATTAAACATACTTAATACAACATGGGACAATACAGAAAATTTGATTCAAATTTTGATGGAAGTATGTTACACGTGCCTCTAGCTGGTAGCCTTGTAGATAAATGACTGTATGCAGAAGTAGCACTGATGGCAGCTCAAACCACTTCAAACAAGAAGCCCTCAACAAAATAGAAAAAACAGAGTTCTTGTGCATAAGTATAATCTATTATGCATAAGAATGAGATGTCCTGGTCGCAGAGCCATCCATTGAGTGAAGCTAACACAGTCCTAGAGCAAAGCAAAACACACTAACTGGTTATCTGATGGCAATGAGGATTTTATTCGTCACAAATTGTGTTCAAACAAGTGTGAATTAATTTCCCTTCTGAGATTGAGCCCAAGGCTGTATAAGCATTACTTTGATGACAGGAATTAAACTTGTTATTAGATCTTGAAAAAGATGGATATAAGAAAGGGCCTGAATCGTCATCAATATTAATTTACTAGCTTGGTAAGGTTGAGTTGTCTTGACTCTTTACTGAGATTGCTAAGAAGGGAAGAGTTCCCTCCAAAGTTTGTGTTAGAATGCAAGGACTGACTTGCAACAAAAGTCATTAAACATGCTTAATACAATATGGGACAATACAGAAAATTTGATTCAAAGTATGTTACACGTGCCTCTAGCTGGTAGCCTTGTAGATAAATGACTGTATGCAGAAGTGGCATTGATGGCAGCTCAAGCCACTTCACACAAGAAGCCCTCAACAAAATAGAAAAAACAGAGTTCTTGTGCATAAGTATAATCTATTATTCATAAGAATGAGATGTCCTGGTCGCAGAGCCATCCGTTGAGTGAAGCTAACACAGTCCTAGAGCAAAGCAAAACACACTAACTGGTTATGTGATGGCAATGAGGATTTTATTCGTTACAAATTGTGTTCAAACAAGTGTGAATTAATTGCCCTTCTGAGATTGAGCCCAAGGCTGTATAAGCATTACTTTGATGACAGGAATTAAACTTGTTATTAGATCTTGAAAAAGATGGATATAAGAAAGGGCTTGAATCATCAGCAATATTGATTTACTAACTTGGTAAGGTTGAGTTGTCTTTACTGAGATTGCTCAGAAGGGAAGAGTTCCCTCCAAAGTTTGTGTTAGTATGCAAGGACTAACTTGCAACAAAAGTCATTAAACATACTTAATACAATATGGGACAATACAGAAAATTTGATTCAAATTTTGATGGAAGTATGTTACACATGCCTCTAGCTGGTGGCCTTGTAGATAAATGACTGTATGCAGAAGTAGCATTGATGGCAGCTCAAGCCACTTCACACAAGAAGCCCTCAACAAAATAGAAGAAACAGAGTTCTTGTGCATAAAAATGTTTTTGCCCAATTGGGATCTGATCTAATTAATCTTGGATCCTAATGGGTTGACAAAAAATTTGATATAAGTATTCATTAGCATATGAATAGGGAAATAGGATGGGAATGGGGCGTGGCCAAGCGGTAAGGCAGCCGGTCAGGAAATTCAGGTTACCTGTGAGGTACAACAATTATTAGGAAATCATAAGGTTAGAGCTGTAGCTATGAGTGCTACAGATGGGTTGACGAGAACTCCAAAATTAGCCTGGTGAGCTCAGTATAATCTATTATGCAAAAGAATGAGATGTCCTGGTCACAGAGCCATCTGCTGAGTGAAGCTAACACGGTCCTAGAGCAAAGCAAAACACACTAACTGGTTATGTGATGGCAATGAGGATTTTATTTGTTACAAATTGTGTTCAAACAAGTGTGAATTAATTGCCCTTCTGAGATTGAGCCCAAGGGTGTATAAGTATAACTTTGATGACAGGAATTAAACTTGTTATTAGATCTTGAAAAATATGGATATAAGAAAGGGCTTGAATCATCAGCAATATTGATTTACTAGCTTGGTAAGGTTGAGTTGTCTTTACTGAGATTGCTAAGAAGGGAAGAGTTCCCTCCAAAGTTTGTGTTGGTATGCAAGGACTCACTTGCAACAAAAGTCATTAAACATACTTAATACAATATGGGACAATACAGAAAATTTGATTTGAATTTTGATGGAAGTATGTTACACGTGCCTCTAGGTGGTGGCCTTGTAGATAAATGACTGTATGCAGAAGTAGCATTGATGGCAGCTCAAGCCACTTCACACAAGAAGCCAAAAAACAGAGTTCTTGCGCATAAGTATAATCTATTATGAAGCATATGATAGAAGATAGAAGAAGAATTAGAATCTACATGATCAAGTTGCATTGGTAGGGAATCATCTAGCTTACCAAAATGAGAAAATTGGGACCATATTGCATCTCATAGACCATCTAAGCATAATCTAACGTTATGTTAGAGGTAGTCATATCATAGATCATCTAAGCTTAATCTAATGTTATGTTAGAGGTAGTCATCTTGCAAAGAGGGATCATCAAGATCCTGAAAGAACCATCATTTAGGAAGGTTCTTGGAAGAAGCATTAAGAACCATCATTTACGAAGGTTCTTGGAAGAAGCATTATGATTGGTATATATATTCCATCTAGTATGGAATCAATAAGGATGAAAGCATGCAATGGTCGAATGGCAATTTTAAAGGCTTAAAGTCTTTCTACTGTCAAGAAAGAAAATCTTGGCTTCAATTAGGCAAGCTCAAAGCTCAAAGGATGGCTAGTTGGTTGTATGCATATTTTTTTTAAGTAACTCTTCTCTAGGGTAGAGTTCATATCAACAAAAATCTTGTAGAAAGAGTTGGTTATAAAAATATGCTCGGTTAGTCTTTCATATAATTACTTGATACCGAGAAGAACAAGTTTGGTATGCTTTGGAACAATGTTGCAGGAAACGTCCCCCCCCCCCCGGCTCCAAGGCCCGAACCGCGTCCCATACGAAACCGTATGGGATCCGTACCCGGAAACGCGGATCCCAAAAAAAATTGCGATTCCTGGTTTTTTGGATCCGTACGCCCGGATCCGCGATTCCGTACAGTGGATCCGCAGTTCGTACGGCGGATCGCTGTACGGAACCGCCGCGATTCCGAGACGGATCCGTACGGATCGCGAATGGTTCCGTACAGTGCCGTACGGATCCGACTAATGTAGGTCAGAAAAATGATTTTTTTTTTAATTTTGTCTTTGGTTGGGTTAGTAGGTGAGTTAGTGCTGAGTTAGGGATAAGAGGAAAAAAATATAAGCTCTCTTTTACCTCCTTAGATATTTCTTAGATACTCCCTCATGGTAATGTTAAATTCTTAAAGTAAAAGTGACATTCTCATTTATTTTTCATTTTCATCCTTTTACTTAAATTTTTAACATTACCATGAAATGACTCAGGATGTTTGAGAGTGGTTCCAGCCTGATCGGACTTCATATGGAGAAAATAGAATTTCATATCCTCTTCCAAATTCAGCAGACTTAACAGTTTTCAGGAATTCAGGATCAATGGTATGGTGGCATGTCATTAGATTATATCATGTATGAGGGTATGTGATTAGCATTTAATCAAGAGCACCAAGCCCTAGATGTACCCTAGTGTTGGTGGTGTTAATTGTTGAACTCCTTTGTCATGTCGTTAGCAAAAAATTACATTTCAATCAAGTCAAAATAATCGATCAAGCATGTTAAGTTCTTTCTACCATATTTTAAGGTTTGCATTAGGGTTTGATCAAAATTGGGCAATTTTGACTAATGTCCCTAGATAATCGAGGTAGAGGCAAAGGCTAGATAAGAGGAGAAGAATCTAGATTATAGATGGTTGATGCATCTATTCTAAATGGTTGATGCTCAAATAATTAATCATTAATGTACAATGGATGTCATATCTATCTTGATTTATGTACAAATATGCATGCTTCCATGTCTTCTACAATTAATTTGGTATTTTGGATATTTTTTTAATATAAATGCAAAAAAATAAAAATAAAAATATATATATATAGTAGACGCTTCCGAGACGCTTCGCTTCCTAGATTTTTTGGAAATGACGCTTCCGCGTCCCCGCTTCGTCCCCGCTTCGTGCAACGTTGCTTTGGAATGGCTAAAGATCAAGACTTTCTAGCAAGATTGCATAGCATAAATCAACATCAAGAATGTTCTCCAAAAGAAAAAAAGAGAGTTGATAATGACAACTCCAAGGAAGATATTGCTACTTGTTGATTGCATGGCATAAATCAACATTAAGAATGGTCTCCAGAAGAAAGAAGGAGAGTTGATAATGACAACTCCAAGGAAAATATGGTAGCTTGTTGATTAGTTCCCTTGATTAAAAGTGAAAGCATGGAGAAGGACTTCCACACAATATGGAGATAGACCATGCGGAAGGATGTTGATCTCAAAGAAGAAAAATTAGAATATGATATTCTGATATTAGGCCATCATAATGAGGTAATTATAATATTGATATTTTAGTATTGGTTATCTGGTTGGTATATGGTTTTTCTACCTGCAAGAATGTTGCAGGAATGCATAATAACAATTGAGACAAATAAATTTGCAACTGTTTGCTTTGAACTCGCTTTGAACTCAATCCTATTAATTGAGTGGATGGCTTGGATAAGCCGTGAAGGATTATATGGTCAAGATGTGTACAACATCATGGAATTGAAAGGTAGTTGTACTAGAAGATAACCTGATGTTCAATGAAGATCACTTTCATGATTAAAGGAAGCTTTGATTAATATACTTCTCAAATAATGCCTTCATTGATGATGACTAGAGGAAAGTGATACGAAAGGTTGATGACCTGGAACACTGTCTCAAGATTAAAGAAAGAGGTTGGCTCCATAATATATTGGAAGGTAGAAGCTCAATATGATGAGGATGCAAAAGAAAGGAGGAGCCATACCGCTAAAGAAAGAGGATCTATTCCCTAATCAAGAGGGAATGAAGATATCCTCCTTGGTTGAGAGGGAGTGATGATGGACATTGTATTCTCTTCTATCATGTGTCATACACTAGGCCAAGAATAACAAACATCTGGATGGGATATATACCTTGAAAGTTAGTGTGGTATCTCACAGAAAGCCTCCCAACATTATGCTCTGATATGAGAAGAGCTTGTCAATGTTGACAATGTTGGTCATGATATTGATGCTTAAAGATGGCTTACCAATCCGACTCTTCTTATGAAAGCTCTTCAGTTTGAGAATATCCATGTAACAGTTGTACAATTATGAATACCTCCTTAGTTAAGAGGGAGTGTGGAAAATGTAACTAGTTTTGGTCTTCATAATTTCCATTATACTCATGTAATTATATATATCTTATGTTGCAAGAAAAAGAAGAAAGAAAAAATATTATTTTTGAATCATGGATTCCATGCTTCATTTTTATTGGTCAACTATGTCAAGCATGCATTTCATGCTCCAAGGGTTTGTCTAGTCAAGAAAACTATTTTTCATAAGTCAATAGAGTTTTTGGGCAGGTTTTGTCCTGAAGATGAGTCTTGTTTTAGACTTGAAATGTAGAGTAAAAATGAAAAATATGGATATTCCGAGTTTTTTATCTCAAAATCTACACCACAAAAACCTCCAAACTATCAAAGTTTTTGTAATTTATGTAAGACCCTATTGGGCAAGTTGTAACATGTAAAAGATATTAATTACGAGTTTAGAAAATCTAAGCCTCCAAGCACAAGTCGGCCCTACTAGTGACAAGTCGGCGTAGAAGAGAGTATTCGGCCTCCACATATTGGTATATATAACAGTAGCTTTGACCTCTTTAGCACACAATTCGATCTGCACAAGGGACAAGTTCGATCTGAAGCAAGGAACAAGAAGGAAGCAAGAGCAAAGGTCTAGGAGAAGGGAGCATCTCAAGAAGAAATCAAAAATCTAAATTTTGTGACTATCTTCTCTCACATGTGCAGAGATCCTAGGGTTTTTGCAACGACCTAAGGTTTCTGCAATCGTTGCAGGGCCGAAAGTTGTAGACTTGGCTAGAGGACCGAAACTCTAATTTGACCTAGTTTGACTCTCGTTGACTTTGGAGACATTGACTTGCTTGAAGGGAAGAATTTGTTGAGATTTTGTGTATTTGGGGTAGCATCAGTTAGTTGTGCTCTAGCTCCCAAATTTTGTGGAGAGAATAGAATACACTTGATCTACACAACCCAGAAATTGATTTGGGAAATTTCATCTGGTTGAGGAGATATTAAATTAATTAATTATTTTAATGTATTTCTTAAGTTAAACTTAGAGAAGTTAAATAATTAAAGTGAATTTAATTAAACATGTGATGAAATTGTCTTAAGTCACACGAATCAAGCCTTCTTTTAATCTTAGCCATTGATTCAAGATTTGATCATGGTCGTTGGTTTCCCAACGAGAAAAGTATGAAGGAAAGGCTTGGGGTCATTTGTAAAGACACAAAGTGGCAGAGCACTGAAGCTAAGTTGAGATTCTAGGGCGGGTTTGCTATCACTATCACTAGCCACTAGATGTTAATGGTAGCAACAAAACCAAACACCCATAGAGTCAGTCCATGTCATATGTTGAAGAGAAATTGGGAGGAGCCTTAGTCCAATATATAGATAGATCATGAGAACTTGTCCCTAGTACGAATTGTGTTCTCCTTAGAACCCAACAGATATCGGTGTTGTATACATGTTCACCACAGAGGAAATAAGGGGTAAGTGCTCGACAATAGAGCTAACACAATAGGTGTTACAGTCCCTGCCTTTCAAATTTCAGAGGTAAACTTTGTATGTTGACACTTGACCATATTCACTTTAGGGAGGTTGGCATGATATACCTGTTTTGAACCCAATCATGAAATCCATGAGTAGCAATCATACACCAATGATTTTTCACATGGCTTACCCAACATTGGATAATATTGGCATTTGCATGGGATGAGTTGACCTGGTAATAAATTTAGGTAGAATTTGGTAGCCAGGATGAGTAAAACGTTAACGTTGTACATCTTAGTAATGTTGATCATGGCTGAAGTAATGTTGTGCTGCATTTTCCTAATTAGTTGTTGTTTACATACATCGACTCAGTTGCATACACCCCATGTTCACCACAGAGGATATTAGGGGTGAGTGCTTGACAGTAGAGTTGACACAACAGGTGTTACAGTCCCTACCTTCCAAATTTCATAGGTAAACTCTGTATGTTGACACTTGACCATATTCACTTCAGGGAGGCTGGCATGATATACCTGTTTTGAACCCAATCATGAACTGGGATGATGAGCATCAAATCCCTACACATCAAGAGGATTTTGGGGCAGAATCTGACACTACATATGATTCAGATATTACAGAAGTTGGAGTTGAGTTATGTATGGTTGGAGATAAGGCATGTTCAGTTCCTTATGAACTAACTCTTTGACTTACCAGACTTAGAAGCAAATTTTTCTTTGGAAACATAGAGATATGTTATTATTCTTCTATCTCCAAGCCAAGTAGTTGATCAAGAACTTCAAAAACAAATGGCCATTTTCAAGAGTGGTCTGAAGGTATCCAAGAATAGCAGTCACTCTCAAACCTATTCAAGTTCATCCACTGACGATGAGCATCAAATCCCTCCATATCAAGAGGATTTTGGGGCAGAATCTGATACTATAGATGATTCAAATATTATAGAAATTGGAGTTGAGTTATGTATGGTTGGAGATCAGACGTTCAGTTCCTTGGCCATTTCAAGGGTGGTCTGAAGTTATCTAGGAATAGTGGTCACTCTCAAACCCATCAAATTCAACCACTGATGATGAGCATCAAATCCCTCCATATCAAGAGGATTCTGGGACAGAATCTAACACTACAGATGATTCAGATATTACAGAAGTTGGAGCTGAGTTATGTATGGTTGGAGATCAGGCATGTTCTGTTCCTTATGAACTAACTCCTTGACTTACCAGACTTGAAGCAAATTTCAGATTTTGTCTTTGGAAACATGGAATTATGGAATTATTATTCTTCTATCTCCAGGCCAAGTGGTTGATCAAGAACTTCAAAAACTGGGCATTTTCAAGAGTGATCTGAAGGTATCCAGGAATAGCAGCCACTCTCAAACCCAGTCAAGTTCATCCACTGATGATGAGCATTGAATCCCTCCATATCAAGAGGATTCTGGGGCAGAATCTGACACTACAGATGATTCAAATTTTAGATATTACAGAAGTTGGATCTGAGTTATGTATGCTTGGAGATCAGACATTAGCCATTTTCAAGAGTTGTCTGAAGTTATCTAGGAATAGTGGCCACTCTAAAACCCAATCAAATTCATCCACTGATGATGAACCCAATCAAGTTCATCCACTGATGATCGAATCCCTTCATATCAAGAGGATTCTGGGGCATAATCTAACACTACAGATAATTCAGATATTACAGAAGTTGGCACTGAGTTATGTATGGTTGGAGATCATAAATGTTCAGTTCCTTATGAACTAACTCTTTCACTTACCCGACTTGAGCAAAGAATTTGGAAAGATGGAATTATGGAATAATTCTTCAATCTCCAGGCCAAGTGGTTGATCGAGAACTTTAAAATCGAATGGGCATTTTCAAGAGTGGTCTGAATGTATCGAGGAATAGCGGCCACTCTCAAACCCAGTCAAGATCATCCACTTTTCAAGAGTGGTCTGAATGTATCGAGGAATAGCGGCCACTCTCAAACCCAGTCAAGATCATCCACTGATGATGAGCATCAAATCCCTTCATATGAATAGGATTCTGCCTCCATATGAATAGGATTCTGGGGCAGAATCTGACACTATAGATGATTCAGATATTACAGAAGTTGGAGCTGAGTTATGTATGGATGGAGATCATACATGTTCAGTTCCTTATGAACTAACTCTTTGACTAGAGAGACTTGAAGCAAATTGTCTTTGGAAATATGGAATTCTGGAATTCTTGTTTGACAGAAGAGGATAGGTACAATGACAGTGAAACTCACGTTATGAACATAATAACAGTGAAACTGACAATAACATGCCATGGTTTTGATCCATCGAAAGACAACTTGAAAGAAAACGTTCGAAAAAGGGATAACAAATTACTTTCCCTTTCAAGAAGGAAGGATCAACACAATAAAATATGTAAATAATTTAGTTATCCTCGTGCAAGACCTTAAAAAACGGTTTGACAAAAATTAAAATTAAAACAAAAGTAAAATCCCCATGCATCAAATATCAAAAGAAGACAAGAGAAAGGGCTGTGTATTTTTTAATGTTATAGGATTTTCCAGAAAATCCTGAAAATGAAAATGCATTATGAAGAAATCTTTCGGTAATAATCACATTATCATGAACAAAGTCGACGCGTTTGGAACCAACCAGTGTGGTTCATCATCAGGACTCCTGATGATGAACCACACTGGTTGGTTCCAAACGCGGATCACAGAAGCCAAAAATCTATTAATAATGAAAATGCACTAACGGTTGTGTATTTTTGAATGTTATAGGCTTTTCCAGAAAATCAAGAAATCAAATTATCAATCAGAATGCACTAACCTTAACTTTGTTGGCCAACAAAGCAGTGGAGGAGGATAGGTACAATGAAGTGAAACTCACTGTATGAACATAATGACAGTGAAACTCACATTAGCATGCCATGGTTTTGTTCCATCGAAAGACAACTTGAAAGAAGACGTTAGAAGAAGGGATAACAAATTTCTTTCGCTTTCAAGAAGGAAGGATCAACACAATAAAATATGTACATAATTTAGTTATCCTCATGCAAATCCTTAAAACCGGTTTGACAAAAATTAAAATATTAAAACAAAGGTAAAATCTCCATGCATCAAAATATCAAAAGAAGAAAGGGTTGTGTATTTTTTAATGTTATAGGATTTTCCAGAGAATCAAGAAGTCAAATTATCAATCAAAATGCCCTAAGCGGTTCTGTATTTTTTAATGTTATAGGTTTTCCCAGAAAATCAAGAAATCAAATTATCAATCAAAATACACTAACCTTAACGTTGCCAAATCAGTGTTGAAGGGTTCGACTCATGGAAATTCTTTGTTGCGAAGAGTTGTTAATTGGTTGTGGGCCTGACCAGAGTCTTTACTTCAGAGTGCCGCGATATTGATAGTTTCTGCGTAGTAAAATTTAACTCGTTAGAGAAAAAAAGGGACAAGTAATCAAAGAATAATTCCATGCATAAATATAGATGAATATAGATTTTCTTTCAGGACACTCACCTGGAAGACATGCTGAAATTCTTTGTTGGGAAGAGTTGTTAATTGGTTGTGGGCCTGACCAGCGTCTTTACTTCAAAGTTCAGAGTGCCGTGAGAGTGCCGCGATATTGATAGTTTCTGCCGTAGTAAAATTTAACTCATTAGAGAAAAAAAGGGACAAGTAATCAAAGAATAATTCCATGCATAAATATAGATGAATATAGATTTTCTTTCAGGACACTCACCTGGAAGACATGCTGAGACATGCTGAGATCCTCTGTGAATAATGTTTGCTTCCTTTGTGAATAACTCTGCCATGGTCTTTTATTCTCTCTCTCTCTCTCAGTTATCACGGAACCATAAACATAAACATTCACAAAATTACATAATAACATATCACACAACACAATTGACAACACTACAGAACACATACAACACAGAGAACATTACACTCCACCAAACATTACACATTGAGCGCTCCACACAACACCCCTTCACTGTTACACATACAACACTATAATACACATTGGGCGCTTCACACAACACACATTCACGTTTCCTGAGAGAAAGAGAGAGACAACCATTAAGCTACCAAAGCATTCTGGATTCAAGCGTTAAGAGAATGATATATGGCTAACCCAGGGCGGTGAGGGTCATGAACCATTCCCAGACTGTACTAATCCTAATCCGTCTTGCCCATCACGTTTGCATTGTCCATGACACTAAAAACCCTATCAGACTTCGCATACAGAGCCAA
The DNA here is from genome assembly GCA_034641835.2 of Pinus albicaulis. NCBI lineage: Eukaryota > Viridiplantae > Streptophyta > Pinopsida > Pinales > Pinaceae > Pinus > Pinus albicaulis. The sequence continues at coordinate 1,369,438,196 of CM076581.1, forward strand.
TTTGACCCTCTCTGAATCCAGAGCCTGGCGGTCCAGGTGCAAAGATACTGCAGATAGTAATCCGCTCTCAATCTCCGCGGAAACCGCTTATCAGGAGGGTCTGCCTGGTCCTTTCACGACCACGGTGGATCTGGATTCGAACCCGGGACGCCCTGACCAGAAAATTCTGTAGAATGTCTCTCTGAATGTCACATAAATCTCGTTAGTACCCCATGTCCTCTTCTCTGCCTGGATTCGAACCCGGGACGTCCTAACCAGAAAATCCTGTAGAATGCCTCTCTGAATGTCACAAAAATCTCATTAGTACACTATGTCCTCTTCTCTGCCGACTACACACCAACACACCCACTACGTCCTCTCCTCTCCCATGCCGCTGCTTTTCCCATTCGCACGTTCTATCATCTGCGCTCCAAGCTGACACGGCTGCATTTTTTTTGGCAAGTCTCGCTGACACCGTTGCGCTTATTTTGGGCAAGTGAGCTAGACGCTGACACCGCTGGTCTTTGGGCATAGTGCCCAATGCACTCTCCGCTCCCACTCCCATGTTTTATTTTCTGTGCTGACAGGTGGAAGACATGTATTTCCTTTTTCCCCACGAAAACTTTGAGAGGGACAACTGTTATAATATAAAGTAGTGGACGCTTTGTTCAAAAAAATCAAATCTGTCGGAAAAAACAGAAAAAACGGGACTGATCAAGGTTGATTCACTGGATGACGTGGACTCTATTCATCATCCTCCAACGGTCAAATTCTAAACGCCGTAATGTTACCTCCCCATTTTTCTGTAAAATTTTCAAAATTGATTGATTTTGAAACATTATATTCAAAATATATATTTTAAAATATTATATTATAATACTAAAAACCCACGTATGTAGTTGGTATTATTGTAAACATTATGTATCTTTTAATATATCAACTTTAAAGTTACGTTCTTTCATTTTTAAAATTAGAATAGAGATTAAAAATATATTTTTTTTAAATAATTTATTATTAAGAAAAATTAAAATTAAAATTATATATAGAATTATGTTTATAAGTGTATTTTCCACATACTTGGAGTGAGGAAATATTGTTCACCTCAATCAATAAAAGGCTTTAATTTTTCGAAATATTCTTCATTTCAATCAATAAAAGGTTTCAATTTTCCTTCTCCTTTGTCGAATGATAAACAGGAAATATCATTCACCTCAATCAATAAAAGGCTTCAATTTTTCTCCTCCTTTGTTGAATGATAAACTGTCACCTACAATATCATCAACAGTGTTTGGACATGCTCACATATTTGCAACATCAGTATTCCCCGTATTTCCCACGAAATCTAAACATTCAATATTTCACCTTCCCTGGATCTGCATCGTCGTTTGGGTTTTTGCATTCCATGTATCTCATGCAGTCTTTACCCAATCAATCACCTCGCATTCAATAGCATTAATATTCATTCAATATTCACCTTATGCATACCCAACCCTCCTGTTAATTGACCTTATGTGTACCTAACCCGCTTGTTAATTGACCTTATGTATGCCCAGGTTGCCTGTTTGTGTATTAAATAAGCATGGAGGCATGGGCTTCATTTAATTTTTTTACATTGTATTTATTGTTGCCTATGTTGTCTTTGTTGTTGTGTTGGGTTAGCATGGGCTTCATTTAATGTCTCCATTTAATTTTGGTTGCGTTGTTTTGGGTAGAGTTCCAATGCCAATACATACTCAAGAGCGTGCCTTTTTCAACAATGAAGCAAACTATCAATTTATCAAAACATCGAACTTGAAGGATAATCAAAGCTTAAGAATTTCAAGGGTTTGCTTTCAGAAAAATAATGGGTAACTTATCTATGCCAGATCTTGATACATATATTGTCTATTCAAAGAATGTAGTCCTCTATTATTTACCTATTGTTGTTTCAACAAACAAACAAACAAATTTCAGAACATCGAAGAAGAAAGGTTTCAACAGTTTGCTTTTAGAATACAACAAGTAGGTTATTTGTATTAAAACATGAAGCAAATATGGTTTTGTGTCTTTCTATTGGAACTCTCAACCATTAGAGATGTGCCCCAAAAAAGCATAACCACAATATGTTTGTTAATAAGATTTAAACGTGAATAAAATCCACTATTGCACATTGTATAAATCTGTGTAGGGAGAGCAAAAACACCAGTAGAGGTCAACTAAAAAGCTTAAACCGTCACAAGTATTTAACCATTTATATTAGCAGGCAAACAATCAGTAATTTACCATTAATCTTCTTAGTCATACTAAGCCATCTGTGTCTAACTAATTTAGCAATTCTTTTTGAACTCCTTGCCATTGGAGACACGCCCACAAATAAATATTTAGACCTGAAATTAATATATATATATCCTCTATTACACATTGTATAAGTATGTGTAGGGAAATTAGAAACACCCACATAGGTTGAATGAAAAGCCAAAATCCCTAAACCATCACTAGTATTTTAGCATTTATACTAGTGGGAAAACGATCAATACTTTACCATTAATCTTCTTATTCGTATTGAGTTATTTGTGTCTAACTTTTAGAAAGTCTTCTTGATTCTTATTTAGTTCCATTGTTCGTTATTCCAACTACTATTAATATTTGGATTGTTACCACATATAATTGTAGATTATTATTGGACTTGCTTATTAGGCCATGCGGTTCACTATAGCTATTGGTCTTTGTAGTAATAAAGAAATATATATTATTGGTATATTATTAATTGTACTTGCAGGACTAGCATCAAACTTTGTGGTGGAATGGTCTATCGAATGCGAACAAATAATAGTCATATTCCTTGGCATTTCAATAATATTATGACTTCCAAACATACATCCTTTAACCAGATTATGGACTACATAGGTGTTACGCTTCTATTATCTTTCAACTGCAGACAAACTCACTATGAATCATCTAATCATGAATAGCCATACAAATTCCTACAGGAGACTCCAAGTTGCACAAATATAACTCGCAATACAACGAAATAGAATGGAGGCCTCACTCTTGTATGATTTACCTACGCTTGTGAAATGTTAATAGGAAATCTCCTATCGATCTGAGAGTTCACAATCTCTTCGAACAACATATGAACTGCCCTAAAAAATTTCCTTCCTCCCAAAAAAGTCTATTGCGACATTGAAAATCTTTAAATTGGTCTCCCATCTAGGTTGTTTGAAACCCTCTCCCTGTGTCCTTTGAAACTTTCGCCATCAATTGTTTCAATAAAATGGGATGATATCTTAATGTATGCATGTATATAGTTGATGATCATCCTTGGGCCGTGACATGCATCTGCTTTGTTCCACTTGGAACCTCTACCAAACACCAACTAAATCAATTTATATGGTGTGTGCTTTGAATTGTATAGGGGTCATGTTTTTGGCTTTTTGTCAACTTTCAATATGCAAATAGTTGGCTAGATTATTGCATATTACTCACCCTTTCTATTGCCAAGTGTCTATGGTGTGACATATGTTTCTCGTGCAACAGATGTTTGGAACCATGAGTTAAAGGAAAGAGGAACCCATTAGCAATCAATATTATGAACCGTAGCTATCAAAAACTCAGGAAATACTGAGATCCATCATAAACTTAGGAAATACTGAGCGTTAGAGATAACATAGTTCTACCCAACTAGCAAGAAAGGAAAAGGTATTATATTTATGGGAATTTTGCATTCCTGCACCTACAATTAATTCCCGTACCTGGAAAATTGATACAACAAAGCTCATGCATATGCTTGCTTGTATCATCTTTGCATTCATACAATATAGTTCATTTGAACTCATAAAGAAAACTTGCAACTACAAGTATACAAGTCTTCCTCCTCTCTTTCAGGTATGTCTTGTTACTTCTCTCATTTAGTAGTTTCGCTTATTCTAGCTTATGTTTTTCCTTTCATAATTTAGCTTATATAAATTGCTTTGGCACTCCTACAGTTTGTTACCATTGACTGTGTTTTTAAGTTTGATTGATCTACCTTTAGGTCATTACTAGATATTACTAAAATTATCTTATCTAAGTTTTTTTTCCATTTCAAAATTATGCTAAGTTTTCTCTATCGCATATTATGTATGGTCCATGAGATGAACTTAATCATTGTAACTATCAATTAGAAAAATCTTCGGCTAAATAGTAATATTAAGACTAGAATTGTTGTGTTATTTCGTAAGGTAAATTATCTATTCTTTACTTATTTTATCGAACATTATTTTTTTTCAGTCACTTGAAAGTTCAAGTTCTAGCAAATACTTTCTACGTCAATAGTGTATGGTCCATGAGCTCCATCATTAGAACCGTGCACTATAAATATGTTAGGCGAAACAAGAGACCTTGAAACTAGAATTGTTGTGTTATTTCTTTGTGAAAAACTATCTTATCTTTTCTCTTATCTAACTTTTCCTTTTTCTGCCATTTCAAAGTTATGTCAAGTATTCTCTACTTCATGCTTTATATGGTCCATGATCTCCACCATTTTGATCTATCCAATAAAAAAATGTTAGGCTAAACTGGAGATCCTAATATTAAAAATGATAGACTAAATTGGAGATCCTAATATTAGAGTTACTAACCTAAAGTGAAGAACATGATACTAAACTAGAGAACAATTATATTATTTATGTTGTTTTCCCCTCACAATGCCCCTTACTGGTAAAACAATATTAGGGCACGTGAGTTAAGGATTTTGAACTCACAATTATGGGTTGATAGAAGGCCACATGTAATATTCAACCCACTTGTTCCACAGTTCATTAAATCACAAGTAGACATAAGGCTTTATAATCATCGATAAATAAGATAAGATAATCTATTAATGCCCAAGCCAAAAGATCTAAAAGAGTACAAGCCATGGAATACATAGTGAGAATGCATTTCCACCTATGCTTTTCAACTGAACATTTTGAAATATTTCCATAGCTCATTTACTTTTGAAAATGAAATGGTTTTTTGCTAGAATAATTTATGCCTTGAATGTTCTAATTAATATTTGCAATGAATATATCGTTTAAAGTTGACCTCTTCTAGGCATACCTCAGGGTCCATATTCATAGTTGTTATTTTCATTGTTGAGGATACATTATGTTTCTTGTTTCTTACTTTTTTTGAGGCATTGATGTGAGTGTTGATCTTAGTATTGCTTATTCTAAACATGTTGAATTCAATTGCTTCATAATTTGAAAGTTGAGCTAATTTATGAATCCAAACATTGTGGAATCTCTTTGTATCTCATGTACTTCAGAATGCTAAATAGTATGTTATAATAATTGAAATGTTCTAATTAAAATTTATAATGAATACATCGTTTAAAGTTGGCCATCCCAATTTCACCTCTTTTGGGCAGACATAAGGGTCCATATTTATAGTTGCCATTGTCATTGTTGAGGATACATTATGTTTCTTTTTTATTGCTTTTTTTAAAGCATTGATTTGAGTATTGATCCTATCGTTGCTTATTTTGAACATGTTATATTCAATTCCTTCATAAATTGAAAATTGAGCTGATTTTTGAAGCCAAACATTGTGGAATCTCTTTGTATCTTGTGTGCTTTAGAAAGCTATATATTATATTATAATAATAACGGGTGTCTTGCAACTTTATAATGAAGATTTGGAATGAATCTTTCTTTGTGCAATCTATGGTCATTAGTTCTATTTCCAGGGGATTACGTTACTTGCATCACCGACAACTCCAAACACTAACTTTATCCATTTTTATCTCTATCTTGGATTCACCCTTGAAGGGTCCTGTTAGCCACCTATATTTTTCAAATTATATCAGTTGGTGGCTAAATATTCTTTGCAGCCTTCAAGAAACAAATTCAGGCCTAGAAATTGTTGGTGCTTGAAGACTGTTGGTAAGATCACAAACTACTGATTGGTTCTACATACTCTTCATTCTCTCTGCCTCTGATGTTCCATGAAAATCCTAATCAAATATTGCTGCATCTTCCTCCTTTTCCTCTCCCCTTCTTCCACTTTTCCTTCATTTCTTCAACTCTCCTTTCATCCATAAAAACCCCCATCAAACCCTTTTATATTCCTTATTCCTCCATTTATCTCATTTCCTAAGGTTAAAAACCCACTTTTTGACCTATCGGAACCTTTCTCCTTTTGCAAAAAACAGTTAAAAACCATAGAAAAACATGCGTTTCTATGCGTTAGGTTTTAGCCCCTTAGGCTAAGCCCCTTTTCGTTTTTCCTCCATATGCCCCAATGCCGGAACCGCGTGCTAAAACCGCCAGGCGCTTAACCCTCAGAAATAATTTATTACCCGAAAACATTGAAAACCCTTTGTAAAATGCAAAGTCGGGTTTATTTTATTTTCCACCAAAGAAAATCATATTAAAACTCTGCCGTCGATCTGTCCCACGGATCAACGGTGCGGAGTGTACCCGTCATCTGGTGGACCCCCCCCTTCGTCGCGCTGTTTTCCATTTCCACCGGTTTGTGCCCGCACCACCTTTCGTCCGGGAGCGGTTTTATACCGTCGGCCAGCGATCCCACACGCTGGCCGACACGTGTTCTTCGCCTCACCCCAAAAACCGCCGTGCCATGTCTATTCCCCGCACGTTAAACCTCGTCCTATGGCCCCGCAGCGGGATTCATCCCCACCGTCGGATCTGGGCCCTCCCATCCGACGGTCCCTGATCGCCTCTTCCGCTCACCCTTTAACGAACTCGCCCGCCCTTTAAACCTTCCCTGGCGCGTTCAAGAGTCGATCCCTACCGTCGATCTCCGCGGATCGACGACTCTCATTTGTTCTCCCGATTCCGTTGTACAGTCCACCTTTTTCCCCGTTGACTGTTCAATTTGCTCCCAACCGTTGATCGCGATATGATCAACGGTTCCGATCTCTCCATTTTCCCGCACGACTTCCGATGCAGTCTATCCATATAACGCAGGATTTCCTCATTTTTCTTGTATTTTGCAGGTTTTTAAGGTTTTTTCTTCGTATTCTATGAAATCTAAAGGATGAGGGTGACGACTCCAATCCTTCCGATTTATCCAGGGAATCGGTCATACGGAGAAGAACAATGATATCAACAAAGTTTCATGAGCTTTGGTTGCCGCATATCCCTGTAAAGCTCGAAGAATGCCATCGATGTCAGAGCAGAGAAAGAGTATCAGGTTTTGAAGACAGAATGAACCAGAGCAGCGGTTTTATGAATAAATTGGCGGGGATTACGGCTAAGATAGTTATCAAAAGCCTAATCCCCGGCTCAGAACACGGATTAAAGCAAAACCTAAAAGTGTTCATCAGACAGATCGCCTCCACCGCCATACTTTGAGGCGAATTGATTCCTCAACCACCACAGTGCCACCTATTGCCTCAGAACGATCAGTCAGAGGCCGAATTTATTGAACAAGATCAGATATTATGCCTCGGAAAAACCAAGAAGTTATTTCTGCACCAGATTTTATTCCGGAATATTTGCAGAATAGCCTTAATAGTATGCGGAGCCTCAAAGGTCAACAAAAGCTCTCTTCGAGCTTACTTCTCAAGTATAAACACATTAATGCAATGTAACACCTGTAGAATTTCTTCATCGAACCTCACGAGGTCAGGAAGACATTAATTCTTCATTGATTGTGTTTGAGATCTTTTTATCAGATCTCACCTCCTCATCCTTCTATAAATACTCCAGAAGAAGATGAGTGAGGGGTTGGATTAGTTGGTTGTCAATGTAATTGCTGATAACATGTTGTTCTTTGAGTGGAAAACTCTTGTTTGTAAATAGTGGTTTCATGGGCCCTTGGAGCTCTGCTTGTAACAGATAGATTAGGTTGTGAAGAGAGGTGAATTAAAACATTGGATTTGAAGATTGTAACCGGTTTGAAGCAATCAATACAAGCTGATTTATGGGATTCTGGTCTATGCTGATGGTGATGTTATTCTCACTGTAACTTGTCATTTTATTTTTGTTTTCAATTTGTTTCATTTTCCACTATAAAGAACAGTTTAAACAGTGTTAGAGTTTGTTGTGCATCAGTGACCTTCTCTGGCTGAAAAATCTTTATCCCAATGTTTTCTTCTAACTGTGTTATTTAGAAATGATTTAATTCAGTCTAAGTAGAGGGATGCTAGCGTTCCCTCATCTTTTTGTCACAGCTGAATGTTATTTTTAGATGTTACTTTCAATATATGTTGTGTAAGGAATGAATTGGGGAAATCAAAGGTTAGCCCTGAGTCCCTTTCTTGTTTGCTCGACTATTTGTTTGTTTCCCTTAGGATGTGTCAAAAGCTGACTAGTTTCGAAGTACTTATCAGATCTTAGGCCATTCTGTGTTATCTTTGTGATTGTCTCGGAAGTAGTGAGTAAATGAGAACTAAGATGAGGAGAAAGGTAGGCCACCTTCGCTAGTTTAACTCCAAAGGTTGCCTTCAAGTTTCCCTTTGTTTTTAATCTGTTTTCTATTAGAAGTGTATCAAAGGCTGGATAGTTTCAAAGTACTTACCAGATCCTTGTTTGCTTCTATGTTTTTCTTAAGTGCCTGGTCAAAGGTTGGCTAGTTTCAAAGTACTTACCAGATCCTGGGCTGCTCTTTGTTCTGCATCTGTTAAATTCCCTTTCTTTTTGTATCACCCCATTACATAAATCAAACTTCAAAGAGATCCTTAGGCCTAGATGACTTGCCCCATAGATTACTCTTGAACCTGGTTGTTTCAATTAAATTCTCTTATGACTCCATAGCCCAATGGATTGAAACTTGCGATCATCTTTCTTTAGAATCAAAGCTTATTTTGTACACTTGCAACTTCTCACCTTTGAACCTATTTGCATATAGATCTTTCCGTCTCAGACAGCAACTATGTTCCACCATCTGAGAAAACCAAACAAAACCTTTGGCCTTCATAACTAGCCTAATACCATCACCCTAAAACTTCAAAGACAATATCCATCTTTGTACATATTGGAGAGATCCCTCTCTGGATTCAGGAGGGCTAGATCCTAGAATCCCAAAGTTGGTTGAAATGATGTTAACTCTGTGATCGGACTTTACCAATCTTGCTTGTTACAGAGACCTAACATTTTTGGTGACTCCGCTGGGGATAAATTAACATTCTTTTAAATTCAAATCTATTCACAAAGAAGCTTGTGTTTGGGTTCATAGAGCACTTGCTTTATTAGCCAGCTTGAGCCACCAGGAACTAACATTTCTGGCGACTCCACTGGGGAACTCCTTACCCAGAATCTTCATACAACATCTTGAGAGTAAAAAAGCAGCCTTTCCAAGCACTACCAAGAAAATGGTAATTAGGATGAAGATCAACTGAATCAGTGACAAACTAGGTCAATCCTAGGATTCTTTTAAGTTTTTATCTAACCTTGGAAAATCAGCTAGCTTAGCCACATGGATAGATTGTCTTTGTTTCATAACCGTAGCTAAGTTTTGAGGCAAAGCTAGGACATTCTTTTAAACCACAATATAAACAATTCAGAAAATACCAAAAACATTTCAGATTGGTAGTAAAACACTAGTTTTGATATCTTGTATACGTCTTTCATGTGTTTTACCCTATACTCTTAGACAGAGTCTGGAAAGGGCCAGGTAGCCTCTGGATCTCATCCTCTTTTAGGGGTGACATATCTGGTGAATGCCCTCCCAGTCAATCTCTGGTTAGAGTTTGTTGTGTTTCGAGACATCTCTAAAAAGGAATGTTTCATAAACACTGTGGTGGACAGTGTACTCCTTGGAAAATACTTTGAGCCTTCCACCTGGCGACTCCACCATCCTGAACAGACCTTAAGACTCCACTGGAAAGAACCCTTATCATTATAAAATCATTCAAATTCAGTTAAAGGACTGCAGGATTCGAATTGAGAAAACAGGTTAGTTAACCGTCTAAAGATTGTCATATCTGGTTGAACTTTCCTGGTTTAGATTGGGTCTAATCACATAAACATTGTGGCTCCTAAAAAGATTCACACTAGAGCCCATCCTGACCCAGATCCTCCTGAAATAGTTGATAACCCTGAAAGAATTCTTAGGAAGTCTCCTAGAATACAATCCTCAACTATCTTCAGACCACCCCTGAGAGCCAATTCAGTCCCTGAAAACCTTTCAGCTCTTCAGGAATCACAAATTGACTTGTTAAACCCATTCAGGACTAGGTCATTTGGTGATTTAGAACAGTTAGATTCTGAGCCTACCCTTTCATCTCCCGAAACCAGTGAGACTCTTGGGAATAGAGAATCAACACCTCCTGATTTACATTTCTTACATAATCTAGGTGTCTTTCATCCGAGATCAGCTCAGAGATCTACTGCTGTTCCATCCACTTCTGTTCATCTTCCATCCACTGTTCAAACCACTCCACTTCAACCCACACCTCCTCTTGTAAATACACCCCCACCACATATCATGGCAGCATGGTATGCTCCCTTAGTCCTTCCCGTACCATTAGTCAACCTTCCACAGGACTATCAGTCCAAAATTCCATTATATGATGCTAATAATACCATAACAGCGTCTCAACATGTGGATAAGATGAATGAATACTTTGACAGAAATGAAATTGATAATGAATCTGTCAAAATCAGATTGTTTGCTCAAAGTTTGGGGGGAGAAGTGAGAAAATGGTTTAAAGGTTTAACCCCCCACAGTATTAACGATCTCCAAACCTTCCATCAAACATTCTTAAACAAATGGGAAGTAAGGAAAAACCCTCTCCAAGTCCTTGCCGACTATAACAATCTCCATAGGAACCCTGGGGAAAGTGTACAAGCTTATTGTACCAGATTCAACAGTGTGTATAATGCACTTTCCCCTGAACTGAAACCTCCTCAGGGATCAGCCTTAAACAAATTTCCATAAGGGTTTGATCCAGACATGACATATTCACTCAGAGAAAGAGTCTTTGCGACCCTTGAAGATATGCAAAGAGGTGCTCTTTCTGTGGAGGTGAACCTCATGGAGAAGAGAGCAAGGATGAAAGCTGAAAAGAGAGTATCTTTTAGAGAGGAATCCACCCCTTCTACTTCAAGCTCGAAGATGGAAAGAATGATGGAAGAAATGATGAAGAAAATGAGCATTCTAGAGAGAGCACAAGCAAGTCTAAATCAAAACGCCCCTCAAAACAGAAACCAAAACCAGAATCAGAATCTTAGAAGAAATCAGCCTCCAAACAGACCCAGGGAAGATGATCAGCAGGTCATTCCTCCCTTTCATCAGAACTTTTTAAGTGAGGTTGAACAAACAGACCAAATAACAGAGGAAGATGATATAAACTTATTTGGGGTAGATGATGATGACTTTGAGGTTCATTATGATAAAAAACAAGGTCTGTATACGCCTTATGATGACAGAAGAAATGATACTGAGAATAGTTATCAAAACATGGAGAACACTGTCATAGAGCCTTCAAAGGGATATGAACTCAGAAGTAGATCTAATCAACAAACCCCCAACAGTAAAACCTCTAACAAACCTTCTCAAAACAGCACTGCAACCAAGTCTAAAATAGACAAACAAAAGGACAAAACGGTGGTGGTCGATTCTGGTAATGGTAAAGAGAAAGACACTCAAAATATCGAAAAACAGAGTGCCAACGATAGTAGTACTAGCACATCGGTTAGTACTCCTGCGAAAACAACTGTTTTAACTGTAGATAAACCAAATAAGCAAGCTGTTATTGCTGATAAAGTGGCAGCAAACAGGGCTGAAGTCAATACTTTGAAGAATCAAAACCTTTTCAGCCTAGAACAGGAAATCTCAAAGATTAAAATCTCTGTCCCTTTGACTGAGTTAGCTGCCCAACATGTATATAGGTCCAAAATTTTGAAGGCTTTAAACTTAGAAGATAATGAAGATACTCTCAATCTTAATGATGACCAACCAGAGCTTATTTTTGGTCCAAAGATTGAAGGAAAGTTCCAAGAAGGTCCCGTCCCTCCCTTTTATGTAAGCTTAAACATTCATGACAAAATTCTGCATAATGCTATGCATGATTCAGGTGCTTCCCATAATTTAATGCCAAAAGCTGTAATGGAGAGCCTGGGTCTTGAAATTACCAGACCTTACAAAGATCTGTACTCTTTTGACTCAAACAGAGTTAAGTGTCTTGGATTGATTAAAGATCTCTGTGTTAATTTAGCCCAAATTCCAGCCAAATGTTTAGTCATGGATTTTGTTGTGGCTGATGTCCCCCCGAAGTACGGAATGCTTTTATCAAGGTCTTGGGGGGCTAAGTTACAGGGGACCATGCAAATGGACATGACCTATGCAACTATCCCTGTTTTCAATCAGACTAGGAAGCTTTATAGGGAATCCCACATGCAGTACACAGTAACAAGTCAGGATCGGCCCCAAAACTCCCCTCTCTATGCTATAAACACAAGCCTTGATTCTTTCATCATGTTTAATGATGAAGCACTCACAGAACCAATTATTTCAATAGAATCGATGGTTGAAATAAAAGAGGGGGAACACAACGTTGAAATGCCGAAACGGTCTATTGTGTCTGAAGATCCTAGCAAACTTAACACAGACCTCGAACTACAAGTCATCAATCCTTTCAACTTAAAATTTAACAGTCAAAAAGACAGTCCTCAACCCAATGAAGCACTTGAGGAATCAAATGATACAACGTCCATTCATCAAACTGAAAATCTGCCTCTCTGGACTATGTATTTTGATGGGTCATGCACCAAAACAAATGCTGGTGCAGGTGTCTGGATCACTAACACTGAAAACAATCATACAGAATGTATTTCATGAAAATTAAACTTTCAGTGTTCCAACAACATAGCAGAGTATGAATCCCTTCTCTTAGGCTTGCATCTTTTAAAAAAATTAGGTGCCAAGAGAATTGATGTATATGGGGATTCTGAATTAATCATTAGGTAAGTCAATGGGGAGTACAATGCAAATCACCCCAGACTTAGGGCCTACAGGAATGATGTCATTGATCTTTTAAAAATATTTGAGGAGTACACTTTATCTTTTGTCCCGAGAAAAAGAAACATTGCAGCCCACAATTTAGCCTTTGCTGCTAGAACCTGTCCAATACTGTATGATGACACCTCTCAGATAAAATTCAGACCAGCTATCCCAGATAACAAGAAATATTGGCAGGTATTCGATGGAGATAAACAAATAGAAGACTTCATGCAATTCAGAAATGAGTTTGAACCCCATAGTTCAGATTCAGACTATGATACAGACTGCAGTGAAGAAAATTTTCTTGGTGAAGAAGAACCATCTCCACAACTGGTAGATATAAACCTTCAGACTATCTCATCTAGAAGCCAAACAGAATTAAGTGCAAAATCTAAAACAGAAGAAATGGAAACTCTGCATTCTAGTACTGATAGTCTGCCCAAGGGTTTGGCCCCTCTAGAGGAACTGTTTGATTTTGATGATGTGGCCAAAAAACCCAAACTGGAACCTGTAGAAACTGAAGTGGAAGAATGTAATATAGGCAGTGAGGAAAAACCGAGATTGATCAAACTGTCTAAAACTCTACCAGCTCACATTAAACTCAAATACTTAGAGCTGTTTAAAGAATTTTCTGATGTTTTTGCATGGAGTTACGAAGATCTTAAATTCTATGACACTGAAATAATACAGCACAAAATCCCTCTTAAAGAAAACCAAAAACCATTCAAACAAAAACTGCGCAGAATCAACCCTGTCCAGTTGCCATTGGTTAAGAAGGAAATTATGAAGATGCATGATGCTGGTATTATTGTCCCTATTAGATATTCTGCGTGGGTATCTAATCTGGTGTCAGTTAGGAAAAAGACTGGAGAAATCAGGCTTTGTATAGAATTCAGGAATTTAAACAAAGCTTCATTGAAAGACAACTACCCTTTGCCCAAGATGGATCATATTTTGCAAAGGGTGGTAGGGTCTAAAAGAATTTCTTTGCTGGATGGCTATTCAGGGTATAACCAAGTCCTAGTCCACCCTGATGATCAATTAAAGACGGCTTTTACTACACCTTGGGGCACTTTCATGTATGTGAAAATGCCTTTTGGTTTAATGAATGCTGGAGCAACCTTTCAGAGAGCCATGGACATAGCATTCTCGGAAGAATTGGGCTTCTTCATCATTATCTATCTTGATGATGTAACTGTGTTTTCAAAAACAGATGAAGAACACTTAGAACATTTGAGGAAAGTTTTCGAGAAGTGCAAAAAGTTTGGGATATCTTTGAACCCCAAGAAAACATTATTTGGTCTCCAAGAAGGTAAGCTTCTTGGGCATATCATTTCCGAGCAGGGCATAAAGATTGATCCCATGAGGATTGAGGCCATATTGCAAATCTCTCATCCTCGAAATATCAAAGAGTTGCAGTCTTTCATAGGAAAGATTAACTTTTTGAGAAGGTTCATCCCCAACTTGGCTGAGCTCCTTAGGAATATCACAAACATGTTGAAGAAGGAGCAAGGGGTAAAATGGACATCAGAAGCAAATACATCCTTTGAGCTGGTGAAACAAGCGTTAACCAAAACACCGGTTCTCATAAGTCCTACTTTTTCAAAAGATTTTTATATCTTCTCATTTGCATCAGAACATACTATAGTTGCTGTCCTTTTACAGAAAAATCCACAAGGACAAGAGCAGCCCATTGCATTCTTTAGCAAGGCATTAAGGGATGCCCCTTTGAGGTATAACATTATGGAAAAACAGGCTTTTGCTTTGGTAAAAGCTTTAAAAGACTTCAGGGTATACATCCTTCACTCACACATTATTGCCTTTGTCCCAAATTCAGTTGTAAAAGACATTCTAACCCAGGATCCAGATGGTGAGAGAGGTAAGTGGATTGCTGTTATTCTTGAATATGATTTAGAGATTAAACCCACTAAGCTTATCAAAGGTCAGGGTCTAGCTAGGCTAATGGCTGAATCAAATTGTGAGGTTCTTGATATTAATATGATTAATGCTTTGGATGACCAAGAAGAATTCTCAACCCCCATTGTTGAAGATTATTTTGCAAATTCTCCTTGGTACACTAATATTGTTTATGTTTTGCTTAATTTAAACACTCCTCCTGGTTTATCCAAAACAAAGGCAAGATTCCTAAAGTTAAAAGCTGTAAACTATTGCATTATTGATAAATGTCTTTATTGGAAAAATGCTAGTGGTATATTGCTTAAATGTTTGCCTGAGTTTGATGCAGAAAAGATTAAGCAGGAATTCCATGAAGGAGAGTGTGGAGGCCATTTGTACTGGAAGTCAATAGCCAACAAAATTTTGAGGGCTGGTTTCTATTGGCCTACTCTTTTTCCTGATGTGCACAAACTTACAACCACTTGCCATAAATGCCAATTGTTCGAGGGCAAGAGAAAATTACTACCCCTTCCTCTGCATCCAATCACTGTTGAAGCCCCTTTCCAACAGTGGGGACTTGACTTCATAGGAGAAATCCATCCATCATCTTCTGCTCAACACAGGTGGATCCTTACTGCCACAGAATATTTCACTAAGTGGATAGAAGCCATTCCTTGTAGACGGGCCAATGATTCAGTTATCATAAAATTCATAGAAACCAATATCCTTTCCAGATTTGGCTGTCCTACCAAAATCATTACAGATAATGCTGCAGCATTTGGGTCAAAGAGAATGGTAGAATTCTGTCACAAATACCAGATAGCCTTGGGACACTCCACCGCCTATTACCCTCAAGGTAATGGACTTGCAGAGTCTTCCAACAAAAGCTTAGTGAACATAATAAAGAAACTGTTGGAAGGCAACAAGAAGTCTTGGCACACGAAGCTGGTTCATGCACTTTGGGCTGACAGATTGACTTTGAAGAAATCTATTGGTATGTCACCCTTCCAGCTTGTATATGGTACATATGCAATTTTTCCTAACAGCCTTGGTGTACCAGTTATGAAGTTAATTCAAGAGTTGCAGACTGAAGAGAATGACATAATCAGAAGAATAAATCAGACCATTCATCTTCAGCAAACCAGGGAGGAAGTTTACAACAAAGCATTACAGAAGCAAGACAATATCAAGAAGATATTTGACAGAAGAACAAAGGCCAGCAATTTCAAAATTGGGGACAAAGTCTTAAAGTGGGACTCAAAGAGGGAGGACAAGGGAAAGCATGGTAAATTTGACAATCTGTGGCTTGGCCCTTACTCCATTCATTCAGTTGCTGGGAATAATGCATTCTTCTTACAAGAGCTGAATGGAGCAGAATTGTTTGGGGGTCCTGTCAATGGCAGGATGCTTAAACATTACCTTTCTTAAGCTATTCTAAGTTTTGAAGCCTTTTTACCTTTTCCATTGTAAATACTTCATCCACCATTGCATTTAAAGTTATGAAAAATCAAAAAATACAAAAACAAAGAAAGAAAGAAAAGAGGGCAGAAATGAAAAACAAGAAAGGCAAGGCCCCATGCCAAAAAAGACAAATGAATCTGAAAGTGTGCAAGCTTAAATGCCACTCCTTGAAACACACTTCTAATTGGTCAAACTGTTTAATCTTGACCAATTACCTTTCAATTTTCTGCTGATAAGGTAGCAAATTTGATTTGCCAAACTGTTTAATCTTGGCTTATCAGTAGATAGATTAGGGTAGAAATGAAGGTTCAAACAAAATCAAAATCTGAACCAAAGTTTCCAAAAAACTGACTCAAAACTACTCCAATTTCTGAGTCAAAGAGAAAAGACCTGGTTCTAATTCGCTCAAAACTTGAACCAGAAGAGAAGCAAAGATAGCTCACTGAAAAGAAAAAACAGAGCTAGGGATATGAGAGAAGGCCATAATGAGAAAATTTTCAGATCTTAAGCCTTCTGTTTTGATTTAATTTTTTCTGCAAATAATAATCTGTGTGCAGCTTGTCTTTATGCCATAGATCATAGCAAGTCAAACCGCTAAATCTTGACTTGGCTATTTTTAAATTTCTGTTGTAGAATTTAGAGAATAAAAGTTTGTTGGACTGTTTAAACCCAACAAACAGTAGAATAGGTAGAGGAATATCTGAGCTCAACTGTTTAATCTGAGTTCAGGGAGAAATAAGGGGTAGTAGTAGATTAGATTTCCTGCTTTCAAAAGAATAAAATGTTGTGTTAAGAGTTGGCCAATCCAAGTGCACTCTGATGAAGAAAAAATGTTAGATCAATAGGATTGGGGTAGGTAGAAGCTGTATTGATGAAATTCATCTCTTTTTCATGACTGACATTATTTTGTCCAGAAGAAAAGCAAGAGCAAGTGCTGGGTCAGACACCAGTCAGCATCCCAGAGAAATCAAGTCTGAATTCTTGATGCCTTCAAGAAGGCACCATCCCCAAGTGGAGCCACTGTTAGCCACCTATATTTTTCAAATTATATCAGTTGGTGGCTAAATATTCTTTGCAGTCTTCAAGAAACAAATTCAATCCTGAAACTTGTTGGTGCTTGAAGACTGTTGGTAAGATCACAAACTACTGATTGGTTCTACATACTCTTCATCCTCTCTGCCTCTGATGTTCCATGAAAATCCTAATCAAATATTGCTGCATCTTCCTCCTTTTCCTCTCCCCTACTTCCACTTTTCCTTCGTTTCTTCAACTCTCCTTTCATCCATAAAAACCCCATCAAACCCTTTTATATTCCTTATTCCTCCATTAATCTCCTTTCCTAAGGATAAAAACCCACTTTTTGACCTATCGGAGCCTTTCTCCTCTTGCAAAAATCATTAAAAAACCATAGAAAAACATACGTTTTTCTATGCGTTAGGCTTTAGCCCCTCAGGCTAAGCCCCTGCTTTCTCTCCATCCATATGTCCCCCCGCCAGAACCGTGTGCTAAGACCGCCAGGCGCTTAACCCTCCGAAATAATTTATCACCCGAAAACATTGAAAACCTTTGTAAAATGCAGAGTCGGGTTTATTTTATTTTTTCCACCAAAGAAAATCATATTAAAACTCCTCCGTCGATCTGTTCCACAGATCAACGGTGCGGAGTGTACCTCTCACCTGGTGGACCTCGCCTTCGCCGCGCTGTTTTCCTTTCCCACCGGTTTTGTGCCCGCACCACCTTTCGTCCGGAAGCAGTTTTATACCATCGGCCAACGATCCCACCCGCTGGCCGACACGTGTTCTCCACCTCACCCCAAAAACCGCCGTGCCGTGTCTATTCCCCGCACGTTAAATCTCGTCCTATGGCCCCGCAGCAGGATTCATCCCCACCGTCGGATCTGGGCCCTCCCATCCGACGGTCCCTGATCGCCGTTTCCGCTCGCCCTTTAACGAACTCGCCCGCCCGATAAGTCGTCCCCGGTGCATTCAAGAGCCGATCCCCACCGTCGATCTCCGCAGATCGACGGCTCTCATTTGTTCTCCCGATTCCGTTGTACAGTCCACCTTTTTCCCCGTTGACTGTTCAAATTGCTCCCAACCGTTGATCGCGATACGATCAACGGTCCCGATCTCTCCATTTTCCCGCACGACTTCCGATGCAGTCTATCCTTATAATGCAGGATTTCCTCATTTTTCTTGTTTTTTGCAGGTTTTGAAGGTTTTTTCTTCGTATTCTATGAAATCTAAAGGATGAGGGTGACGACTCCAATCCTTCGGATTTATCCAGGGAATCGATCATACGGAGAAGACCAATGATATCTACAAAGTTTCATGAGCTTTAGTTGCCACACACCCCCGCAAAGTTTGAAGAAAGTCGTCGGTATCAGAGCAGAGAAAGAGTATCAGGTTTTGAAGACCGAGTGAACCAGAGCAGTAGTTTTATGGTTTGATTGGCGGGGATTACGGCTAAGACGGTTATCAAAAGCCTAATCCCCGGCTCAGAACACGGATTAAAGCAAAACCTAAAAGTGTTCACCAGACAATCGCCTCCACCGCCATACTTTGAGGCGAATTGATTCCTCAACCACCACAGTGCCACCTATTGCCTCAGAACGATCAGTCAGAGGCCGAATTTATTGAACAAGATCAGATACTATGCCTCAGAACAACCAAGAAGTTATTTCTGCACTAGATTTTATTCCAGAATATTTGCAGAATAGCCCTAATAGTATGCAGAGCCTCAAAGGTCAACAAAAGCTCTCTTCGAGCTTACTTCTTAAGTATAAACACATTAATGCAATGTAACACCTGTAGAATTTCTTCATCGAACCTCACGGGGTCAGGAAGACATTAATTCTGCATTGATTGTGTTTGAGATCTTTTTATCAGATATCACCTCCTCATCCTTCTATAAATACTCCAGAAGAAGATGAGTGAGGGGTTGGATTAGTTGGTTGTCAATGTAATTGCTGAAGCGCTGTAGCTGTTTCTGAGTGGAAAACTCTTGACTGTAAATAGTGGTTTCATGGGCCCTTGGAGCTCTGCTTGTAACAGATAGGTTAAGGTTGTGAGGAGAGGTGAATTAAAACATTGGACTTGAAGATTGTAACCGGTTTGAAGCAATCAATACAAGCCGATTTATGGGATCCTGGTCTATGCTGATGGTGATGTTATTCTCACTGTAACTTGTCATTTTATTTCTGTTTTCAATTTGTTTCATTTTCCACTATAAAGAACAGTTTAAACAGTGTTAGAGTTTGCTGTGTATCAGTGACTTTCTCTGGCTGAAAAATCTTTATCCCAATGTTTTCTTCTTATTGTGTTATTTAGAAATGATTTAATTCAGTGTAAGCACAGAGATGCTGGCGTTCCCTCATCTTTTCGTCACTGCTGAATGCTATTTTTAAATGTTACTTTCATATATGTTGTGTAAGGAATGAATTGAGGAAATCAAAGGTTAGCCCTAAGTCCCTTTCTTGTTTGCTCAACTATTTGTCTGTTTCCCTTAGGATGTGTCAAAAGCTGACTAGTTTCAAAGTACTTATCAGATCTTGGGCCATTCTGTGTTATCTTGGTGATTGTCTTGAAAGTAACTGAGTAAATGAGAACTAAGATGAGGAGAAAGGTGAGCCCTGCCCGCTAGTTTCTGCTCCAAAGGTTGCCTTCAAGTTTCCCTTTGTTTTTATCTGTTTTCTATTAGAAGTGTATCAAAGGCTGGCTAGTTTCAAAGTACTTACCAGATCCTAGTTTGCTTCTGTGTTTTTCTTAAGTGCCTGGTCAAAGGCTGGCTAGTTTCAAAGTACTTACCAGATCCTAGGCTGCTCTTTGTTCTGCATCTGTTAATTCCCTTTCTTTTTGTAATCACTCCATTCCATAAATCAAACTTCAAAGAGATCCTTAGGCCTAGATGACTTGCCCCATAGATTACTCTTGAACCTGGTCGCTTCAATTAAATTCTCTTATGACTCCATAGCCCAATGGATTGAAAACTTGTCATCATCTTTCTTTAGAATCAAAGCTTATTTTGTTCACTTGCAACTTCTCACCTCTGAACCTATTTGCATATAGATCTTTCCGTCTCAGACAGCAACTATGTTCAACCATCCGAGAAAACCAAACAAAACCCTTGGCCTTCATAACTAGCCTAATACCTTCACCCTAAACTTCAAAGACAATATCCATCTTTGTACATATTGGAGAGATCCCTCTCCGGATTCAGGAGGGCTAGATCCTAGAATCCCAAAGTTGGTTGAAATGATGTTAACTCTGTGATCGGACTTTGCCAATCTTGCTTGTTATAGAGACCTAACAGGTCCTCT